>JBAPLH010000003.1:1840000-2440000 GCA_037897445.1 Ceriops zippeliana | reverse complement strand
TCAATTGCCTTAGCTTCTGAAGAGCTTCCACAGGAGACTGGCAACCCACTCGTGCCTGTAACAAGGTAATAGTGTGCATCAGAAATCTCGTCCCACAAAACACAAACTATGCAAAGCTTCAGCAGTTTGAGAACAGTGCACGCAAAGTAAGATGTGACTGATAAAATGAGGCTACCGTTCCAATTGCTAAACTAGTATACAATTAACTCCATGATAGTCAACCATCCCATATAACACAATCCAAGTGGGAAACCCATGAAAAAGAAGTAAACCTGCAGATCAGGAAGATCCACACGCATAAACAGATTTGTTTCCATCTCTTCCTCAATGGTAGAGGGAATGGTGGGAAGCCCCGCTTGTCGCTGTTGTTGGGCCCATGATAGCTTTTGCTGCATCTTTATATTGCCCGGTTCAACGGTTGATGCGAACAGCAAGTTTTTGACTGTGTACTGGAGAGACACAAAAATGTTGAACTTAGCTGAAAAAGGGAAATTTTGCTTTTTATGTAATGATGAAGATGCGGAGTCTAGTTTCTGCACAATGACACTTTGCAGTAACCAGAAAGATGACTGACATGCTCAGTCATACAAATGGTTCAAATTTAAAAAAACAGTCAATTATCCAATTATGCATGCAGCTATTGGCAATCCAAATTCCAATGATAGCATATGTAGGCCAAGGGTGATCCTTACACCTGGTCCAAAAAAAAAAAGAAAGAGCCTCCCAAAAACATTAGTTTGCCATGGCACAAAATATGGAGCACAATTGGTCAGGCATTTATCCCTTTGTTATGAAGTCTACAATATTCCCAAGTCACTGCTACAGCTATAGAATCACGAGCATTAGCATGTGGGTTCCAGATCCAAATGATTGTATCATGTTCATCTACTCCAACGTGCCTATTCTGCATAGAACAAGTTTCTCCATTCACATAACAGTTCAAGTGTTTTTTTCTTTTCTTTTTTTTTCCCTTTGAACAGATGAATCAATTCAGAGAGAACTCTCTGCAGCATCTTTAAGTCACCGAACATATTAAAATTTTGATCACAGACATAGATCATCAGTTGAGATCTTAATGAAAGAAAACTTTACCTCATGGCCACAATAAACTTGAGTGGGCTTTGGCAATGAACCCAATGTTACACACAGAGATTGATACATCTGTTCTGCTGTGCCTTCAAAAAATTTCCCACAGCCAGCAATAAACTAAATGCAACAAAAGTTTAAAAAAGATTAAGATTGTTTCCAGCTATATAATTGAAATTCCACTCCCAACGAAGGGGACTGCTATGCCAGCCAACCAATACAAAACTTCAATATTTTTCTATTTTCAACATGCCTCTTCATAAAGATGTTTACTATTTGTTGGCTCCCTATATGAAGACAGTGGTACAAATACATTGTGTTATAATAATTCATATTGCTAAGAAGGTAGACAATTTTATCTCCACAAAAGTTCATTCCAAACAAGCAAAAAAAAATTCTGTCCCAAACTTACCAATGTGTCCCCAGTGAAGACAGCTGGGTCTTCTCCTTCTTTGCTAGTCACATAGTAACTTATGTGGCCTTTGGTGTGGCTAATGACAGAAAGTCAGTGAAAAAATTGAAGAATGGACACAAAGTCGAATATTAACATTTCTACACAGATGTGTGCAAACTTGCATGTGTACGCATGTGTGCATACACACAAAGGGAAAAAAAGGAAAAAAATAAAACAGAGAGAAGATAGCATTATATGAAGTAGAAGACAATACAGCAGGCTTTCATCATTTGAAAATAAATCATGCAGAGGACTTGGCTCATGCAGACCTTCAATAGAAGCATAACTAAGAAAAAGAAACAACCATCCTTTTAGATCATGTAGATAGTAGGCAACGGAAACAGCAAGAAATCAAAAGGCAACATAATATTGCATCAATGGACATGAAGGCATAACAGAATAAACTGATAAAGTTTAAAACGGTTCATAATGCATTGTGATTACGGATGATTAATTCTTACAGTCAACATAACTTATGTGACACGGTAAGCAAGCAAACAAGGATCCTGGTAAGTTTAGATGCTTGCTGATAAGTCAAACAAGTAAATATTCAAGATCCAGATAAAAAGCAAAAGGAAACTAGGAATACAAGGAAAGAGCAAAAAATGCCAGCAAGCACGCATTTACATCTCTGTCCAATAAGAATAATGTGGTAGAAGAACCCAACTTTCTCTTCCTCCTCTTAATTTGGCAATTGTGTCATTGTCGGCAAAGCAGGTGAGAGATTAGACATTTAAAAGGAATACTGTGTCAGTCCAGAAATTTCAACACATCCTAGCAAGCCAAGCACAGATTGGAGTTTACCACACAAAAGCAAATAAAGATGACGGGTGCGATAAAAGCGAAAAAAGATGGGGAGGGGAAAGGAAAAAAAAGCAAGCAAATTTGGAGCAGGAGACAAAAAGTTTTGTGCAGGAAAGAAGATAGCATAATGATGGTGATGGTTTACGATTAGCAAATACCAGGGGGTGTGAAGAGCCAAAACATTAATATGAAGACCAAGAGACAACTTATCCCCGTTCTCCAGTTTATCGGTGCAACCCAGGACCTTGTCCAGAGAACCCCCGTATACCTTGATTCCAGGCAACAGCTGCTTTATCTTCTCATTTCCCCCAGCGTGATCCCTGTTAATCGTCATCATCTTTTAATCCATCATCCCACCATTCATTAATTTCCCTTTTTTTTTTCTTTTAATCGTTATAGCACGATTGAAGATAACGTTAATCGTTTTAAAAAAAATAAAAAACTAATTGACCAAAGAACAAAGATCAAAGGAACAAAAAAATAGAGACAAACAGTTGAAGGGCTTTTTTTTATTGAAAAAAAACGTACCTTTTTTTAAAAAAGAAAAAAGGAGCAAGAAATGAAATTAAAGTAACCAACCAATGATGATGAGTAGTAAGAACAAGCTTGAGATTTACGCCGTGTGCATTGGCAGCTTCGACAAGCTTATCGGGCTCCACGGGATCCACAACTGCAGCCTCTTTGGTGCTCTCATCGATTATCCTGCGAGCCATCCTCACAACGACAACAACCTTAAGCAATTTATTCATTTGAACTCTAATCCAAATAAAGTGAGAACAATGAATAAATAAACAAATAATCAAGCTACTAACAAAAAAAATAAAAAAAAATAATAAAAAAGAAAGAGGTGCTAACACAAACACAAACAGAAACACTCACAGGTAGGCGTAGTTATCCTCCAAGCAAGGAACAGGGAATATCTTCATCGTCTCTTTTGTTCCCAATCTTCGTGGAAACTGGAGTGAACAAGAAGTAAGTTAAAATACCTACCCTGCGAGGAGAAATGGAAGTGGGCGGGCCGATTAGGGGTTCCTCTGAAAAATTGAACCAGAATAGGCCTGTCTGTGGTCGGGCAAGTTGGTTAGTGACGATCTCGGTCCCATTGCGGTCCAATCCGATTCTGAAATATTTTTCTTTATTTGTAAAAAAAAATAAAATTTCCATTAAAAAAGTCAATATGGAAATTATTAATGTTGATAATGAGAAATGAGCAAAGATTTGAAATATCAACAAAGGGATTAATTTTAATATTCGTTTATTTAAGTTGTTTATATATTTTCTCTTTGAATTTAGAAAAATCAAAATTTACGTAATTTCAGGAGCCTCCTTACTTCGGCTAATTAACTTAATTGGGGGGAGGGGGGGGGCGGACAAAAGCCACTGGAGTTCAGGTGATTGTTCTTTTCGGTTATGAAATCGTATAAATCAACTTTTTCTTTCACAAACTAACTCTTGTTGTCCAAGCGTCGTTTAAACTCATCCAAGATTATTTTTGATCCTCAAACTTCAAACACCTCTTAACATTTTTTTTTTGGTAATTTATGTATTAAAAAAAGAATTGAAATTTTGATAGAAAATATAAAATCTCATAGTGATAAAGACTTAAAATAATTTATAATACCCATGATTTTTTTTTTTTTACCTAGTAGTTTAAACTTTTAAATAACTATAAAATTTCCAGGTATAATTTAATTTAATATCAAAATTTAATTCACTTGTTTATTTGCACTAACCACTCGATGGTTGTTTGATGGATTTCTCTTCTCTTAGTTGTTTAATTTTGTTAATTTAATCCAATATTAATGACACTTATATATATATATATTTGATATACTCAATTTAATTTTGTTGTAACATGTTTTAATTATATATAATATGTATCATAGAAGTGTGTTAAAAGGTATAAAATTTGACATGATTTCTCATGTCTATGGGCTTTCACAATTATTAATTTGAATTTTTATGTGTTACATAAGGTTTTAAAATATTATTTGACTTAAAAATTATTTAGTATGTAAGAAAAATTAAAAATATAAATTAATATATTATTTAAAAGTGACTTTTCATTGAATCTTTCTCAAAAGGATTTGGTAATTTTCATTAACAATGCTAAACCATAAAAAATAAAAAATAAAAGACTTCGTTTATTGTTTTGCCATCACAATTGTTATCCAAGAGAAGCGACTGCCTTAACAAGCAAACCAAAGAGCGCAAATGGGGAAGAAAAAAAGGGACTATGGTCACTATCCAAAACGCAGACCTGGGACGGTGGCCACCTCTTTATCATCGCTTCTTGTTGCTTGGGCTTGACGACATTGTCGTGCGTTGTCTTTATGTAGAGTCGCGGCACCGTTTCCATGTCGTCACTCTCTGCCCTGAATTTCGCCGTTCGCAAGGCCAGGATTGGACCAGGCCTCAAAAGCATGCCAGCTAAGGTACAATCCTAAGCCAATATTTTTAAGGTCACAGACATGGAGAACAGACACAATTAAGGTTATATACAACAAAAGCAATTTCTTAAAGTAAAATTACATCGTGGAATGTACATATCGCACAATGTATCAGTTTACGTACCTCCGGAGGGCTCAATTGATATAAGATTTTGCGTTGGAATTCTTTCTTGACATAGGCACTTGTCGGAGGCTGACCATCTCCCATGCCAAATCCAAGCTGATATACGTCCCCAAATGAGGATAAATCCGGTGCTCCCTGTTGTATACGTATTTGGCAAATTATTCTGTTTCTAAGCATTACATTTTGATTAAATCAAACTATACTATAAAAACAAATGCATGCCAAACAAAAAAAAAAAAAAAAAAAGAGTTGAAATTAGTCATTGACTATTGTGTTCTTAGCCCTCGGTGACAACACTAACTAAATTAATTAAAAGAAGAAATTTGGACTATTGTGTTAAAAAAGTCAATAACTTAGCCCTTGTTGAGAGGGGTGGCGTGCGGAAATTGAATCTCCTCATCCGCCTTCAAAGCAATTTCCCTTCCATGCCAACTATTAGACTTCTAAATTTAAGTACTTTTATTATAAAGGTTTTCAACGTGCTTTTTAAAAATTTATACGTATATAACCCTTATTAATCAATAATAATCTTCTTTTCCCACAATTAGTGCTAGAATAACCATAATTAGACAGATTGGACCCCCTTAATTTTCTAAATTTGGTTACATATGTATTTTGGTATTTCCTCTATCAATAGATGTATATTGTCCAAAACGAGGTTACTTGTACCTTTTTTAGCAACATTCAAGTTATATTAGGCTTTCCTTCATTCCCTCAAAGAAAAATATCATTTGGTTTTATTTTTGAAATTAAGTTAAAATAAAAGGTTTTTGACTAGAAAGCGAAAATTATAGAAATAAAATCATATAACATGTTTCAATATATTTTATCATTTAAATTTGAAAACATTGCTAAACGTAATTGAACCATTGAATTTTTTTTTCTTCCTTTTTAATTTCCATACCCCTAATGACACAAATATATATTCGAATATAATCTATATACATTAATGTGTTTGATGCACAGAATATTCGTTTCATGCATAATAATTAATATTTTAAGCTATAGGACCGTTGGATCTATGCATAATTGAATTTCGAATTATTGTGGTGCAGCATTAGACAGCTGGCTCCGCGACAGACTCAATCAGAAGGAAGAAAAACACTGGCCTAAATCATTGACAACTCAATTTCGTTAGTCAATTACCAGAAAATATTGTTTTTGTTTTAAAAGGTACCGAGTAATTTCTAAATTAATACACATAATTATTTAATCATTTCTAGTTAACAGAAAATAAAGAAGTGTTTATATATATATATATATATATATATATATATATATATATATATAATTTTGTTCGAGTTGACAACTACAGATATTTATAAATTATAACTCACTTGAGACTGAAAAATTAGGTGAAACGATGGGAGAGAACAGTGTAGTAATTAATGTATGTGTCTTTATCAGCTATTAAAGGGAAATACCAATATAAAATTCAAATTTGTAATCACTAGGTACAATTATTTTAATTGAGATTTAAAATTTAAATTTCATATTTCATTTATGATTAAATCTCGTACTCTTCATTTTATTGAATAGAAAAGAAAATTTTTTACATTTTTAGATAAATTCTTTTATAAGAAGATCAATCACATGAATTACTTTTATTAATACTTACTATAGTACATAAAAGTTCATTTAATAAACAGTCAATTGATCAAATTTAATCACATTTGAAAAAAAAAAAAAAACGTTGAGCACAATTCCTTTTTCTTTCTTTCTTTCTTTTTTTTTTTTTTTGAGAAATTCCATAAATATCTTGTTTGAAGTCATGTTTCAGAGCACTACGAACTCATATGTCAACAAAAAGCAACCTAAACACGATTAGAATAATTTTCTTCTGAATTTTTGTATGATTAAAACAAAAGAAGGAATTGACTCAAACAGAATAAGCAAAACACTAAACCTACTCACAATGACAGGTCAATTACCCAAAAACAGAAAATAAACAGACGAAGGAAGTCAGATCACGTACGTCTTGAATGTCTTGATCAGCGCAGAAACCAAGCTTGAGCATGGTGGCAGCCAGATACACGGCTAGCCGGATCTTGTTTGGGAACTTGTGGGTCGCATGCGTAACGCTGAGCCCTCCAGCACTGTGACCTACCAATATGACCTGTAAAGCTACTAATAATTAACACATGTGATGTCAAACCAGGTACAAAAAGAAGGAAACAAAAAGGGAAGAGATAAACGAGAACTGAGGAGAAAGGAGGGCGACCTGTTGATGATCAGGCAAGGAAGAGAAGAAATCGATTAAGGGCTTGTTATAATCTTGGAAAGAAAGAATAGAATTGGCCTCGGCTGGATCGATGCCGGAAGCTTTGAGGTCAATACAGGAAACGGTGTACCCGGAATTCTCCATCAGACACCTAACTTTGTACCAGCACCAACTTCCTCCGCCTATTCCGTGCAACAGCACGAAGTGTACTGCTCTGTTTGCCCACGTTGCATCCCCGCACGTTGATGCTGATGATGGTGACGACGAGCCGCTTCCGGCCCCTGCGGATGACCCTATTTCTGTTCCTACTTCTCCCATGACGCTGCTTACTCTCAATTTGTCACAGCTGCTATGCACACACACACACACACATATATCAGTCAGGCCAGCTTTCTTTGATATGTCTTCTTTTTCATTGGAATTAGGTGCTTAGATATACTACATATGGCCCAGTCTATATCGTTATATGTGTACCACGTCATTGTCATAAACACATTTTGCCGTTCAAGAGCTTCGATGATAGCTAAGAGTGTTAATTCAAGATTTAGATTCTTTTTTCAGGGTCTGATCATGATTGGAAAATCTTTGATTAAAAAGGAAAAAAACACAGAAAAAACAGAAAAAAAAAAAAAAACAAAATCCCAGAAATCAATTGCCCATGCCGGCGTTCCCATAAATCGACGCCCTAGCTGTTATACAATATTAAAATAAACCATTTTAAAACTAAATTTGTCGTCTACTTCTCAGTTTCGCTTTCATTTTTTTGCTGATTTTGAATCATTCTCGTAAGTTCTGTTTGATTTTGGAGTTGTATAATTTAAATTACAATAATTCATTGCACTCGGCGCATAATTGTTTTTGAATTCCTAGAATTAATATTTGAGCGTGTTTTGTGTTCAATTACTATTTTTAATTCCAGAAAAGAACAAAGAGAAAAAAAAATAATAAAAACAAAAGGCATGGATCCCAGCTGGGTTCCAGTCTGCCGATGATTGAAAGAGAATTACATTTGGCCATAAAAAGTCAGCAATTCGAGATATTCATTGAAAGTAAATGAAGAGGTCACGGTACTAGATAACGAGTAAATTTTAAATCCTACATATTATTAAATTAATATTCCTCGCAAATATAACATATAAAATATTATCCTGCCTAATTTAATTTTCTTAAAAAAATTCTATTGTAAAGATATGAAAAAAAAAATCAACAAACATATGATTATAACTATTAATTATAGTTAATATGTATATTTGTAATTATAATTGTATATTTATGAATATATGTTCATATTCATGTTCTTTTTGCTTTTTTTTTTGTATTTTCTTCATTTTTGTTTTGTTAATCCTAATAGAAATGATATAGGGGAGCCTAAATCAAAGAAAATATGGTCCAAGCCACTTTCAGACCAAGTAATCTCTTTTACATTTGACAACGCCATCTTTGCTAAGGAATGAGCCACAACAACATTGACTTGTCTAAACACATTATTAATAGAAAAAAAAAAAAACTATTATAATCAGCAGCTAAAACTCTTACGTTCGTCTGCATGAAGTTTCCCTCTCGAGATCTTTGAGCACGTAGGGTGCTAAATATATGTTAGCTTTTTTAAATTTCGTCTCATCGCCTTATTCTTGTTATTTTAATTATATGTCTTCTATTTTCATTTCAGTTAAATTTACTTTTAGATGGAAATTCATCAACGCGATGAAAATTGCATTCAACTCAAACAGAATACATGGAAAAAGTTAATATCAAAAGAAATAAACAAATTATTTTCTTCATTTTCGTCCTCAATGTTTGCATGTTTTTTCAATATTGTGCTGCATCATTTTATTTGTCAAAATGATTTTGTACTTTTAAATTGCCTGTGGCATGAGTCTATTTTAGAACCATTTTTTGTCACTGTTTGAATTAATGGAAGATAAAAAAGAAGGAAGAAAAAAAAAAACAAAACAAAGAACCAAACACGAGATATTTCTAACTAAAAAGATTGGGGCAAGTTATCAGTCTTTTAGCAGGTTAATGATGATCTGTTGATGATATATGGAGCGAATGAGTGCTCTATGTTTTGCTAATTGAGAGATTATAATGTACGGCGATGAGACATTGCAGAGTTGGAGTGGCCAGAAATTGGTTCTCTGGGGATCTCGAGTGATTATTTCCAGTCTCTCTCTCTCTCTCTCTCTCTGTTTTTTTTTTAACTGATCGGAATAGTCTACAATCATTTCGCAGTGGACTATGACCAAATTGATCGTTGACCGAAGAGGACAGGGACGAACGACGGTAGCGTGGCTATGAAGGAGAGGGCGGGGGGTGGCTCGTGGCTCGTGAGGTCCGGTTTTCGGTGATTTCTTCTAACCTAGGCTTTTTAGTAGACGCTGTTAAGTCCTAGGAAACCGTTGCGATCCCACCGACTATTTTGGCATTTTCTGCCAACATTAACCTAAGATTGGAGACTGGGGGCTAACTTCAATGCCTAGGAACGATTTCTACCAGTGACATGCGCGGATTAAAACCAAATTGCTAGCAACATTTCAAAATTTCTCAAAATCGCAGCGGATTAAAATAACAATAAAATTAGTTAAATTGATATTGAGGACTGTAAACCAAATTGGTCAATTTGATGGTTTTGACCGAAGCTTATTGCGAGTGAAATTGGGCATTAACAATTGAGACCATAGAATTTGGTTGCGTTATCTTCAAGTTTGACTATATTGAATCTGGGAGGCTTGGAGTTGAGCCCAGTTTCAATGTCAATTGGCTATTGTTTATTGTAAAAACCTCTCCGGACATCCCTCCTCCCTGTATTGCTGGTGGATAACCAAAGTGCTTTGATCCTGTATCTGTGGACTAAATTTTAGCTAAAAAAAAAAAGGTCAAGAAAATATTAGACTGTAGTGTTGGTTCTTACTTGCAGACAACCCAAAGGGGGGAGAATTAGGCGTCTGAAAAAATAACAAATCAAAACTTACTGCCTAATCACAAGCTTAACCTAATCAAAGTTCCATGCTAGAGCACTCTCTTGCTCTTAAAACTGAAGTCCCTTGACCACATAAAATTTTACAAAGTTTTCTTGCAATGAATAACAATTTTTTTTCCATTAAAAATCACTTTGTTCTTTTTTTTTTTTTTTTTGTCTCTTTTTACCCTCTAAGCAAATTTCACAATTGGTTGCACGTTTTTTATGTTTTGGTTACTGTACAATACTGATTTTATACATAAAATAGTCTTTTAACTGTTGCGTTTACCAGAATAATTTCATTTTCGGCGTTGCATGAAACCTGGAGGCGGTCTGGAATGCTTGCCAATTTTAGCATCGGTCGACCGTCGCAATTATTTGACGTTGTCTCCCAGAGTGCGCTGCGATTCCAAATTTGGCGCAATTCTTTGCTGTCGCTTTTTAATTTGTTGTCAACAACTGATTTTGCCAGCAAGATCCTTCGGAAATTATGTTGAGACGCCGCCCTTGCTGGTCTCACATTAAACTTTTTTCATGTAAGAGAATCCTTTGAATTTTTTTTTCAACTTTTCTTCTTAATGAAAATTGATTTCCAGCAGTTCCTTCCTTGTGAAGGGTTTCAAATTTTCTTCAACAATTTCTTTTTGGGATCCTTGCCCTTTTCACCTTGCGATGAGTTGCCCGTTTCTTAGAATCCCATCATTAAAAAAAAAAAAAAAAAAATTCCTTGAAGGAGCAAGAAGATAGCATAGCAAGAATCCATTCAAAAAGACTTTTTCTCTTTTACCTTCAACCTTCTTAATTCTGACCCTCTTTTTTTTTTATAAAAAAAAAAACAATCAGCAATCTTCGCAGAGCTTTCCATCCATCCATGTATGGTACCTCTCCAATTGGCCGTAACAAATTTTGAATTTTGGCTCATCTTGTCCGTTCTGTATTGACCATAACTTCCTCCACAAATTTCCAATCAACGTGGCTCAGACGTCTTTGAAAACTAGGTAAAAATATCTTTCTACCTATGTCGCTACAAAATTCGTCCCCATCAACGTGTAGAATTTTTTACAAGTTTAGTCATTCAATCTGTTGTTACAGTTTTGACATTCTTCACTCTTTTTTACTTCCATTAATGTCCCACTACTTTTTTAACCAGATTATTATGACGTGTTGCATGCTAGAAGTACTAGGATACCGTTGTGATCTCAGTCAGCTGCCATTTTATTGTATTTTCCGCCAACATTAATCTACCTCTGACACTGGGCTAACTTCGATGCCATGTTAGCCTAGGTACAGTTTCTCACAGTGACATGTGCTACGACTAGCTAGGGGGTGTAAGAGCATTGACTTGGGTCAATTTGGCATTTATACTCCAATCATTTTGTGGATAGCAATTTGAAAATTTTTAAAATTACAACTAATTGGAGTTAAAAATAAAATTATTTAAATTGTTATTTGAGATCGTGAGTCACATTTAGAGCCAAACTGAGTGTCATTTGGTTACTGCCGGTGGATGAACAAAGCACTGTGATCCAGTTTCCGTGGATGAAACTTGAGCTAGAGATTAATGTAAATAAATCATAGACTGTAGTTGTTTTTCGCAGTTTCTGACATCGATTTCTTCAAAATGTTACGCCCTCCTTATCATTGATATTAGAGTTACGAATTCTTGTTAAGGCAAGGCCTTTTCCCACAGGCTGCTTCGATAATTAGTGAAGTAATTCACTCACTCCAAAGCCATATTTTAGAAAAAGAAGTGTATATAATCAGTCAGCACTACTGCTAAAAAAGAGAAGACTGCAGTTATCGAGTTCCCTTTTGAATACGTGCCGGGACTTCTGAGTTGTCACCTTGCTTGTCCTGAGAGCGAAGGGTAGTAGTATTTCTCCACGACTTAGTCCTCCTTGGATCCATGCTTACGATTTTAATATCTATTAATGTCTCCAAGGCCTGGCACAATAAATATATATTAGTAGCAAAACTAAAATGAAAAAAAAAAAAAAACTAGTGCAGCGTGCCACCAAAATTGAAGACAATTACTCTTTTTGTTTCTTTTTTTTTTTTGTGATTACAGCGGTTCGATTTTAGGGATTTAAGGATTTTGAGATTCGTAACTAAAAAGCTAAACGCAAATTATTTAAATTACAAATTATATCTATTTCTTTTTTCTTTTTTCTTTTTTCTTTTTTTACATTTTTGGGTTCAATTTGGTTTTAAATTGAGCGCTTGCTTATACTCTAGCTAGTGCTAATTAAAAAAGAGAGAGAGAGAGAGAGAGAGAGAGAGAACGAAAATGTTATAAAAATACACAAATGGGATATGTAACATCTAAGTTGTTAATTGTAAATTTAAAATTTTAATTATAATTTAATATATTTTTATAGATGATAAATTAATTATAATCAACAATTAAAATTAAAAATCACTCCAATTAACGAGCAAAATTTTGTACGTCTCTCTCTCTGTTTTGTTTTTTTTTTTTTTTGGTTGTTCGATTTACGTGGCCCCGTAATAAAACTCAACGGGATGTTGGATAAAAGAAGCAACCGTCACCGCCAAGAACCGTAATCTTACAGGAGGCAGCTTCCATCTTTCACTGTTCCTTGCAGAGGCTTCCAGACCTGAAGCCGAGGTGGTCATAAACTTCTCGATTGTTACATGTGCCGCTTGTCAGATTACATCACAGCTGGCGAAAGTAGCCTTTGCTTTAGTTCCAGTCAAAATGTCAAATCCTGTCGAAACCTACCCCCCGGACTTTTCCTTCCCCCCTTCCCGTGGCTCAGGGTTTTGATATTTGACGCGCGCGCATTGCCGAATGCCCAGCGTCTGCTCAGACTGTTGCCTTTTTTCTTTTTTTTTTTTTCTTTTTCATTTTTAAATGTTCTGGTCAGCCGTGAACTTGCGAAATCTACACGGTGATTATAATCTTTGAAAGTCTAATTCCACCTTCTCTTCAGCACCCAAATGTCGACTGATTTTGAGAAAAATGATTTTAAAGAATATGATGTGCTAAAGTCAAAATGAGAAAAAAAATAGTCCAACTCAAAATAAATCAAAATTCGCGTTAAAAGAAATATAAAATTCAATTCAAAGTAATCAGTATTTAATTATTGAATATATATATATATATATGTGTGTGCTTTCTTGTTCAAAGGTTGGACAAGTTATTAATAATATAATTTGACACTTTTATTAGTAAAAAAAAAATATCCTCGTGTTTTTTTTTTTTGTTTTAAGTACAGAGTTGTTCATTTTATACCAATCTCCCAGCTAATCCAGGGCTAGGCCATGCTCCAGAATTAAAATCTTTATTTCAAAAATGAAAAATCTTGATACACGATCGCCATAAAATAGTAGATATCTCCCGCCAATATTAGAGGATGATACAAAAAAAAAAATATCGAAAAATATGGAAATTATCAAGAATCTGTTGAAATAAATAAATAAAATCATTTGAACTGTGATCTATAGAGTAAACAAGTTGCACGTGGGCTCTCTCAACTGGCCCCCTCATGCTTTGTAAAGTTGTAATGGCTAAAGCAAGGTCTGTCCCATTGTGTTGTGCCTTCAACTGAAAAGAAATTATCGTACTAACGGTTTCAGGGGGATAACATTTCATTTGATTTTTTTTATTTTTTTTATTTTTTTAATAGTTATCGAATTTCACCACGAGACATAAAATAAATTGACACAGTTAAAATATCAATTTATTTTATTTAATAATAATATTAATTAATTAATTATTTCATATATAAAAATATTGTGGTTATAATTATATATTTAAAAGTCTGAATTTTTAATTATTTCGTTTTTATCATGTTTGAGGTAGGATTACTTTGTAAAATGTATTTTTGAGTAATATAAATGCGTTGTTGTTGTTAATTTTTTAAAAATTTAAACAAATAAATAAATAAAAGGAAAGAGATGAGCATTAAATTGGGTTGCTGAATCCCGTGGAAGAATTGATGTGAGAGCTTTAAATGGCGTCGGCGCCCACTCCGACGCGCTCATTTCCCTCTCTCTGTCTGTCGGCTTCATGCCCCATACCCCTCTGCATTTAAACGTTCTTTCAACCTCCCCTTAATGATTCTCATTATATTACGCTTATTATCTTCACAAATTCACAGAGAGAGAGAGCAAAAGAGTTTTACTTTTCTTTTTGTTAAAGTAAAAGAATTCAACAATTATGTATAATTAATAAATTTGTTGTCTTTATTATCTTTTTTTCTTTCTGGGTCATTCTCATTGACTTGTCTGATTAAAAAAAAAAAAGAAAGAAACTCTGTTTTATTTATTTTATTTTTTTTTTGGTTGGTTAGTTGACTTTCACTTTAGCTTCTTAAATATTCAAGGGGCAGAAAACAAATCGAGCAGGAAAAGGAACAAGCAGTCAGCCGCAGCAGCAGCGGATTTTAAGGTTGGTTTGCTTTAATTTTTGCGGTTGTCTTCTCAATTCTATACTATGAAGGGTTGATGGTGGTGCCGTTCTTACTTTTATCTGCAAATTATTAAGGATTAATGGTGTGTTCTTAGTCGAATTTTAATTTGCTCTTCATTTATTATTTTTATTCCTTTTCTTTTGTCGCTGTTACGTCCATTTCTATCTTCAGATCCGTTGGTGATCAACTGGGGTTGTTGAACCATAATTGTCGGTAGTTTGCTTTGCTTGTTTGCACTTTAGTTTTGTTTTGTTTTGTTTTCTTTTCTTTTTTTGGCGTGCTTTCTTTTTTTTTTTTTTTGTGTATTTTGTCCAGATTTAGAGTTGCTTATCTTCTCTATTCTTGAAATTTTGTTTCTTAGTTCTGATTCGTTTCATTTTCCAAGGCAAGACGTCTGGTCTCGTTTCACTCTAAGTTGGCCTTTCTCTGGTTTTAACATCTTTGCTTCTTTGACCAATGCTTTTGGATCAAAATTTGAAACTTTGCTTTTAAATTGAGGGCGTCTGCCATCTAGATCGTTCGCCAATATTGCCTGCCTTTAATTTTAATCTCGTTTTCATCCCCGTATATGTGCTTGTAACATAACGTAAGGACGCGCGTAATTAGTTGGTTCAATGTTTCCCAATTCAGCAGTATTGCTTCTATTTCGTTTATAGTGAATCTAGCTTATCCAGTGGCAACGTGGTGCAACCTTTTTATTTTGCTTCATCCAGAATTTCATTTTAGTGTATGAATTTTGCATTAAGTTCTCCCTTTATTTTCTTTGGTTGGTTTGTCACAAAGTTGCGGGTATGTAGCTTAATACAATTCAAAGATCACCCCCGTGATGCCTCATGGTGCTGCCCTTTATCGTCAAACATTTCTTACAATGGAATCACGTCTGCAACTCGCTTCTCACTGATTTCCCAGAGTTTTTGCCTTCCCAGATACTCTTTTTCCTTTATGATTCTAATGGGTGCTTATTTGTTTATCCCTCTTTTTCTGCTTGCAGGTGGTTTGGTCTCATTGTACTACAAGGTTCCCTGACATGCTTGAATCTGCCATTTGATAGTTTGGCTGTTATCAAGACTAGCAGCAGAAGCCCAGGCCTAGATTACGTGCATTTACTTATTTTGGGGGGAACATGATCAGTGGGACGAGTGCCAAGATTCGGCTTGTTAAATGTCCCAAGTGTTGGCATATTCTTCCTGAATTGCCAGATGTTCCTGTGTACGAGTGTGGTGCCTGTGGTACACGCCTTCAAGGTACCTATAAGATCTGCACTACTTTCTGAGTTTCTGAAGTTTTTGTTGCACTGATATATAGTAGCATTGGGAACTAGCTGTACGTTTTGCATGTCAAAGGAAACTTATCAGATAGAAGGTGATTCTAGGATGCTTTTAGATTTAGTTTTCCATTTCATCAAATCACCTATGATGTTTTTCCCTTAAAATGATACTGAAATTAAGAGATATTGGATCTTGAGATTGAACAGTTGGTCACTGTGCATATTTTTCAGGCTAGACCATCATTATGACCTACATGCACCCATTGCATTTAGTTTTCCTGCAGTGCACCATGCGAAGGACTAACTTCCTTTCCCATCAATCCTTGCTTGTTTTATTAGTATTTCTACCGATTCCACTTTTATGATGTTGCTTATTAGTATTAATCAGTTCCCTGCTATCATGCAGCAAAAATTCTGAGAAATAATGCCAAAAGCACGGCTGATTTACGTGAAATTGACACCATTCGGACAAATAAATTGGATTGTGTTTATGAAGACAAGAAGTCTAGTGGTTCCAGTGATGAAACCATTCCTCAACCTTTGGGGGAATGTTCGTTAGTTGAAGAGAATGCAAGAGATCGTATCATATCTGGCAGTTGTGGAAGTAAGGAACTTAGTGGCATAAATGAACCAGATGAAGACCAAAACAATGGAAGTGCTCAGAACGAACCAGAGCATTTTGATGATGCGCTGCTTGGGGATGCAAGAGATCGTACCATATCTGGCAGTTGTGAAAGTAAGGAACTTGGTGGCATAAATGAACCAGATGAAGACCAAAACAATGAAAGTGCTCAAAATGAACCAGAGCATTTTGATGATGCACTGCTTGGGGATGCAAGAGATCGGATCATATCTGGCAGTGGTGAAAGTGAGGAACTTAGTGGCATAAATGAACCAGATGAAGACCAAGACAATGGAAGTGCTCAAAATGAACCAGAGCATTTTGATGATGTGCTGCTTGGGGGTGCAAGAGATATTATCATTTCTGGCAGTGGTGAAAGTGAGGAACTTAGTGGCATAAATGAAACAGATGAAGACCAAGACAATGGAAGTGCTCAAAATGAACCAGAGAATTTTGATGATGTGCTGCTTGGGGGTGCAAGAGATCGTATCATATCTGGCAGTTGTGAAAGTGAGGAACTTAGTGGCATAAATGAACCAGATGAAGACCAAGACAATGGAAGTGCTCAAAATGAACCAGAGCATTTTGATGATGCGCTGCTTGGGGATGAAAGAGATTGTATCATATCTGGCATTTATGAAAGTGAGGAACTTAGTGGCATAAATGAACCAGATGAAGACCAAAACAATGGAAGTGCTCAAAATGAACCAGAGCATTTTGATGATGCGCTGCTTGAGGATGCAAGAGATTGTATTGCGTCTAGCAGTTGTGAGGAACTTAGTGGCATAAATGAACCAGATGAAGACCACAACAATGGAAGTGCTCAAAATGAATCAGAGCATTTTGATGATGCTCTGCTTGAGGATGCAAGAGATTGTATGGTATGTAGCAGTTGTGAGAGTGAGGAACTTTGTGGTATAAATTTGACAGATGAAAACCAAGACAAGGAAAGTGCTCAAAACGAACCAGAGCATTTGGATAATGTGCCACTTGGTGATGCAATCTTTTCAAATGAATACCATGAGAATGGAATTGTTGAATATAAATGTAAGGATTTTGATGATGGGACACTGGGTGATATAAAATTTTCAGATAGGGACCAAAACCAGAGTGATCAGGATGACTCTCCTTATTGCAAAAATGAGCAGTCCAGAATTATCAATGAAGTTAGTTCATCAATCAAACTTGTTGATCTTGAGAACAAAGAGTCGTTCCCATCAGGAGGTGGCAATTCAGCCCTGAAGTCCAATAATGAAAGCTCAGCATCAGCAGGGGCAAAAGCAGAGGAAGAATCAAACAACGATAGTGATTCTAGTTTTGGAAGAACAAAGACCTGGAATATAATTGATACGAAGTGGAGCTCTTCAATTAATGACACCCACAACTCAGCTGGAAAAGGCATGCCATCAAAGGTTCCTCTGGCCCCTGCTGATGTACAGCTGAAGCAGCCTGTGCAAATTACTAACCATCTTCCAGACAATATAAGGTCCGCAGGTGCATTTGAAAGAACGGAATTTCTCAACCCCAGCTCTGAACTGAGCGATACTCTTATAGATCTGTCTAAATCCCCAACAACTAGAAGCTCTCGTGCTTATTATGATGATGGTATCTCATCTTGTGAAGAAGCAGATGGTCCATTATCTAATCAAAACAAATATTCATTTAAAAGCGCCCACAAACCAGCAAGCTCTGCTACTTCTGATGGGAGGCATGGAAGGGAAAAATTCCTGGCAAATGGCAATTACACAATGCAAAATCAGTTGAGAGATTATGCATCAACTGCATCTGGGAAGGCATTTAATGACAGGAAATTGACTGGGTTGGATCATGATAACTTGTTAAACTCCACAAGCCTTTGCCATCAACTTGGAAACAGAAGGTTACAAAGAAATGAATATCCATCTCAGCTGCCTTTCTATCAAAAGGATTATGTTTCTGGCTTTGGAAGCAGTGGTCCCTCCAATCAGTTGCACAATGAATTTATCTATAGTTCACACAAAAAGCTTGTGTACACTCAACAAGAGAAGCTGAAACTATTAAAAATGGTTCAAGAATTGCAAGATCAACTTAGCAAATCATACTCTTCAAATGAAAAGCCAAATGGAAGGACCGCCATGAGCAGCTGGAAGGATCAAGAAGTCCCCTACCGTGGTCATGAGGAAGGAAGTTACCATAATTTGAACTATTATAAATATCCTGCAATAGCAAGAGGCGGAAACAGTTGGCCTCATGGTAGTGAATACCCCGGAATGCCCTTTTCAGCAGAGGCAACATGCTTTTGGCAGCAAGTTGATCACTCCTTGTATTGCTGTCCCCAAGGCTGGCAATCCTCGGCACAAATTCCTGGTTCTGGCCTCCATTGTAACTGTGGGTTTTGTGCGGCCCACTCTGGCATAAACTTTTACAATTTCTGTGGCTCTTTTCCTTCAAGTCCCCAACAATGTGTGGAATCTGAGTTTCTTGTATATAGCCATGGAGCAAAGTCTCATGTTCAAAGACAGAGAGATCATGAGGTACAGAAGTACTCAAGGGAGAAACCTCACTTGGCTAAGAGGCACATCCGTCCCATGGCAGCTGGATTACCTTTCATTACTTGTAAATGTTGCCTAAATATCCTGCAGCTACCTGCAGATTTTCTCCTATCTAATGGGAGGTGCCATCAACTGAGATGTGGTGCTTGTTTGGAGGTACTTAAGTTCACACTACTTAAGAGAAACCATCTTCTTCCATACACACCAACTGCCCCAGCCCCTCCACCAAGCGAGGTTGATGAGTATAGGGTTGCTACCAATGGAATAATATGTTCATCTCATTCTGGTGACTGTCCCCGTGTAGACCCAGTGTCATTTTCGGATGACTATGAACTCTCTTTCTGTAAAAGCCACTACAAAAGTGGGGAAACACTACCTGCTATCCGCTGCAATGCAGCTGAAAGAAATGCATCCTATGGTCCGGTTGATCCTGACAAAGGGAGAAAGAAGATTTTGAATGAGCCTCAACAAAAGCACAAGAGTGTGGTGGAAGCATATGACTCAGCCAGTTCTTCAAAGAAATTCAGTCATGCCAATAAGACTTCTGCTGGAGGAAGTTCGCCACTGCATCGACTCTTGGGTTATTCATCACCCAGTGAACTAATAAATGGTTGTGGAGCATCTAGTTCAGGGGGGAACCGTGGGGACAAGAACTTCTCATACCATGCAGGAGAAGGCTCAAGGCAGAGGATATGAGACAAGCTTGTTCGTGAAGCAGTTGATTTGCGCAGCTTTCTCCCACCCAAATTGTTGGGCATTTCTATATGTTTAAGGTTTTCCTGGCAAAGATATGGGGTACCTCCTGGTTCTTCATTTCAGTATAGTTGTTGAATGTGGAGTACACTGATACATACACTGGCAAAGCATTATTTAAAAGCTTTTTAAATGTTACTGTATAGAAGAAATGACCCATGTAATGGCATCCTATGTGATTTATTTATTTTGTGCATAATGTAAAATACAAGATATTAGATGGATAATGACTAATTGCAATTGTAGTGTGTTTTGAGAGAGAGAACAAAAACAATAAATTTGTCACCACCATTTGCATTTCTTTTTGATTTTTCGGTTTGTGGAAATGAAGGTTTGATCCTTAAATGCGGAACTAACAGTGCTTTGTTACACCTATGAGATAAAAATAAATACGGGATGTGCCATCCCATTTTGGCAAAACAATAGGTTGGACAGCTTCTAAAATTTGGAAGCTCGATAATATCCAGACGAGAAATGTGACTTGACAGGGTTCTTCAAGTTTCTGGGTTTCTCCGTATTTTTGTTCGTTTTCCCGGGTTCTCTTACCTAGAATTTGCTCTGTTTTGTTCCTTCTGCTTGCTATCTGGGTTTTGTACAGTGGGGGTCTCTCGCTTGAGACTCTGATCTTGGTTTGGTGCTTGCACGAGTGTTCAACTTGTGAACTCCATTGCAAGATATGCTGCTTCCTTGGTGCGCATTCCAGTTTTGTGTTTAGCAGCATTTTTTGTTTTGATCGGACCGTTCTCTACCCTGTTAGCACGAGCGTTTCTCCTGCGGAATCCGTGGCTATTCATATCTGTAAGTTTGGGGTATCTCTCTACTTTAAATGCAAGCACCTTCAGAGTTTTGGGTATCACCTTGCTCCTTAATTGTGGAGAGAAAAGCGCACTGACGAGTCACAATTCTAAGAAAATCCCAAATTTATCTTTAAATTAATAATAAATTACTAATTTCTTAAATCTTTAGACTTAAAAAAATAATTATTCAACCACCAATTTTTCTCTCAAGAGTTTAATCGAAGGGAAACAAAATCATGTTCAAGCTCTCACTGTTATCACCAACAATAACATTTAAAGCCCTGTTACTTCTGATCACATTCGCTTTGAATAATGAATCGGGGTAAAATCTTCTCTGATACACACACACATTTATGGATTTTTTTTAATTTTTAATTCCTGATTCTTTAACCGGTGTTGACCTTAAAATATTATTCACTTGTACTGATAGAAACTTGCTTAATGCTTTCTTGCTTATCTCTCAACAATTACCTAAATAAAACACATTACACTCATATTGATAGTTATCAATAAAAATAATAAAAAAAAATCCATAACTCAGCCACTTCCATCAAAAGATAATTTTAGTTTTCTTGGGGATTCCGTCTCTTTGCTCCCATTATTATGTAAATAATAATAATTCAGCCTCCTTTCTTCTTAGAATTTTACACAACCCAAACTCTCATTTATAACTTTTTTTTGTTTTTTTTTTTAAGGGGGTGTATTTACAGGTAAAAGGAAAACGATATGTAACAGGACTAATCTTAGCTAAACCGGCAACAAGTGGACGCATGAAAAAGTCAATTGAAGACGTTCCTGTCCCTGCTTCTTCGGCTTGAGACGATCGAAATCCTCTGATCCTTGAGCATGTCCAAGTTAGGGGCCAACACCCGAGTATAGCGATCAAAATATAGAAGCTGTTTCATGAGAAGCGCAAACTCCCTGGGAAACTTGAGTCCGTATGATTCACTAACGCGGATCTGTTTCAACGGCCAGAAGACAAAAGAGACGGAAGTTGGCATCAGAAAGTAGTACAAATTCTAGGACAAGAGCGACGGAAGTACCATCTTTTTCATTCCCGAGCTCACTATCCCAACACAAACACAATTACAATGCATGACGCAATTACCACAGCCCAGGTGCACTTTTTGACATTGAACATTGCACTTGAAGACCAACATTTGAGAAAATACTCTGAATACGGAAACAGACATTTTATTGAAGATACTTCATCGGTAATAGGTTATGAAGACCCTTTCAACCAAAAATACAAAATTTAACTCATGCACAATTTTCTCCTGCACGAAAAATCGGTCAACACCTTTTATTGAATATACTTCATCGTGGACCAGGAAGGATGGATATTACCATCCGAAGTCTAGATAGACTGCCTTTTGGGGAAACAAACATTTTCAAATGTTGAAGTATGGCCTTTAAATTGTTTGAACCCATTTTATGACTCATTAAGATAATAGAGGAAATTAAGCAGATCAACTTACCAAATTAAGAAAAAGGGCATTCATTTGCCTCTCATCAACTACTAGATTGGCAGAAACAGCAGCGGCATTTGTTTTAGCATCCCTTGCTGTTGCAACAACAATTTCAGTGTCCAACTCCTGTATCATTAGAAAATACATTTTAAACGGCATTCTCTATTTCAAACAGCGACAACAGCACATCAATACAAACTCAAAGCTATGTGCTTTTAAGTTAAAATGCTCACCTGTATTGATGCAAATAGTTTTTCCAAGTCCATTGCAAAGGCCTTAGCATCAACGTTCTTGTTCGTTGCCCCCATTTCAATCAAGGCAGATGCCATTGACTCGTATTCTTCAGTTGCAATTGAAGCCAGAAACATGTCGATGGCAGCCCATGTTTTTGGAGATATGCGCCCAACAATCCCTGTACAATGCATTACATTTTTAAGTCATACAACAGACATTGTATATACAAAAAAAAAAAGGTGTTTATGGCAACTTGTGCAGAAACCATGTCTCACATGGAAGACTAAGTCTAGTAACTGAAGCTAATTCATACAAAAAACCGCACAAAGCAATAAAATTATGCCCAAAAGTTCAATAAAAGTTGACTTCAATTGCAATTCTCAGAAAGTAAGTGCTTACCAAAATCAAGAAACCCAATGCGGCCATCACGTAACAACCACAAGTTTCCAGCATGCACGTCTGCATGGAATGTTTCACATGCAAGCAAACTACCAAACCTGCAAATTCAAATTTCATATCAGCATCTTATAAAGTACAGTGTTGACAGAAGGATTCAATGTTTGAGTGACTCCTACCACACATTAAGTGCAGTTATTAGACTTGTCTCTGGACTAGAAACCAGTGAACTTATAGAGTCTAAGTCAGTAAGAGGAACTCCATACAGCCTCTCCATTGTCAGAACTCGTCGGGTACTGCAGTGCTGATACACTCTTGGAGCTGTTGCCTGCCTTGTAAGTCCCATAGCTTCTAAATATCTCCGGAAGGATTCAATGTTGGATGCCTCCTTATAAAAGTCAACTTCTTCAAGCATGGACTCTCTTATGTCTGTAACGATACCAACCTACCAAAGAGAGAAAAAAAAAACATAAGAAAGAGACATAAGGAATTTAAGATTCCATGGGGAGGGGGGGGAATGTATTGCAGATGTTAAGCAGAAAGGAAACAAAAAGATTTGCCACCACTTAATTTGAATAGCTTCTGATAACTAAATTGGATGACATCTTGAAGGTGATAAATTTTCAGAATCCATTAATTAATGAATGCAAATTTAGAGTACTAAGAAAAAAGGGTCATGAACAAGAACAGGTTACCATTGCAGTGGTAAGTTTTAATATGAGCACTAACAGGTCATCAGTCACAAAATCAACAGATCATGTTTGCATTTTACCAGTGATGTACGGCTGAATTCAGGATTTAAGAACTCCAATATGCGAGCAACAACATATATGAAGTTCAAATCAGCAACCAATATGTCTTCTATTCCAGGTTTCAGGACCTTTACAACCACATCTTCTTGGGAGCCTTTGAGCCTTGCACCATGAACCTGCAAAATAGTCAACAGTTGCAATCATAAGCATACTAATAAGCACAATGAACAAAAATATGTACTTGCCCACGCATGCATGTGAGTGTGTGTGTGTGTGTGAGTGAGTGAGAGAGAAAGAGAGAGAGAGAGAGAGAGAGAGATACCTGAGCAATAGATGCTGAAGCAATGGGTAATGGGTCTACAAACTCATACACACTGTCTATTGGTCTTCCCAATTCCTCACGCAAGATTGCCTGTATTTCTTGAAAACGAACTCCAGGAGTTCTGTCAAAACAATTTTGAAATTCCTCGACATACTCTGGTGGGAACAACGTAGGAGCAGATGCTATGAACTAGCAAAATACAAGGAAAAAAAAAAAGATCTTGCTGACATACACACCAAGATAAAGGATGAAACTGCATAAAAAGTTACAGCCACGCAAGTGAAAAATGAAAAAAATAGATTTACCATTATTCAGAAACTAAGACTTACCTGACCTAATTTAATATATGTTGCACCCATGCGTTCAAACAATCTTCTCAAATACAGTGGTGAAAGCAATCCAAACAGCATTTGGGTCGATAATTCAGTAGGAGAACTTCTTGTCTGCAAATGATGGGTGGATGTCAATCACTGACCACATCCACTACTTAAGGATCTAGAGAGGAAAAGTAATGAGAAAGGACACATAAGGACAACAGAAAGAAAATGATATAACAAAAAGATTAAACAACAATAGTTCATTTTTGGTTCCAACAAAATGAGCTAAATTGATTAAAAATTGCATGCTTTGATGGATTGAACTAGCCATTTGCTTAGAACCAGAAAGTGACAGTGAATGAGAAAGTAGCAAGTTCCATCCACAACAACATTTCTAGAGAGTCTATAAAAAAAGGTGTGTTGTGGAAGAGCATTTCTTATGGTATGCTTGGTTAAGAGAAGGTAAAGGAATACAAAGGAAAGTTGTGAGGGGGTGGGCAGCGGGTTTTGCTTTCCACCTCGCACAAAATTATTTCATTTCCCCACTCCTTCTCACCAACAAAACATAGTGTCAGTTAATGTCAATCGCTTAGATTTACAAGACAAAGCAAAAGCAAAAGGAGGAGAAGTTTGGCGTGGACTACCTTTGATACATCTGCCAGCCACTCACTGCCAACTCCGACGAATGCCTGGATGCCTTGAGCAAGCCTTAGGGCACCTCGAGGGCCGGTGTCAATAGATGTCGAAAGATGTCCTCCACCAATTTGGGCAAGTGTTCAATACCATCTGGAGCTTACATATAAACATAATGTTACTTTTGACATGAACTTTAAAGAATAGCACAGTATTACCATTAAGCTCTCAAAAACCAATTAGAAGCACAGCTTTGGGCCAGAACCCACAACAACAACAATAAGCTCATAAACCGCTTTCTTCTTTGTTCTTCCAGAAGAGGCAAAAACAAAATAAGTTATATATATATATAGAATAGTGATGATGACCTTGGAGGCGAGAGGAGAAACGATCGCGCGCTTGCGCATAATATCGGGCAGAAATGCTCAAAACCTGTTGGGGGCGGCGGTTCAGGTTGCCGGTCCATCTCGCATTCGCAACCGCCGGCGGCTGTTTGTTTGCCAGACAGTTATCAAGAAAGCAAGACCCAAGGGCAAGAGAGAGAAAGAAATGATAAAATATCGAAATTAATTGCCGACAAATTAAGAAAGAAAGAAAGAAAGAAAGAGCAAGGTTTAGGAGAGACCTGATGAAGCTGAAGACAACATGGGCAAGGATTTAAGAAGGAGAAACGACCTCCTCTCCGACTCCAACTGGTCCATGCCGATGCTGATATGCCCACCCCCGCCATTTTCCTTCCCTTCGCTTCCTGTCGTCCACTGTTTTTATCAGCTATCGGAGCGGGGCAGCTGGAGAGCCTCTTGTGGTTAAATTAGAGCTGACCCAGGTCCGATCCGGTTTGACTTCTAGTTGGACTGGCTCTATGGTTCTATAATTAGGAGGTAAACCGGTTAGAATATAACGGACGGTTCGTTGTTATTCTAAGGCATCGAGATGGGAATTTATTCATACAATTTTAATTGTCTGAATTTATTAAAATACATCAATTATAAGAGTTTCTTAATTTAGAAAAATTAATACATAAAAGATTAAACTATTTCTTCATTTGTTATTGACAAAGTTTGCCTATTCACTTAAAAGACTTTTCAAAATAAAATTATCATAAAATTAATATTTTTAACTATATCATATATATATATATATATATATATATATATATATATATATATATTGCATTGTTGACTATAAATAAAACTTTCTTATATTCAATGTATTAAATTTAAATTTTAATAATATATTAATTATTAATATTTATAATTTTTTTAAAAACAACACAAGCTATTATCGACTTGATTTCTCTCTTAATAAAAAGTTAAACTATTAAAGAGAACAGTTCTAATATTTATAAGTTTTAAGAATTTTTATTATCTTTTTAATACAAAATTTTATTATATTCTCCCCACTTTATTGTATATGGAGTCTCTTTATTAATTTTAATATCAATTGTCATGGAATTATTAACTTAATATGATATATAACGCTCATATTTATAAAAACTGAGAACCTCTTCCATTTTTTTACGTGCACACTATGTTCAGATGGATGAGCGTATTTATGCATGACTGTATGCCACCATATCATATCATACTTAATATTAAATCAAATCAACGGAGATCAAGGTTATTTGCATTCGTTGATGCTCACGAATGCTGTCACCGCTGTGGCATATTCGAGGGAGGGAACAATTTAGTGCGTTACACATTGTTGTGTTATTTCAAAAGGATTTAATTTAACCACTTAAATGAGCCGTTAAATCCTGCTATCATATCATAATGTTCAATCAAATCGAACAGAGATCGAAGATATTTATGCATTATTTGATATGCATGAAAGTTATGGCATATTCCGTGTCGTACATATAATATAAAATTGGGGAACTATAATGAACATTGTGTGGACTGACCCCTTTTTTTTTAATAACCTTTTTTTTCTTTGTACATCGAAAATAATTAATAGAGGGTTTTGATATAATGGAATCATTCACTAAAAATGTTCCTTGGACAATTCTCATCTTGAGTAAAATTCGGCACCTTCTACTGCTTTTGTGCTTATGTCAAGATCCACTGGTTAAAAAGGCGGCTCGTTAGAGTTTGGAATACAATTCATTTGGCATCCTTCCACGAATATTGGAAAACCGGCATTATCGTCACTAGAAGAGGAATTATTATTTGAGACAATTAGTTAGTAATAATTATGCTTTTTTTTTCCCACAAATCTACCATTTGGAGGAGGAACTTGTTTCATCGGCCTTTATAAATTTGAATTATTGTCCGAAAAAAGAGGATTTAGAGGTAAAAATTAGTATTTGCCATTATGAATTTGGTTTTCCGACTAAAAAACAATAATGTAAAGGGAAAATTTAGGATTTTGTGCATAATGCTTATTTGTCAGTCCCTTAAAAGATGATGCTGAAGCAATATGAGATATATAACTCTTTAACTATTAGTTTTTGTCAAAAACAAGGATTTATAGGCAAAAGACATTTTTAGTTGTCAATTTTGTCTCAAAAGCTGGAACTGGCCTCCTTATATAACCATCAATTTTGTCTCAAAGGTAAAGTATTTAGTGGCAGTCAACATAAAAATTTACGTAATTTATTTTTTTTAAAAAAAATTATTTACTACAAAATAACTAAAAATTTATAAGTTGCTCTCAAATATATCCAACAGCCCAAAACCCCACCAAAACTATACTTCACCCAACTCTTCTTAGTCTTCATGTCTAAGTTTTGTTTAAAGCGTCAAATACTCTGCATCCTGTTTACACTAAAATTCCAAGGGAATCTTGTCAAAAAGACAAAAAAAAAAAAAAAAAAAAAGGAAAAAAAGAGAAGAAAAGACTGAAATTGGCTTAACATACTTTTGTCGGCATCCGCCCCCACTTTATTAGCTTAAACAATTGACGCTGACAACTGGGCTTCCGACCGTTAGATTTCTCTCCTCTTTTATTTTCTGTCACGGCAAGTTGTGGACCCTGACGTTAACATTGGTTAGTTGTTGCTTATTGATATGTAACAAACTGTTGATTCAGAAAATTTCATTTTCAAAGAGAATCGTAGTTGTTGATGTCATAAACCCCTTAATGACGAAAATGATCAGATATTGAAGACTGTAGCTTTACTCCTTACCCACCAAATTAATAATTCCAAGTTTAGAAGCTTTTAAGTTTGCTAACCAGAAACCAATTTTCTTTCAAGTAACAATTAATTTTTGCTTGAAAGTTTCGCCTACCATTAAAGCAGTTGAAGTTGCGGCATTTTGCACGTCAATCACGGCCCATGAAATTTAAAGTCGTCCACCAAAATCAAAGGTCTTTTCTTTACAATCCACAAAAAAAAAAAGAAAATATATATATTAATTACCACACTAATTAAATTTATTATTTTACTATTATCCAATCCGAATGAATTTGTGTCAGAACCAACACCGTATTAAAAAATTAAACGCAATAAGTAATCATGATCGGGGACATAGTAAGAAAATCACTCGCACATACCCTTTTTATTATATAAAGCAAACACCATATTACACTGACAGACACGAGCCGACCAGGCTGAATTGGTCTGACCATGTTAATCCACAAGTCCAAAGCCGATATCCGAATGCAAAAACTACAAGTAGCCCAAAAGATAAAAAACTGCAAACCAAATAAGAACAAACCGGAAGTCCGAACCGGAGGAAACAGGACACAACGGCACGTGCACCGCACGCTTTTCTATTCTACATTATATATATATATATATATATATATATATATATATATATATATATAGCCTATGATACTATCGGCTGCACCTGATCGGAGGTGTGGAATGGGAGATAGAATTGGAATTTAGATTGCCAGGACCAAACCGGGCACCGACTTTCCTTCCCGATTGGAAAAGCTGCTCTCCCAAACGGAAGGGCAATGAACAGGAGTGATATCGTCCGTGGAGGACGGGAAATCAGAAGGCTGAGCAGCTTGGTTTCCAAGACGAGTAACGGTAAGAGAAGTATTGAAGTACTCTCTAACCTGGGTAATTATCCCATGAGTGACAGTCCAAGCGTGGACCCAGGAAATGGAGCGGGAATAATCGTAGCCTTCGACGATGACGAGAGAACCGAAGGAAGTGATGGTGATAGGAAGGAACTGGAAAGAAAAAGAAGAAGAAGATTGCGGGGACTCAGCACCAGTGAGAAGACGCATCAAAAACTGGTGAGAAGGCGGGCCGTGGAACCACCACTCGAGGTCCGGGGCAACTATGTCGCTGACGATTTCAACGTCTCGGGACTTTAAGGCTTCATAGAGGACAAGAACCACCTCTTGGTTCTTAGACGAAGACGATTCGCTGCTTTCCTCCGAGTTAGCCAGTTCTTAAATAAGCCTGAATTGGCACCTGCACAAGATAAACACACCACGAACAAGCACAAGAGAGCCGAAGAGAAATATTAGAAACCAGAGAGAACTGGTGGAGATCTTAATACGGCAAGAGAAGGGTTCATCTTATATAGAGATGATCCCAAACATCGGAGGGGTCTTCCCTGGCTGGCTACAGCTAATGTGCACTGCATCTCTGGATATTTTGGTCATTTTACCTTATATATTTCATGGGTCGGGGATCTGATAATTCACGGATCGGATTAAAATTATTGGGCCATGACGTGTCGTTGTCAGAGTGGACTGGCCATGCTGCTAACGCGTTGGAGAGATATGATAAAGACCGGCTGCTAAGACTGTCAGTACACCAATTGTCATGCCGGCCTATGTTTTTTAATTTTTGACTCCCCAGGTGGCACTTCCATATTTATATACAAATATTTAATTATATAAAACGATTAAGTAGACAAAACTCCTTTTATTATTATTATTTAATAAAAAGGAATATAATAACATTAAATATTAGCCACCCTAAGAAAACAACTGCACTAGATATGTCCGCCTAAGCTACGAACTCCGCCTGCCGGCCGGACGAAGAAGATCTCAACGCTCGACGTGGGCTTCGCTCGTAGCGCATAGATTGGTCATAACAAAAGTTCAGTTAACCGGAGACGGTACAAAATCAAGAGCAAAATTTAAGAAGGGTCCGAATTCCGCAAATATGAAATTTAGAGCTCCATCGTCCTATTGATTACTTTAAAACTCTTCAAAAAAGTCAAAATGGAAGTTTGGCCTACCATTAAAGGATTAATTGATGGTTTTGAGACTAGGGATGAACGTGCTTTTTGTAAATCTTAAAGGAACTCATTAGCGGGTGATCTATTGTAGGGTAGTCGTCCCTTATCTCATGATGCCTCTCCCCCCATCCTATAATTTAGAGGGCTACTGCCAAAATAGATACATAATTTTGTTTGTCTGAAGTGTCTCTCTTTAGGAATATCAGTGATTTTGAATTTGATTCCACCTTTTTGTGTAGGAATGCACGTTTCATATTATTCCCACTTAGATTGATCACTAATGCCACTGGTTGATTCTAATGGATATTTTACTTGAGGAAACTGTTTTTTTTTTTTAATTATTTTTTGGTTTGATTAATGACTAATCATATGTTAGAGCTTTGTACTTAATAAACTAAGATGAACTTATATTAGGGTAGCAACATTTGGAATTAATAAAAAAAGAAAAAAGTTAATCGATAACACTTATAGAGACAATAATAATAATAATAAATTATATCTTTTTTCTGTCACAATAAATAAATAAATATTTAAATTAATTTGTTGTCTTTGTGTATTTAATTTAAATATGCTGTCAGAAGTAGGTTCTCGATCCGCAACATGATCTGCAGACAGAGCAGTTCCGAATGAGTCGTTGCCTTGGCGAGTGGGGGGATGGCATCCCTTGGAAAGAGCAACCAAATCAACGATAATGTCACAACAAGGACAGGGCAAATGTCGTCTGCGTAGGCATTCCCCATTCTGCCACCTACTCTCTCCGCGGTTGCCGGTGGTACACTTACTAAAAATTGTCTTTTCATGTGCCGGCCTGAACCGTTCCCTGGATGCTTAGATTGGCATCACCGACAAATCAAATTTCTACAAATGCACGATGAAACAATCACCGGTGTTTTTTTTTTCCGGTTTCTGATGTCGTTTGTGACAGCAATTATAACCAAATACGAATTACATACATACACGTGTACGTGCACCATTTTTCAGACTTAACTGACTCCGAATTGTAAGTTTACAGTGGTGGTGGTGGGGGGGGGGTGGTTGTGTGACCTAGTTATTTTGATGATGCGTAGGTTTCTCCCCCTCCTTTTTTTTTTTAATTATCTTTCTCTCAAGGGCGTTTCATATAATTGCAGTAGAAAGTTTCAAACTTCTGGAGGCAAATAGCTGGCAGGTTGTGACGAAGAGATGATCATTCAGCCGTGTCTACGTGAGTATCCTCCATACAGCCGTTACTCTCTTTTTGGTTTTGGGGTTGTTGATGAGATTACGAGGCGGACATTGTTCACAGATTTCTCGGGAAGGGAAAGAAACGTGCGTAGTGAACAAGTCAATTTTGACGGATTTGATGCGGACGTGTGAACGCGGAAAAGAAAATATCAAAGTTCGAACCCCTTTATTTGACTCTTTATACAAATTTTAGAATTTATTCAAGAAAATAAATAATATATATATATATATTAAAAAATGATATCCTCGAACATAAAATCATGCTATTAAAATCTTTATTTCAGTTAAAATATTTAAAATAAATAAATAAATTAGAACATTAAAATAATTAAAATTAAAATATTAATTATAAAATAATAAAAAATATTTATAATATATTTTCACTTAAAAATATTTATTTTAAAATAATAATAATAATAATTGATATTTTTTATATAAAAATAACATGAATATAGTAAATATTTTTATTAAATTGATTAATTTATTTAATTAATTTTTTATTCCAACAATTAATTGGCTTCATCACATCGTAATCGATTTATTCCCCTTTCCTTTTGAACAATTTTCTTTTGACTTTATAATTTGACTTATTTCCTTTATATCAATAATTAATGTTTTGTATTTGATTACATATATTAGTGTAATATAAATTTACAATTTTATTGATTTAAAATCTTATCAAATTTACTATTTCATAAAAACTAACTATTTATAAATTTTTTATATTTGTTTATAAACAAATTTTAAATTTACTATAACTTTATCGATAATTTAATCCATTAAATATCATTCTATCAATCAACTACATTATTTTAAAGTTTAAATATATAACTTTTATCTTTTTTTTTCTCAAGAGCATTATTGTATTTAAGTTAAGTTTTAAATTCAACTAATCATCTTATAAATTTTTTATAAAAATATTTATATTAAAATAAAAATATTTTTAAAATGAAGGACATGTATATAAATAAATTAATTATGAGTGAAATCTATTTTAGGAGATATGTTGGCTTCATGATAGACACTCTAGATAAAAGCTTCCCTTTATAATTGACGGTCGAAACATAATTTTTATATTATTCATATAATAATATTAATAATTTATAATTTATTAAAATAATTTTTATTATAGTATTAATATAAATTTTTATTTATAATAAGTTTTAACTTTCAATATATTGACTAATAAAAAAGTAAATTAATATTAATATTAAAATTTTTAATCAAATTAAAATATTATAAATGAGTAAATAAATTATAAAAGTTTTAAAATATAATTTTAATATTAATCATAAATTAATAAAAAATAATATCTACCATGTTTATTACGTTAGAATTATATTAGGCCCATTAGTGGATAGGTGAAAAAAGGTTGAGGTTATTTACATCAAAATTAGGAGGTTCACAAGAAATTACCATCTTTTCTCTTATGCTTTTTGCTACAATCAATTGGAAACTTGTCCTACCATATTTGAATTTTCCAAAATCAACTTCATCGGCTAAAAGGAATCACGTTGGGATGAAAATTTTAAAATGATTTTTTATTGGTTTTTAAATAATTAATTAATTAATATAAATAATATTTTAAATAGATTCTTCTGTTCTTAGATATTTTTAGTACTCAATTTTTCTTAATACAATTATACTACATAATTAGATTATTACAAAAAAACCAAAGACTTGAATTAAATAATTTTTTAAAACTTTTGGTAGGATTCGCTAAAAGGTTTTTGCAGGATTTGTTGTTGAAAAAAAAAAGGCTCTTTTTTTTTTTTTCTGGAGGGGAGCATATTTTTTTTATAATGTTATCTTAAACTCAACTTTCATTAATCTTTCAAGATAGTCCTATACATTTAATTTATGTCACTATTCATAAATTAAGTATATAGTCCCAATGTAGTATATATTTGGATTATTCTTTGTTCCTTATAGTTTTTAATGAAAAAAATCTATAAACATTACATAAAAATTTCTCAAAGTTTTTTTAATTCCAAGTAAAAAATCTATTACCACTTAGAAAATCGTAATTGAAAAATAAAAATTATAAGATAATATTATCCAAGAAAAAATAAAATCAATTAGTCTTTATAGAATAAAAGTTGAACCATACCCTTGTTTTACGTAATTATATATTAGCCTAAATTATTTTTATTTATTTATTTTTAATATTAGTCTTTTAGCTCGATGGATATAATTCCATATTTTAATTTCTTCAACTATGAATGTTTACATATTGAAGTTTTATTTTATTTATTTTAATTAATAACACAAGATCGTTTAAAGCAAAATTTTTAAGTATAGCATTTATTCTAGAAGGATAATTTTAAGTATAACATTGACGATATCAATTCACTAATTCTATATTAATTCAAGTTTCTTGAATTCTAATTTTTAAAATTAGCAAGCTTTTGTTCTGAGCAATTTGAGTATTGGAGTTTCAGTACGAAAAGGGACAAGTTCACCAGGAGCCTTCTAATTATTCAATTTTGTCAAAGTGTATGTTTCAATTTTACCAAAGAATATTTGCACCGTTTTAATAGTTGTAAATGCGAGTGTGAAATCTATTACATAGTTATGGAAAATAAACGAATGCGTGGACATGAACTAATGAAGACGTAATTATAACTTATAATGGACAGTTCTTTTAATTACAATTACAATTATATAATTGCAGACCATATTTATGTTTGTGTCCTTTTTTTTTTATCTCGTTAAATGTCTTAGAGATATTTCACAATTTCTTTTACGTGTTAAATGTTGGGTTAGACGTTTTTCCTATCCTATTGTCGGGAGACGTCCGGACGTGGGCTAGATCGCAGGAAATGGAAGTGGAAACGTTTTCCGTTCGAGCGAGGGAGACTTGGGGTGGAAGCTTCCGCAAGGAACGCCGCGACACAAAGCTATGAAAATAAGGAAAAAAAATTGTTTTGTCTCATCATAATTTAATACAAAAAAATGAAAAATAATATTGTTTGAATCATACTTGGAAAAGATTATGAAATTAATTAATGTCTGTCGGGCATTTTGATCCCTGTCTGTGCCCAAAAGGAGGAGATTTGAGCGCGGACTCTTGAGCAAAAACAACCCCCCCCCCCCCCAAAAAAAAGAAAAAGTCTAAATTTGGCGGCTAGGGGATATATAATGATGAGTTGGATTCCAGGAATCAATTGATCAAAATTAAACAACGTTTTATGACCATCAGAGTAAACAGATTGGCGACACAACCTGAGAAACTAGACATGATTCGTCGTCCCCAGTTGGCCATTAACGGTTCCAGGGCTGTAGTTAAACTCCACCCTGTGTCTTCGTCGTATACAAATATCGTTGTTCTTCTCGGTTTCCCTTCTTTTTTTTCAAGGTTTTCAGATTGAAATTCTCAATTAATTTATTCTGTAAAGTTGCCAGATTTAATTTTTAATTTTAGATCAGGCTTGCTAGCTAGACAAGGGGGCAGGCGGGCAATGATTGATTAAGAAGCCCTTGGCCATGGCGACTCAGTTTCCAGGAGCATCCTATAACCTCCATGGAACGTGCTTTGATTATGTCAGAGTTTCCTCGGAGGGAATATGGAATGTGAAAAATGGAGAAAGCATTCTCCAGCATTCTCTGGTTCGTTTCCAGGTTCAACTGATTATAATCGTTGCCCTGACTAACGCCTTTCACTTTGTCCTCAAGCGCCTCTATCTGCCCCGCATCACCTCTGAACTCCTGGTAAATCTTTCAGCTAATCCATATCATCGTCATCATTGCTCACAAATAATGTATGAGAAAACAATTACAATGTACATGCATTGATAACATGCGCAATAATGACCTACGTTATACCTTCCTTTCTTTTTCGTTTTGGTTGAACACAAAGAAAAGGCACATGGATGTCCATGATCAAATCTTTATTTATTTATTTATTTATTCATTTTGATTGTGAAGCATTATTACTTGGTTAGAGGCTCGATATAACTTTATTTTCGTATGCTTGTAATTCGGTTTGGGTTTAATTATCTTCATTTTCTTTACTTTTACTTCCAATTCTTTATCTTCTTCTTTATTTAATCGGTTGATCATTTTCGGTGTAAAGACATCCTAATTTCATCAATGTGTCTTGGCTCTAGAAAGATTCATGAAATGAGGTTGCTGATAGTGATCGTTTTGGTTCATGCACAAAGTGGATTTCAATGACAAGGTTGCACAGGAAAACGTAGCGTGTAGATTGCAACTACATATATGCATGCGCTCACAATTCAACTACTCCATCAACACAAAGAACAACTATGAAAGAAAACTGGAATTTTTGTTAATAGTTGGCGATGCCATTAACAATGATTAATGTATTTCTTACCTTTTTTTTTTTTTTTGGTGTTCACCAGACGGGTATAGTCTTGGGGCCTACCATACTCGGAAAATACTTTGCCAATGTGTCCAATTTATTGTTCCCCCCGTTTCCTGACCAAGTCATTGTTTCTTTGGCCAAGGTTGGCTATATTTTGTTCACATTTCTGGCCGCAGTAAGGACGGATCCAAACTTGGTAAGAAAAATGGGGAAGAAAGCCCTGATTCTTGGGATTTTACTGCTAGTTATTTCCACTGCAATGGTACAAAACTTTCATGTCAAGTTTCAAGATGAAAGCATGTTGAGTAAGGCACAGATGTCCGGATGGGTATTTCTGTCTAATTTTTTCAGTGCAGTTGTAACGAGCCAGGTTATCGGAATCAGTTGCCTTTTAATGCAACTGAAGATCACCAATTCTCGGTTGGGGCACTTGGCTCTGGCGTCAACACTGATTGGCGAGTTGGCGAGGATTGTTTACCTCACTTTGAATGGTTACATGCGTGTAATAGCCAGTACAACGCTATTAGTAGGACTTCAGGCCATCTTTGCTTCTTTCTTTTTCACTGCGCTTATTGTATTTGCATTGCGAGCTCTGATGTTCTGGTTCATTAGAAGAACGCCAGAAGATAAGCCCATGAAGGAAGTTTACACTACTGTTGCTTTGGCAATAGTGTTATTTTTGGCAGCAATGGGTGACAATATGGGAATGTATTACCTGTTTGGACCAATGATATTCGGCTTGGCAGTGCCTTCAGGATCTCCATTAGCAACACTCCTGATAGCAAAGCTTGAAACTATTGAGTCAGGGTTGCTTAGTCCACTCCTGGTCACGTTCTGTATATCCAAATTTAATCTTTGGGAATTTTTCGCAGTGTTCAACACAGGAATTCTGTTTTTTCACATCTCCATTATTGGATACGGGGTCAAGTTGATACTTACCTTCATTGCAGTAATCAGTTGCAGGATGCCACTAAGAGAAGCTGCTGCTTTCACACTAATGGTGAATGTCAAAGGTATTTTCGAGATGGGAATACTTCTAAGCTTCAGTAACCTTGAGGTACCAAAATATCCTTTTCTTTTTCCTGCATTAAGTTCTCTGATTGTGAGACAAAGCAGATCTGAAATCATTGCCACAAGCACCAAAATATAACAGCTTTTTCACTGCACACAAATACTGACTCTCTCTCTCTCTCTCTCTGACAGGCGAGAGATATCGAATCTACCAGTGGGGCTTTCCTAATATTTCTGTTATCGGGATTCCTGCCACCACTTGTCAAGTACCTGTATGATCCTGCAAAGCAATACATAGGCTACCGTAAAAAATGCCTCGAACATGCTCAGAAGGATGCAGAACTCCAGATTCTAGTTTGTCTTCATAGGCAAGAAGATGCTATTTCGGCGATCAAGCTATTAGAACACTGTAATCCAACAAGAGAAAGCCCGCTGTCGACTTATGGGATATGCCTGGAGGAGCTTATCAGTAGTGCTACCCCACTTCTGATCGACCACCAATTAGGACAGAGAGCCTCTTCTTCTCAGGGATCCTGCTCCCAACCAATCATTGATATTTTCAACTACTTCAAGTCAGAGCTCGATAAGTTAACTCAGCTGCATGTTTTTACTGCAATATCGCCAGTCAAACAGATGCATGAAGACATTTGTTATCTAGCTTTTGACAAGGCTGCTTCTCTGATAATACTGCCATTTCATAAGAGATGGAATAGCAACGGCAAAATGGTTTCAAGTAACAATGAGATGAGGAACATTAACATCAATGTATTGGAAAGAGCCCCTTGTTCTGTGGGCATTCTTATTGATCGTCGCAAAAGCAGCAGGGGCTTATCTTCCGTTTTCGTCACATCAGCTATTTATCGTGTTGCCATACTATTTGTCGGAGGTCCAGATGATAGGGAGGCACTGGCACTTGCCTTAAGGATGGCAGGAAGCCCCAAAGTTCAGCTAACGGTCATGCATTTAGTCACCCCCCACGATCGTGTCCATCATGAGTGGGAAAATGCTTGACAATGAATCTCTCAGAGGCATGAAACAGGAAATGTCAAGGACCACCAACATCAATTACATAGATGAGAGAGTGAATGATGGTGCTGACACGGGTGCTGTAATTCAATCGATGGGAGAAAGTTATGACCTGATCATGGTTGGGCGTCGCCATGAAACTGAGCCGGATGCTATATCAGGCTTATCAGAATGGACTGAGTTGCCAGAACTTGGGCCCATAGGAGACTTGCTAGCTTCTTTATACATTAATCAAGTTTCAGTTTTGATTGTCCAGCAGCAAATCATGAAAGCAAGTCACAGCAGTACCTTAAACTAGTGCTTTGTGAGTTCAGTAAGCTTGAAGTATGAGGTGAAACAAAATGACCTCAATCTGAGCACTTCTATTCTTTTATGCCGCCAAAATTACGGTTGATATATATTGGACATCTTTCTCAACCCATGTACCGAAACTTGCATTGTTAGATTAACATGTTTAGCCGCAGCGTGGAACCATAAGGCAATTTTATTCTAAGAAGAGCATTCCCTCTGTCAAAGATACACAGATGATGTCCAGGCCTCCAGAACCATTTTTGCACATATGTTAGCATGAAATTCTTATACAAGCGTCAGTCAGACATATAACAACTTCGACTACTGTTAACTCACGTCAAGAGACTCTCGTGTTTACCATATACATAACTACATTATGAACTCGTCCAATTCACTGACGCCGCTTCATTCTCAGCCTATATACTTAGCTAGGTGTAAATTGCACCATCTAATTATTTTATCAACCCTGCATCTTTTATAGGTTCGTGGTGCATTAGTTCTGATTCTACAAGCAGATGAGAAATTGGAAACTCGAGCCTGTGATGAAGATGGACAGAGTGATTGGAGATTCTATTGCATTCAATCCAAATCCAAATCGAATCGAATAAAATAATTGTGTAGAAATCTCTGTTAAACCATTTTCTATTATTTTTGTACATAAAATGTCAAAGTGAAGGTTAATATAATGAAGAAGTCATGGCACGTCAGTGCCCATGCCATGCAAAAACAAATTTACCATGACGTATGTATCTTCGAAAAGACGAAGTGGGTAATAAGCTGTATTTATGATTCAATTTACAAGACGTAGGAAAGCAGAATAAACGATTAGTATAATAAATTCAAAATTGGGATACTCGCTTTAGAGACACAGCAATAGACATAAAAAATGCACATTTGTGAATTAAAAATATATAAATTAAGCTTGTGAGTTAGAACAGTGAATTTTAAAATTGGATATTATAGTATGTACTATTATTCATTAATAAAATATCTATTTCATTAATTATATATATGATAAATTTGATAAAAAAGGTAAGTATTTCTCTAATTTTAAATAGTTCACAATTAAGTTCGGAAACACAAGGAATGCAAGAAAAATGAAAGGAGGCAATTGGTCAGGAGGTTTTTCCTTTGTCTGCTCCTACATTCTCAATTGGCCACGGAATGCTAATAATTTTTATTTTTATTTATTCTAAAACACAATTTTTCGAAAAAGGGTTAATCGATTAATCCAAATATTTACACGCGTCAAGTGCTGATTCGCAGCTACGGATACCGAAAGCCCAAAAAAAAAAAAAAAACATAAACAATTGAAAAATTAGAAAAATTGCGGCAGCCCCGGTGGAGCAGCCAACAAAAGAAGAAACGGATAATTCGCTCGTTGAGGCGGGTAGGCTTTGCTTGGTCTGGTTTTTGAGCAACTTTCCAATCTGCCAATTTGATATTCTCCAAATTCCAAATGGAGATGGGGTTTTGAACTTCAACTGAGGCCCTTTTCCTCTTGCTCCCGCACGCTACGCTGAGAATGATTGCTTCCGTACCTTTTCGCGATCCATGGCTACTGGTACTGTCTCATTGCAGCTCTTGTTCTTTTGGCATTCGTTCCCCTCGGCCATTCTTGCCTTCTCCGGTTTTTTCTCAGCGAAAGCGACGTCGTCTTCCAACGCAATTCAACATTTTGAGGTAAAATTAATCTGCTAATTTCCGGCTTTGCTAAATCTATATGCAGAACGGAAGCTAATTCTATTGTTGAATTTAGATTGTGTGAGAAGAGAAGAATAGCATGTAGAATTACGGAGACGCAGAGCGAACCAGATAGCAATAGCGACAAGGTATCGTCAGTTTGCTCTTTCCACATCTACCTGTCTGTCTGCAATTATTTTAGAGCATTGCGTTTCATCTTATTAATTGCAATAGTTGAGATTGAACATCCTGTTTTGGCTGTGAGCTTGGGTTGTGTGCGGGATATGGAAACACGATACTGTTGTAGCTCAGGGTTGCTTGTGCTTGGGACCATGCAATGCAAACTTCAAACTGGGAGTTCTACTTCAATTTCTATGCTCTCACCATTTGTTCCTTACGAATTCTAAGCCTTATAGGGAGCACTTAGAAGTAGAAAAACTTTTGACTTGCTTATGAAATAACTATTGGGACTGTCATTTTTTTTTTTTCGCAATTTCTTTTAGTTGAATACTTGGTCTCCTGCTTTATGTGATATGAGAAGATGTTGATGTTTTCAAGGACCAGGTTCATATCCTGGACAATATATAAAATAAATATGTTTACCTCCAGGAAAAAGAAGCTCATGGAGGAGAAGAAATACCATCTACCACTGAAACTGTTGCGCAAGTTGATTCCCAGCCTGAATCTCAGCCTACCTCTGTAAATCAAATAAAGAACAGTAATGGGGAAACTAACATTGAAAGCGGTGCTGCCCAGGTACTTGAAGCATTTTTGTGATAGTAATTATCTTGACACCAACTTGCTGCAGACTCTAGCTTATCCATATGCTATATCTACCTATCCCATGCAAAGTATGGGCATAATGTTAGTCCATGCATGCCATAGCACGAGGCTCTTGCACTGTGGGTTCTAAGGAAATTATTTTAGTCCATGAAATTGATAAAAATACAAGCATTGTCGTCCTTCTCTTTAAGTTATTCATCGTGAGAGGAAAGATGCATTTTCCTTCTTTTCAAGAGAAAGATTGTATTTCAATTTTAGCAAATTTGTCAATTTGATAGAGTTCATGTTTTTAGAGTTTTTTGTAAAATGTTTGGTTTGCAGAGGAGGAGGCCGGTTATGAATTTTTTTTCCATCCTTACGTTGTTAAGGTTCTATTTGGGACAGGATGTTGATGATGTAGAAGTTGCCAGCGGATCCCCTTTGCCAGGTGTGAAGGTGATTATGATAAGTGACAATCTTTTCTGCAGTAGATGTGGGGTATTCTTTCATTGTCTCCTTTCTTACCATCTTTGAATTTGAATTTTCTTAACAGCCCCAACAATTGAATGACTCAATCAGAATTCCAAAAGAAACAATTGATATCCTTAAGGACCAAGTCTTTGGCTTTGATACCTTCTTTGTAACAAGCCAAGAGCCATATGAGGTGAGCTATTTATGTCAAAAGCTTAGCACCCTTCAACTTGTATGACAGCTCCTTGTTTATCTAAATTATTTGGCTTTGATGCCTCTGTGTCTTATGCTCAACCACTTGGAAAGGGGTTAAAAAGATGGAGCTTCAGGTAGGTCAACAAATTGTTGAGTTATGAATGAAATTTATGGGTGACTTTTTTCTGAGTTTTTGAAGATTCTTCACAAACGTATTTATAGGAATTGTCCCCTTGTTTTCCATGGTGTCAGGGAGTCTACTGAAATACAAACAGCTTGCCATCTCTGTTTAATCTTCATAATTACTATTCTTTGTTCTGGATGTTGGACTACCCAATTTGTGTTTGATAGGGTGGAGTCTTGTTCAAAGGAAACCTGCGAGGGCAGGCTGCTAAAAGCTATGAGAAAATAACAAACAGGATGCGGGTATATTTGCATTTTTGTCTCCTGTTCTCTCCCTGTTATTGTAGGTTCCTGTAAGATCTCATAACTGATGCTTTATACAATTCCATTTCTCCACAATGTATTGACAGAACAAATTTGGAGATGAATATAAGCTTTTTCTTTTAGTTAATCCAGAGGATGATAAACCAGTGGCAGTTGTGGTTCCAAGAAGGACCTTACAAAATCAGGAGACAACAGGTAGATGTTTAGTTCTTGCACAGTTAAGTACCTGCTTTTCTTCCTTCCATGCTTACCATCCTGGTTGGCAGTGAAGAAAAAACTGCAGTTAACATGTCAATCTGAACTATGGTTTGTGTTTGCAGCAGTTCCTGAGTGGTTTGCAGCTGGTGCTTTTGGACTGGTTACAGTTTTCACTTTACTCCTTCGAAATGTTCCTGCTCTGCAGTCCAACTTATTGTATGCAGTATCTCTTTACTGTCTGCTTCTTTTGCATATTATTGCTGTGGTTTCTACTCCATTCTTGTACAAGCATTGTTTTTTTTTTTATATATCCACGGGACTTCTTCATCAAGAGAATCATGTTGCATCAGGTCAACTTTTGACAATCTTGACATGCTAAAGAATGGCCTGCCTGGAGCTCTAGTGACAGCACTTATTCTGGGTGTACATGAAATTAGTCACTTGCTAGTAGCAAAACGCAATGGGATTAAGCTTGGTGTGCCCTACTTTGTTCCAAGTTGGCAGGTGAAATATAGGGTGGCATTGAAATATGGAGAGATTCTGCATCCATTTTCTTATTTCCAAGTTGCATCTTGTAAAGCAAATTGGCATTCAGAAGCAGGCACAATTCCTAATCTATTTTACGTTGAGAAAAACTAATAAACTGTCTTGATGGACAGATAGGCTCTTTTGGCACTATTACAAGGATAGTCAATATTGTGTCCAAACGTGAAGATCTTCTTAAGGTTGCTGCAGCAGGACCTATGGCTGGTTTTTTGTTGGGTCTTGTTCTCTTTCTGTTGGGATTCATCTTACCACCTAGTGATGGTATTGGCCTTATTGTTGATGCTTCTGTGTTTCACGAGTCATTTCTTGCTGGGGGTATTGGTAAGTCATTCAAGTGTATTTTGCATCTCTAGACACGTCTTAAATTTGAGATCACATGTGGTTAACTGTGCTTCACAGATTTATGCTCCTCAAGTTTAGTGAATGAGCTTTCTTATTATTGCCTTCATACATCTTTGCCTGAAGCTTTCTTGTACATTATTTTCTTTAGCCAGTGAGATTTTTTCAGCTCAAGTTTCTTTTGCATTTGTAGCTAAATTTCTACTCGGCGATGTACTCAAAGAAGGAACTCCTATATCTGTTAATCCACTGGTGATATGGGCATGGGCTGGGCTTCTTATTAATGCTATCAATAGCATCCCTGCAGGAGAGCTGGATGGGGGGAGGATTTCTTTTGCCTTATGGGGAAGAAAGGTACAACATTTATGAAATCATCCAGTTTTACCTCAACCCAGCATGCTTCGACGGAAGGTTTTAAATATTCGCTGAGATGACATTGGATAAGAAAACTGTTTAATCTAATTTCTTCTCATTGCATAGGTTTCAGCTCGCTTGACTGGTGCCTCAATTGTGCTGCTTGGTCTATCCTCACTTATTAATGACGTGGCATTTTACTGGGTGGTTTTGATATTCTTTTTACAGAGGGGGCCAATTGCTCCACTCTCTGAGGAAATCACCGATCCTGATGATAAGTACGTCGCCCTTGGAATTACAATTTTGCTCATGGGGTTGCTGGTATGCTTACCATACCCCTTCCCTTTCACAGATGAAGCGAGCACAACTTTTCCGTGATGACATTTTAAAGTCTGTGTTAGTAACCTTTGAGGAATTGTTCTTCTGCTACGTATCTTAGCTCATATTTTTTCAGCATTTATGATGTCCATAATTAATCTTCCTTTTCTCTCCAATAAAAATCCAACCTTTTTGGTTGTTCAATATTCTCGACCCTGTTTCTATCTGTCTTTGTTAGTTTAAATCGAACCATGCAGCCTAGTTGTTAGCATGAACTTTTATCCTTCATCAGGTCTCGTTTAGATCCTTCATTTTCCTGAAAGACAGATTGATGTATGCTGTGGTGCCAAGATGAATTTGGCACAGCTAGCTTGTTAAGTAGCTATCAAAGAGGGAAGATTAACAGAGAATTAAGTGCCTGGAGAACCAGTTCCGAGCTAATCTGAACAATGGAGAGAGTTCATTCTGCCGAGAGAGAAATTGTATTCAAATATGTGTGTCACTTCTATATTCGGTCTGTATTTTTCTTCAAGCCCTTGTCTGACCTCAATGGAAAGCCAGATCAAATGGGTGTTGACTTCAAATCCGTCAAGTCAATTTATGGATATTCACAAATGCGTGTTTCTTTTTTCTTTTTTTTTTTTTTGTCATCTTTCTCTTGTGAAGTGTCTCGCATATTGAGTATGAACCATTTTCTCCTTTTTTTTTTATTAATATTAAATCCACAATGAATTTGCAATTATGTCTCTTTCCACAGATTTTTCTTTGATTGGGGGTGGGAGTGGCTATCCCCTTTCTACAATTTTTTATTTGTTTGATTGTACTTTCTAGCCTGAGGGAAAAACTGAAAAGGGAAAGAAGTGGATCTCCAATAAGGACATCATTTAGTATAAGCTACACGGTAAGAAGATGTGTTAATGAATGTGAACATAAAGTATTTTTGAGAGTTCTCATTATATCCATTATCATTTTATAGATTAAATATATTTGTCTTTTTAAATTCGTTACCTGTCTATCAATATATTCATTCATTTAGAAGTAAGGTATACAATAAAGGATATTTTTCCTCATCGATTTGTCTTGGATTTTATTTCATCTTTTCCTTTTCTAGTCAATCTGAATTCGGGACATTTAATTTCAAGTCTTTGATTGCTAAAATTAACATTGTTGTGTTTTACACATTCTCCAGTTTCTCTTGTGCCTTTGATTAGAACACATAAACTTTTATGGCAGCGAAGCCTTTGATCCCATTAGTCTAACTAATTTGATTAGGTAACGACTTCCAATTTTTATGGAAAGGATCCATTGGGATGGCTGGCCAATAAAACGCCCAGAATTAAAATGCCAAGCTCCACGCATGGTTTTTTAAAATCAAAGCGGAAGAATGAATTGGTTTAGTAGGTTGCTGATTTACCTGTCAAGTTCATCACAGGACTAATGAGTCAATTTTTATATTATATAAAAATAAATAAATTGTTATTGAATAAAATCTGAGTATATATAGAATAATATAAATATATAAAACTTTTAAAAAATAATTTTTTTTTTTTTTTAGAAATTATCAATCTAATTGGATGGTCAAATCCTTAAGGTCAGTCAATCAAGGTTTTTTCTAGTCGAATCAACTTGATTTTTAAAACTATAATTTCGTGTGGACTTGGTCATGTGGTCGGCACAGGAAAAAAAAAGAAAGAAAACCTAATATATCATTTTAGTTTTCACACGTTACATAATAATCGAAATGCCACCCAGCCCACTTGACCACCGGAATTATCATGAGAAATGTTGTTGTCAAGACCACCGGCACCGGCATTGTTCGTATTAATTATGGATTATAAAGCAAACAAAAAGGACTTGAAATTGAATATTTGAAAAATCACAAAAAAAAAAAAAACAAAGAGAAAAGAACAAGGGGCTTGGAAGTATATGCTTCAAATACCGAAAACCGGACTGCTCCGAACCGGATCCTGTATTCACCTTTTTTAGCGTGGTAGACGGGGAAAACTCATTGATGGTGTAGAGTTGGTGATCGAGAGAGAAATGGCAGTGAATATGAGAAGAAGCGAAGCGAGTTCTAGCAGTAGTGGCGGCGGGGCCGGCGGCGGCAGAGGAGAAACCGTGGTGGTCGATTGGGGCCGCCGTCAAAGCTCTTGTGGTTACTGCAGATCGCCCGGTCCAACCAGTATCTCCCACGGTAAATCTGCATCATCATCTTCTTCTTTTATCTCTTTTTCCTGGCAAAGTTAATCGTTTGATTCCTAGTTTACTCCATTTGCTTGGAATTCACGCAATTCGGCTTTAGTTTCTAGACTAGTAACGATAATCGAATGATGTGAATTTGGTGAATTTTATTGGCAGGGATTAGCTTTTTTATTTTTCTTTATAATTGAGGGAAATTATGGTCTGTTTTAGGGAGAAAGAAAAAAGGGAAAGGAAAGGACGATTGGAATTTGAAGGAGCCGTTTCTCGGTTTAAGATTTGTGAATTAGAGGTTTTTATTTGGTCTACAAGGTAATTTACCGGAGGTCAGAGGATTCTGAAATTCTGGTGTTAAAACAAGTAATTGCATCTGCAATAGATATTACCATTGTAATCACGAAGATTGGTGATATGCTCATTGTAGTGCATTTCACATACAGCTTGATGCAATCAAGGATAACTTGGATAACCTAAGAAGCAGATCAATTTTATGTTGAGAAGATATCAATCTTATGATTTTCCCCTTATGCCTTTTCCCAGGTCTATGGGCACACAGCATTACAGTGGATGACTACCAAGGTTTGCATGATTATCTCCTTTTCTATGATCTATTATTTTAAATGCTTCAAGGGTCTAGAAAATAATCTAGGGCACTTATTGCTGCCTTAATGCCCTGTGCTAATCTAGTGCTCTTTGACTAGATCTTCTTGACAGGGGATGGAGAAGATCTGGCTGTTTCCTCTACAAGCCTGAGATGGAAAAGACATGCTGTCCATCTTATACTATACGCCTAAAAGCAGTTGATTTTATTCCCTCAAGAGAGCAGCTTCGCCTATCTAGAAGAATGCAGAGGTATTCTCTTTATCTCCTTATATTGCTGGATCTGAATCCAGCAAGTTATTTTAAAATTTCTTGAGATAATAATGAAATTGAATTTTTTATTGTCATCGGTCACATTAGTTGAAAATTATCACTTTTGTCCATATGGAGTTATTGGCTAATGTAAGCTAGCTAGTTGCTAGATGTGAGGATAATTTACAAAGTGGAAGTGCCTCTTTCATGTTTGATTAGAGATTTAGAATTACTGAAATAGGGATGTAACAATGTTGAACTGATGCTTGAGTTAGTCGGATTTGACAAAGAGTCCATCTGATGCATATGTTTATCAATCACTATGATATTTGAGATCATTTAAAATTGGTTACAGTTTCCTTTCCATTTTCATTTTGACTGCTGACAGTGTTATGACCCTAGGTTTTTAGATGGCATGCTGGAAATAAAAAATTCAGGGGAAGCTAGAGAGGACCCAAATATATCCAAGTGCACATGCAATTGTCTTTATCATGATGATTCTGGCTTGGGAAGAAGTGAATCCATGGCTGGCAAAAATGAAAAGAATGATGTAGAACACATTACTAAGCATCTGTCAGACCAAGTTGACAATGTGGTTCATGCATGCATGGAACACGGGGAATTTCCTTCTACCCTCCAATTACCAAAAGCTGCAGTGAAAAAGGTATTGCAGTCCAAAAGGAAGCTTCTAGTTGAAGGGGAGGAAGAACTCGTATATTCCAGCAACATTGCATTTCAAATAGCAGCTGCCATAAGCCGTGCAAATTTAACTGAAAAGGACTTGAAACAAATTGCAGAAAATGGTGCTCTTTCTGCCAAAATTATTGCAGAAAAGTTGGCCAATTCTTTGCATCAGCTGGCAGAAAGCAATGGTCTGACTATCAGGGCTTGCAATGGACATATTAATTTTTATACTACTGCAACAGAAGCTTCTTCTGCTGAAGGTGCCCAAATTGTCAGTGGTTGTGAAGAATCTGCCACAGGATGTAAAAGAAATGGCTGCTGTAGAGGGATGGCTTTCAAACAGCCTCAAGGTAAAAGGCGGAGGCTGGAGATCCATTTGAATAGGTCTAGTTTTGATCCAAAAGAGTTTGAATTATATAGAAGGTATCAGATGAAAGTGCATAATGATACACCAGATCATGTAACTGAAATCTCATACCGGAGGTTTTTGGTTGATACTCCCTTAGTTCCTGTACTTCCATCTGGTGATGGTAGAGTTCCTCCATGTGGTTTTGGGTCTTTTCATCAGCAGTATGTTATTGATGGTCAGCTAGTTGCTGTTGGTGTTGTAGATATCCTTCCAAGTTGTTTATCTAGTAAGTATTTGTTTTGGGATCCAGACTTTGCCTTTCTGTCATTGGGCAAGTATTCAGCCTTGCAAGAAATAGGTTGGGTGAAAGAGAATCAGGTCCATTGCCCAACTCTTCAGTATTATTATCTTGGCTATTATATTCATTCCTGCAGCAAGATGAGATATAAGGCAGCATATTGCCCATCTGAGCTTCTCTGCCCTCTTCGTTATATGTAAGTTTATCTTTTCCATGTAGCTATTGATGAAGTGCTGGCCATCTTTTAGTGGCTCTTGTATCATGGATCTTAAAATTTTAATTGTTCGAACCTATTTTCACCCTTTTAGTTGAGCCTATCAGGCGAATGGTTAAAATCTGGAAAAAAAAAGAAAAAGAAAAAGAAAAACCTTTAAATGGAATGCAAAAACTCCAGATTTTGTATTACCAACAGATTACCACTTATTGTGCTCATAAGGAGGTGAGGCCGCTAAAATATGATTTGACTTTGTAAAGCAGCCTGCCCTGTCTTGTTACCAAAACCAACAAATACCTTGTAATTGTAAAATAATAATCATTTTTTATCCTTGAATAGCTATGAATTTAGGGATAGTTTTCTAGGCAAGAGTATGAATTCAGACCCAGAAAAAAAAAAAAAGAAATTTATGAAGGAAACACAAATGAGATTGATCAACCACAGCCCAACATGTTCTGAACCTCCATAGATGTGGGTCTATTCTGGGTGGTTGGTTGATGCTGTACACTTTAAATACAGGTGTCAATTTCATTTAAAAGGCAAACCTCTTAGTGTGCTGTGCATTTACCTTTGTTCAATGTTTGTGTAAAACATGATTGATACTCTTTTGGCCATTGAGATACTTACGAACTGATATACTACCTGCAGGTGGGTTCCATTTGACACTGCAAAGCCACTGCTTGATAGGAAGCCATATGTTGTGTTGTCTGACTTTGCCCTTGTAGGAAATGAAGAGCTCTTACAACCTCGTTCTTCAGAAGATGCCGCAGCAGAAGATGAAAATGGTGATGAAGGCTTGAATGATATTCCCTTGGATGATGAGGAGGAAATGATGGAATCTGAATTTGAAAGCTCTGATGATGAACTGGACTCAGAAACCAGTGGTCAGCCATCAGTTACAGAAGGTGGTGATGTCTGCAACATTTTAATTGGGCTAAGGGGATCCTGTGTGAGATATGAGGTACGCCATTTCAATAGCCAAGATCCTCTGTAATGTTGGTTTATAGCTCCTATTTGATTCCAAGCATAATTGTATGTTGCAGTCAATAGCTATTTATTGACCTTTTTTTTTTTTGAAGCTTCTGTTGATTCTTGCTGCTGTTGCTACATTTTCTTGCATTCTGTCTTTCATTTTCATTTTCTTCATTTGTGTTCTTTTTCCTTATATTTTGGGATCGTTTTTTCCACAGTTAGCATAGGGCCTACCAAACTAAACTCCTAGTTGTTGATAATACTTTAATTGATCTCAGTTTTATGTCATATGCAAAAACTTGAGGAAGTTTGACCAAAAAGCAAGTCCTAATTCAAGTAGCATATTCAAATATTCAATAAAGATTTCAATATGCTCGTTATGGGTATTGCGGAAGTTGATGATCCAAACGGTTTCATTTTAGGGAATTATTTTTATTTTTTTGGTCACTTTGAGCCCCATTTTTGTATCGTTAGGATGTATGAACACATTGTGATTTTCTTGAAGGATCTACAAAGTGCTTTCAGTTCCAAGGGAAGGCGTTACTTGGAACCACAGTTACGCAGGTATAAGCGGGTGGTGGGTCCAGAACTGTCTGAACGGATGGTCTATTCACTTCGCTGATTTGATTTTCTGTGAGGAAGAACTGTGACAGAATGGGAATTCTATTAATGCTCGACATTCTCTGCATTTTGACAAATTCCTGATCGAGGTTCGTTTTCTCCATGGTCATGTGCGGATATATCACTGACTTCTTCAATTTGTTTATCCTCATATCGTGCCTAATGAAATGCAAGGGAATAAATTGTGTGGTCTTTTCAGTCGCATGATGTTAGTATACTCGTGTACACTGTAATAATTGGAAACCGCTTGTGCTGCTAGACATTGACTTGACTTCTTCTCCTCCATATTAATTTTGTGGGAAATTAGGTCTTTCCAGGTTTTTGATCTTTGAGTGCTGATTAATTTTTACCTGCGTAGGGTCTGCATCAAAGCTTTCACAATATTTTGGGTATTTGTTGGAATTCATAGAATAATCCTCGTCTCATTCTCGCTTTCATCGATTGAAGTTTGTCTTACATGCTATATATAGTTCCAATATGGGAGGCCCAGTGCGGTGGTGATTTAAACAAAAAGACGGTGAACGATTCGGAAGTAATTGTCAACGGTTATATTCATTTGGGCTTGATCGATAAGGTTTGGTGGACTTAACATTCGCTGTTTTTAGTGGATGACAGAAGGGTTTGATTATCCGAAGACCATATAATAGCAAGAGCAACAAAACCAAATAACTATTAACAGCATTTGAATATTTAGTAAAAGAAGTTTCTACGGATCATCGGGCCAAGAAATTAAGTGTATGGTGTCCCTTTCAATTTCAAGTTTGGGCGACAGTTTTTCCATTTGGGTTTGGGTCTCAACAAGGAGGAGACTTGAAATTTATGGAGATGAAAATAGTTGCGTCAGACTTTGTGTGTTGTTCGCGGTCTAATTAATAGGCAGAAGAAAATTGAAATTAACCTGAAGACTGCAATGGAAAAATGCATGAGTCTCTGCTTTATGTTAGGCAATTATTGCAAGGCATGGTATGACAATATACAAGTGTAGGGGGGACAATAAGCTGGACGCCGGACACCGCCATAAGCATATTCCGATACACTAGACGCAGAAACCTCAAGCGGAATGTCCGTAGACAAGTCACCCAGAGACGGGGTGGGGGGGGGGGGGTGGGGGTGGCAATATATCAAGTAAAAATGCTAACAATGGAATTAAAGATGCAGGGGATGATAAAACAATCGGACAAGGCTTATTAAACGGACAGCTCGTGAAGACAATGCCCTCGCAAAAGAATCGAAGGCATCCATCCACAGCATCAACAAAATAAACGAGGCATCCGGGAATATGCAATTAACACAAAAATAAAAATAATTTAGGTTAACGCAGAATTTTTTATATAGAGTAGTGAATATAATTTGCAAGTAATACACGTCAAAGTGCCTTATTCATTATTATTATTATTATTATTATTATTATTATTATTATTGTTCTTAGAACAAGACGTCCTCGAACTATTTTTTTCATTCATAAATGTAAGTTATAAAATGAAATCAATTTTTAAGAAGTTTTAAACTTAAAAAGTAATTTCTGCAATTGAATTTTTTTTAATTATTAAATAAATCTTAAACCTTCAATTTTTATTAAATATCAATCTTTTATTAAACATGACTTCATGATATTATTAAATACATAATTTAATTTAACAAAAATTATATAAAAATACTTAAAATATATTTAAAAAAAACATTCGCATGTAAAAATTTTTATTTTTTCACATATATAAAGACAAAAAAAACTTTTCTTTTTTTATTTTATTGGCAAAGAAATAAAGATTTTTGCTTTTTATATATTAAAACAAGAGAATTTTAATAAAATAAATATATAGACATATTTTTTTATATTTTTAGAATATAATTTTTAAAAAATTAAGAAAATATCTATAATCAAATTACATATTTAAAAACTTGACTGATTCCTATTAAAAAATTATATAAAATGAATATTAAAAACTTAAAGTTGATTTAAAAACTCAAGAAAGTTTAGAATTCAAAGAACAAAAACCTCAAAAAAAATAAAAATTAAAGACTTCCTTAAGGTTTATCCCATGAATCCAATAATTCTTTACTTTCACACTTTCTGTTCTATTCTTCCGCAATTTTTGTACCATTTGGTCCACTTCTTAACACAAAATAATGGATCATATTCTTGACATGGCTGACCCTTAGAATTGAATATGCACCTAAATAGAATCAACAATCAAATGTTTAGAATCAACGTTATTGCTTGCACGTTGAGAAGGGTGTTCAAATGAGACATTCAGTTCCCTCCCCTATTCACATGTACAAAGAAAGAACATTTGAGCGGAAAGAATGTACAGTTGGGAATGATACGGTAATCAGGCATCGTCTCCATCGCTTCCACCAACTTGTGCTTCCTGATTGACCCAATAATTGCCTCCATCGGGACCTGAAATCTTACCCCTGCTTACAACAGAGCCATACAATTTTATTGACACCATCACTTCCATCCAAATTCAAGAGTTTGAATTCTCTTCAAAAACCCAGTAAACTACTGACCGCTCAAGAACAGATTTTCCTTCCTTGTATTTCTGGTGCCTGTCAGGGGCAGTCTCCTGAAAGAAAATATACAATTAATCAAAAAGCAACAAGGAAATATTCCTAAACCACAAAATTCATTTTAAATCTTTGCTTCATGATCTTACATATTTCCAACCCACTATCGATCCACACCCAACACAAAAAATGTCAGCAACAGTATGCAACCCAGTCATCATCGTCCTTTCTTCCCTCACCCCTACAGTGACATTCACTCTGCCAAACAAGTAAAGTTAACTCAAATTAAAATGGCTATTAAGTGTTTTAAAACCATTTCGTGAAGATACAAGTTGTTTGGGTGCTCATATGCAACCATAATCTTCCTTGTCCATCATCTAACACACTCATATATCACAATCTTCCCTGTCCACCATGTAACACACTAGTGTAGTATACCTGGGTTCTATCCCATTAATTTCATCACTCATAGTCATGGATTGCAATGGCATGGAGGGGCTGATGATCAGACACACTTGGCTATTGTTTTTACCAGAGCAAAGATATTGACCATTGGGTCACCATAAAGAAATAGACAAATTTGGCCAATGGACAAAATAATTAAAACATCAAGGCAAATCAAGAGCAGTGTGTCATTGACTTAATTCATAGGAACGAGGACCAATAAACTTTGAAAATTGAGAACTTGTGCTTGGGTGGTGACAAATAGAAACTTTCAGACTACAATTTTCCCATCTCTAAAAAGCACTATGGTGAGAAACCAGCACTGAATTTTAACCAAGATTATCTCACTTCTTGTTTCTTTTTGTTTGTAATCCTATCTACTTCCTTCCAAATGGAAGTACACACCTCTTCCTGGAGGCAAAGGACAAGTTCACATCTTCAAACAGAGGCCTTGGCTGACCACGTACTATCCAGACTAGACACACAGTTTTAAGAAGTGCACTGATTTCAAAAGAAAAAATTATCTAGCAGAAGGGAATACAACATGAATACAAAACTTGTGAAATTGAGACTAATTCTAGCTGGAATTATGCAGAAATATGAAGAAGGCTGGTAAAAATCAAGAAAATACTTACACCTTACTGAAGAGATAGGCCTTCCCATGCCTGCAATGGAATGACTGAATAAAAGAACAAGGGAAAAGCAGTTAGTGAACACAAAAATTTTTTTGTATAAAGGTTTCCTTTCATATGTCAATGTATGGTCAAAGTATGTGATAAAGTATGTTGCCATCAAGCCTCTCCTTGACAAATGATAGGTGCAACCATATTGTCATCAAAAAGAGAATGTACCATGGTCATACCAAAATGCCATTGACAGAAAAGGAGGGAAACATAGTACTTGTCTACACAGGCATGCGCATAAGTGCCACAAAGCTGACACTCTTTGTTTCTAAGGCAGTATAATACCATATTGACCACCCAAAATAAGCATAAAACTAAGATACTTGATACCATATGCCATTTTTGTACTATCAATTAGTCAAAGCAGATGCAAAAGCAACAAAGGCTCCAGGTTATCTGAGACCGGGACAAAAGGAGAGCTATGCCTGATAAGTAGTATCATACAGTTTTATCCACCAACGAACACAAAATCAATCATGTTTTACCCCCAGTCTATGTAATATAAGCACTAGCAACAAGTGGGATGATGGGAAAGCAAAATAAGACCCTCAGCACTGTCAAGATGACCAATCATGGATAATATGAGAAAAGCACGAACCAGCACAAAGGGCACCATGAACAAGATATGAAGTCATTCACTGATATGCATATATATTCAGGCTAACCGGTGCCAGGTTTAGATCCTCGGTAGATAGGAAAAAGAGCCTAAATCCTCTACCCCCAGAACCACGCAGCTGATCCAGCCACCAATATTAACCAATGAATTTAATCACAAAACAAAATCAGGAACAGCAAGCACAGAATTTGACAAAAAATGAATACACACAATTGATCCCTTGAAATCCAAACAGTAAATCGAAACAAAAATAACTATTAACTTGAATAGTAAAAAATTTCAATTAATGTTCTTGACGAACAATGACATGTAGCTAAACCGACAAATCAAAAAAAAAAAATCCATCAACTAGTCAGATGACATGCTATCCCCCTTTGGTAAAATAATTGCAACATTCTTACATCAAAATCTACAGTCAACCCATCAAAGACCCTCCTCATCTGTACAGAAATCACCAAATCCACAACACCCAGATGAAAATTGCACAAGATTATGGAAAAACAGAAAAATAAGCAATCAATCAAAGTGTGATCCAAAAACGACCTTGGAAACAATATCTTCACAAAGAGCGAGATGGGTTTTACAGTGCTTGCAACTGTAGATCTTCCCTTCAAGATTCACCACGAACAGCCTCCCCATGTCCTCACAACCAAACCTTCACACGAAAATCTGCATTTTGCATGCGCATATTTATAAATCAAGAAAGCTAACATGGAAATTTCAATCAAGAACAACAGGAGATGACAATGAAAGGAAAGCAAGAAAAAACCAAGAGATGATGGCACCTTCGAATCTTTCGATAGATTGCTTTACCTCTTTGGTTTCTGCAAGTACTGTTTGTTGCCTTCTTTTTTTTTTTTTTTTTTTTTTTGCTTCTTTTGGTTTAAGTATTTGTTGCTCTTTTTGTTGTGGCATGAAACGCAAGAAATTTGAACCTAAGAAGCCATTGACATTTCGCTATTATCACGCCTTTTACTGCCCAAGTGGAACCTGACGACGTGTATTCTACGGCCTTCTCTCTCTTTCTTTACTGTTTATTTCTGTCGGTTCACTTCATAAACGGTGATCGAATATTAAAATTGAATGCAAATTCACATTATTAAAATTTAATTATTAATTACAATTAACCTATTAAATGTTAAGAAAATGTATCAATTGATTTAATAGTTATCAAAAGATAAATTAATTATATTTAACGATTAAAATTTAATAATGTATAATGTTTACATTTAATTTTGTGTTCATGTAATTTTTTTAGGTATTGGGCTCCTCCTTGGAGATTACGAAGTGACTTAGATCTTGCTGTCATGGCTTTTTTTTTTTTTTTTTGTCTAAGAGATTCTATTAAGAAGAAGTTAAAAAAAAATTGAAGTTGATTAGTAAATGTAAACAATCTACATTTGGAGATTGTTGTATGCAGCCTTTGACTCCTGGACATTAGAAATGTATTTATTCTTTAAACTCTATTTTAAGGTTTTTGGCTTCTGCTTGTAGATTGCTTTATTCCATCCATCCATTTGATTCCTATTGATTAGAAATGCAAATTAACATTCCAAGAAATTCTCCACACGATAGTTATAAAGTCTTTATTGTTCACTCTAGGGTTGTTCGTGAGTTAGATTAGGTAGAAGAGTATTCTATATTTAAATCACTTATGGTGGTTTCTCAAAACTTCAATATGCAATCAATTTACAAACCATTCAAAATGACATGATCAATGCGGGCGGTTTAAGGGAGTTAGGGCAGCAACATTGACTTTATTAACATGCAAACTAGAATTTATATATACAACTTCTTATCAGAAAAGAGCGCATCGAAAAATTGAAAATCGCCATGACCTACTCCTAGCTAGCCTGTCAGTCATCGCTTAGATCCACACATTATGAACCAATGGGCAGCAGAAGAAAATAATGGTTAGGAATGAAGATATTCAATGCGCCTCCAAGAGGGTGCGTGCAATCAAGCTGAATTGTGATGCTGCCTTGTCTAAACTAGGGGAATGGGCTCGGTGGCTGTCCTCTGTCAAAATTTTCCAGGAAGGCTTAATGAAGGTGCAACCATGAGCGGAAGGGTCCCCTCTGCGTTTGTGGCTATGGCTTCGGCTTTATATCTCGCAGCCAAAGTACTCTCACGTCCAAAGGGGACAAGGCACATTGTGGGAACAAATTGGGAAGTCCTGTTTAATGTATGTACAATGAAGTCATATGCTTGTCCACGAGAAATTGTTTCGGTAGTCAGTGACATGAGATTGTAGTTTCCACAATTTGATAAACTTGCCTGGATTGCAAAGGCCGTAAAGGATAGAATTTGCCTGAATGACCGAAATGTACTGCCCCCAACAGTGTTGGCCAGCTTTTTTTCTACAGATGCTTGTATTACTTGACTTGCTATTGGAATGTAAAGCAATTCTCATGTGCTAAAAAAAAAAAAAAAGACTTTCAACGCGCCTAGCCTGTTGTCACGAGGCTTCTAAATTCTCTCTGCAACCTAACGTTCTTTACTTCACGATTGTCTCGCCAGCATAAGAGACATTAATAAGACAAAGGTCTCCCAAAAAAAACAAAAACACCAAAGAAAAGAAAAGAAAAGAATTTAATGGGTTCGAGAAAAGCCTACACAAAGAGGCAACCAATAACTCTGGTGCCAATTTGCAAAGCAAAGAAAAACAGACAGTGAGAGAACAACGCAAAAGAAAAGTAACGAATGAGAGCAAAGAGAGCAAAAAAAAAAAAAAAAACAAGTAGGTGGATGCCTGCCGGCCTCGGATCCTTTTCTATGCGAAAAAAGTCATGTTTTGGTTGCGTTACGGTGCAGCCCATTGAAGGCTATTTTGACCCATATCCTACAACCCATGAGAAGGGTTAAATAGCATGCATTGTCCCTTGTAAAATTTATTTAGATGTGTGTGTGTGTGAGAAAGAGGGAGAGAGGCTGTGGACAATTGAGAGAGAAGAGAAGAGAGAAAAGTAAGTTGTTGGAAATTTCTTTTTTTTTTTTTTTTTGGATTAACACAGTGACTTTTCAGTTCACTATCAGAAGATGTAATGTCGTTAAAATTTGGACAACTGATAAAGATCTTTTTAATAGAATTCGAATTGCGTTAAACTGCACTTGGTTTTTAGCTTTTGTTTTCTAGTCTGCCTTTTGAGCAGATCTGTGCATACAACTTTGATTAAGCTTGTAATCAGAAGGTGATTTGTGTGATTTGATCAGGTTGATTTTTGGTTAATTGTTAAAAGGTACAGATATTTTCATTATGAATAGTTATATCGTCATTTGAGTATCTGTAAGTGCTAGTTTTATCTTCCAAATTAAGATTTCCATTTTTTTTTAGTGACACTGCGATATTTTCTATAATAATTTTGATTAATAATAATGTTAAACATTCATCACAGTCCAATTAAATTGAAAATTTGTTGATTAGTAAGGGGCATCTGGATGTACAGTTTGATTGTTGGGCTGTTAACTACAAAATTGAGCAATCCATGGAGGGTGCAAATTAAAGTGCTTCGATATGCTTTATCCCTTGATTTCATTTTATTTTCTTTTTGAGTTGGACGAGTTTTCTTTTTTTTTTTTCATAAAATTATGTTTTCTGGCGTGAATAATTTATTGTTTCATTTGTTACTCAATCAGTTCGTTACAATTTCAAGCAAGCGAGGGAATTTCTCTGAGGTTGATTGATTCTGCTACTTCTTTCCCAATTGTCGTGTCCGTTTTACCCAAATCACCCTTTAGCATTGTAGATACCCAAAATCTACCATAGCACTGTAGAGAGGAATTGAGAGGGCAAAATATACATTTAAATATCGAAGCAACAAGAATGGTGTTAGAAAGTACAAGGAAAATTAAAGAGTTTCTACCTAAGAGAATTTGTTCAGTCAACCGCAGTGGAAAGAAAAGTAATGTACAGAAATCCCTTTCCCTAATTTGCTTTTGATACTTAAAAAGTAAAGATCTGAGCGTGCTTCTTACACTCATTAAACAAATTATCCGCTACAAAATGCACGAAAAAATTAAGTAATATACTCATATGAAATTGTAGATTAAAGAATGTCTTTAATGAACGTATGTTCGTGTTTATTACATATGTCTGGGTTATATAGGTTACTTGTTGAAGGTGGCCACAAAGCTGATGGGCCCTTTTCCAGAAAATGCGGCCTCGAGACCGAAAATAAGGAAGGCCACCATAGCTAGCCTAGCATGCTTTATCTCGGCCAATTGAAGGTCCTCCTTCTTCTCGGGGTCGGAGGCCAAGCCAAGAGGATCAAAGTAGCCACCCGGATAAATCCGTTTCTCGGGATCAAGTTCAGCATTTCTCTGGAACTCAATGTAGCCCATTACTATCACCTCTATCCATATCAATGTGGTCAAGGAGAAGGGAAGTGGCTGGCCGAAGTAAGACGACCCTTCTACCAGCTCCACCTGTCAAACGGATTATCCAGGATACCAGAAAAAAATAAATAATTAATTAATAATCACATCACGAATTTCGTCGTCACCATTGATGCCATTCCTCTCAACTTCATCGTTAGTACGTGTCAGCAATGTTGCCCTCACATTTTTTCGTTTGGACATAAGCAAGACACGACGACGAAAAATGTCGGGCCTAGCAATGACGTATTGGAGAATGGAAAAGGTTGCTGATATCGTTTTCCTTTTCTCTTTTTATTTTTCTTTTTTTTGGTGGTTTGGGGGGGGGGGGGGGGGGGGGGGGGGGGGGGGGGGGGGGGGGCGCTGTCAAGGGATATATGGCTATTCTTCTGCTATTAAATGTGCGAGCAAGAAGACAAGCCATACATACCGCCGTCGCAGCACCACCAGTGAGCTTACTGAATACTAACACCAAAAGATTCCTTATAATGCTAGCATGTCATGAACAGAGGCTCTGTGACAAGGCTACATGATTAATGGTTTTGTATTAATGAACTTTCACCTCTATTGGAGTCAGCTTTCATAACTGAGTGGCTTAAGAAAATGAAAATTAAAGGCTCTCATGGATTAAGAAAAAACAAATGAAAAGAATGGGTGTAACAACAAACGTTAAAAAAAATAAAATTAAAATGTTTGTATATCAAGTTAAAATTTGGTATATTTACTTATTTTTTTAGTATGATTTATACATAATTTTGCATTACATAAAAATTATTTTATTATTTTTTATTTAAAATAAAATTTATTTATCATATAATATAAAATTATAAATAAGTTATAGTTAAAAAAAAAAGTGAAAATAAAAATTTCTTACAAAAAGTTCGTTTTAGGTTCAGAAATCTAAACAGATCGAAACAAATATGTACCAAAAAGAAAATTAATTAGACAGATGTGAATAGACTAAATTTTATATGGCATAATACAAAAATAATAAAACTTTTTCCTCGTATACAATAAAGTAATGATGCATAGAAGAAATTTTTATTTTAAAATATTTAGTATAATTTAATTATTATTTTATATTAAATGATGTGTAAATTTTATTTAAAATAAATTTATATAATATAAAATTATGGTTAAATTATATTAAAAATGGGAGAGGAAAAAAAAAAAAAGGGCCTAATGTACGAACCTTCCCAGCATCTTGCCATGCAACACCAGTGAAAGCCTCAACGGCAATGGCACCAAGGACTCCCAACATCGCCCATCTCCCATGAATGAGTTCACATTCTCTAAACCTCTGCAGCCCAAAAACCTCTGAGTATGGCTGGAACGGCGTTGGTTTCAATTCCGTGGACTCTTCTCGAACTCCGACAATCTCACCAGCCACGTTCTTTGCCAAATTCTGGTCCAGCGAATCAAAATCAAATTGCAAGTATTCCGCAGGCTTACCCAGCCCAAATGGGTCGAAACCACGGTCCCCAACCATGGTTCCGTCGAGCCATTGGGGTGGGGTTGCACCAGGGAACCATACGGGTCGGTCCGCTTGCAGTTTTGGGGTTGATTTCTTTGGTGGAGGAGGTGATGATGCTCTCTGGGGACCAAATGGTCCAAATCCGAATCGGGCTTGAACTCTTCCCGGGAACTTTATTGGATTTTCGATACGAGTTCCAAAGAAACGCGACCCGCTGGCGGCAGGGACGGTGGCCATGGTTCCGCGGGGGGAGGGGGGGTGTCTAGCCTCACAGGATGTGTGGTGCTGCGGTGCTATACGTGTAGGTGTATATAACGAAAAGAAAGTCATCTCAGTCCATAAAACGGGATTTTTTTGGAAAATGCAGAAAAACGTTTTTTTTTTCTTAAATTAAAATTTCAGACCCTGAAAATAGAAATCTCATTTCTTAACTACTAAATTGTTAAAAGACCCTCTCTCTCTCTTTTTTTTTTTTTAGTTTTTTATAAGCAAACACAAAAAAAAAATTAAATTCTTGATTGTGATGTTGAATGGGTTAATGGGATTATCTAATTTTATCGCAACGTTGCATTTTTCTATACACGTGCATCAACTATAATATTGTAATATACAGTAATATTAGAGATTAACAAATAATAGGTAGAAATCTTATGGATGTATGAGAATCAACGGGGGCCTTATCTGCTGCTTTATCGTGGGTTGGGTGGGTGAGATTGAATGGTCAATGGCTTGTTGGCATTTATTTGTGGGGCCTTGGGAAAGCGTCCAGATATTTTCTGGCGGAATTTAAGGATACGCGGTGTCGTTGTATGCATGTGCTTACCTCCTCCTTTGCTTAACGTTATGTCTAAATGGATGGATGGATGGATGGATGGATGTTAACACTACCTCGGATGCGAAATGATGATTCCAAAAGTTAAACTCAAGTGCTTCTAATTCTTTGCTTGTTCAATTATATCCTCAGAGTTTTCGATTAATGTGTATTAAGAGGTTGATATTCTAGATCATGCCGATTTGAATTTGGGTTAAAGCTTAGACCACAGACATGGAAGTTTTTATGGCTAAAATTGCTTATGGAGGTGTTACTATTCCGAGGGAAATGTGGGGTTACACAAAAGTAAGCAATTATTATCTTTCTAATAGTCTCAACATCTAGTTGTACAATTTAAATTGAATATCACAAACATAGATATCTGAATTCTTTATTATTATAATACTCTTTTTTTTTTTCAGAAAATTTATTTTTATAATTAAATTGATTATTTTTATTAAAAGAAATACTTTTTTATCCATTAAATATATTTATCATAGATTAAAATATCTTTAACATCTATGATAATTTATTAGATTAAAACTTTGATTAATCATGCATCAAATCGGGTCAACGAGTACACCTAATTCGAAAAATATGGCTGACATCTAACAAGAGAAAGCTCGAAAGGCCTTTTGGAAGTCAGTAAAAGCCCAAATACAAGCTTTTGTGGATCCAAATCCAGCCCATTGATATGAACTTCAAGCGCAATTCACTCTGGCTTGGGCCCCCATCAATCCCAGTCTTAATTTCAAGTTTCGACACGTACGGGAAAACCAAAGACTTCGACACCCACCAGCCGAAAGGTGTTTTGCCAATTCTAGCATGTCAATACACCGCAGAACAAGATTTAGACATCTATGTGTGTATATATATATATACGTATGTATGTATGCATGTGTGTAGATCAACGGACGCGCTGTAAAGAAGAAGAATCACGTGTGTCAACTCGAAGCATGTCGTTGCTTGTAAAGTGTGGAAAACTTAGTGAGTCACATGCTCAACCGAGTGGCATGATGATGATGATCAGCATCAACAGCCCAAAAAAAAAAAAGAGAGGGCAAAAGTTGTTGAAACAAAAGCTCGTGGTGCCCGCAACTGCTACATGAGCCAGTCGACTGTTTTTTTTTTTTTTTTTTTGAGTGTTTCTCATATGACGTTAATCATGGCTTAAAATCATTAATCCCACTTTTGTGTCCATTGTATTTCATCATTTTTCGACACTAATCATTTCTAGTGTCTGTTCCAGGAGAATTTTTGGGCTCTCCTCCTTGCAATTAATTTGTAAGCTATCTCTGTTTTTTTTTTTCTTTTCTTTTTTAACTTATTGATATGTCGGGACTTTGTCGCAGTGATTCGCGCAACGCATCCACGTGCGGTGGACCTAAGATATGTGATCTAAAACTTTATTTTATTTTATTTTATTTTATTTTTAAAAATGAATGTTTACTTATAATAAATTTAAGACATTCGAAAGAATAGACCCTGTTGATAAATCCCATGTACGAGAGAGAGAAAAAAACACAAAAAATGGCCAAAAAAAAAAACACAAGTGTGTGGAATATTTGCTAGCACCCAACAGTGGAGGTTTTCTCGTGTTTTTCAAGCCTAGCTCATCATAATGGATAATTAACACGGGACAACGCTACCTAATTAATCACCTCCCCACATATGAACAAAAAGTCCAAAAGTGCAGCAGTAGCCAAGACACAGGTTCAGAGAAGACAACGACAGAAGTGGGTTTATGTCCAATTAATCCTACATAATTGAATGTAGACAAAGAAAGCGAACCCCAAAAGATTTGAAGGGAATTTTGCCGGCAATGTCAATCATGATTAACCTACTTCTTACCATTACCATTACCACTGCTACTCTTGTCGGCGCTCCGATTTCGTCTGGTAAAAAGTTTTTGCTAATGCTCAATTACATGCATCCATAAAGCTTCCAATCCCATTGGTGCCATTCTTGCGCCATTATCGTGCTAGTAAGACGTCATCGTCTCGTTGAGATTTTCATGATCAACGACGTATAAACAAGCATTAACGCAATTCCCAACAAATCACATCACATTGCTGGATTGCCAAAGTTCCATTAGGCAATAAGGATCTTAATAATTCAAAAAACCCAAAAAAAAAAAAAAAAAGGGGGATCTTATTAAATTATATAGAATTTCTAAGTAGGTCTTATACTTTTAAATTTTTATAAAGGAGTCGTAAATTCACATAAACGGGACCACTAAAAACATTTTTATTGACGTTGCCAGTGATCTGTGTGGACATGAACTGATATGTTAACGCAGCATCTGACGGGATGTGGACACCATTTTCATGCTCCCGTGAAACTAGGTCCTCTGCCACGTTAGCAACTTTTACTTAATTTTTCATTTTTGCCCACAACCATTATATTTAAAATGTTAAGTCATTAGATAAAGTTTAATAATAAATTATGTATTAAATTATAATATGTTTGCTCACATGTAAGTGTGTTAGTCTATAAATACAAAAAAGAAGGATAATGTAATTTGATCATAAAATTTTTTAATTAAAAATTTTTGATATCATGTTTGAAATTTTATAAAAGTACTAGATAAAATATAATTATACTTTACAAGTAACAAATATTCTTTTTATTTTTATTTATGAAATAAAATTTTTAATATTATTGATAATAATCACTTTTATGAATATAAAATTCAACTTATTGTGTAAATTAACGATGAGCTTACTCATTTATAGTATAAGTCAACATTTATAATAAATAAGTAAATATTAACTTGTTTATGTCATTTTAAGAAATTTAATTATTAAATAAAATAATAATTAAAATATTCAAATGAATTATAACAGTTACATAATCATAAATATTTATAATTAATTAGAAAACAATTAGAATACATAGTAATATCCTTTAAAAATTTTAAAATACATTATAATAAGTAATATCATTAATTTTAATAGATAATTAAAAATTTTGAATCAAATGTTTTTGATATCTTTGAATAAATAAATATATTGAACTAAAATATTAATTTACCTTAATTATATTACTAATCATGAATAGTAATTTACTCTAGATAAATCTTAAATTTTCAATGATTAATAATATTAAATTATCTAATCATTTTGTATGAATAAATTACTTATTTATGCTTATTATTAAACATATTAGTTTAATTATTATTATTTTTAAAATTAAAATTATAATCATATAACATGAAACATTAAAAAAAACTATAATTTTTTATTTAGCAATTGTCCAATAAATTATTTTATTTTTATTGACAATTAATAACAAACATCACCCTTTACGTTAATGAAATTGATAATTCTTTTAGTCTACTTGTCTAACAATAAAACTATATTGTATACGAAATTAAATGCAAACTATTTTTTTTTTTGTTTCTATAAACATCATAAAAACTAAACAATTATAAATAGAAAATCACTGATTCTCGATCTTAATGGTTATGAACTTAAATAAGGAATCCATAATTCTTTAAAATTATAAATGCATAAGGTAATGAAGTATAAATTATTTATCTTATACAAAAAATATTCCGATTTTAAAACCATAGACTTTGTGCCATTTTTTTGATTTTTTAATAAATAATACACCTAAATTTATAAAAAATTAAAACAATTGAATTAACCAAAATATTTGTCTTTGCCTAATAATTAATTTCTTTTTCTTAATTCAAGATTTCAAATGAAAATTTTTATGTATGTTAAGAAAAGATATCGTTGATTATATATATATATATAATTAGGTATGTTCATTAATACTCAAATCAATTAGATATTATAATCTTTAATAATATAATAATATATTATATTTTACTAATTAATTAAAATTTTAAAAAATATATTTTTAAAAAATTATAATATTATTAATTAATAAATTCTAACAATTTGACCATTTGGAGATGTTGGAAATCTCAAATCCCTCGACAATAAAGAATTTGAAATCCAACAGGGAAGTTGGGTTTTTTGCTAAATGTCTCATTAAGAGGATTTAACAACGGCAATTTTATGAATCCATTTATTATAAGGCATATTCAAAATTTTATTAATACGCAAAGAAAACTGAAAAGATCTTACTAAAGAAGAGCATTTGCATATTCACATTAATTGGACGATAAATTTCCTGAATGAATTTTACGGTTCTCCCACACCACAGGACCTCACATAAATTTGATATTATACACTCATATTTCTGATTGTAAAAGATACAATCATGAACATATATTTGTAAATTAACGAGTTTTGAAGAAATGAAAAAGATGTAAGCCAAATAAGATTTTGACCAGTTCATGTCACTACTTGAATCAAACTTTGATCGCGAAGACAAGTTAGAGGGAAAGTCGATGCTTGCAGTTACTACGTCGCTCTCAATCCCATATATCACACCATTATACAATTAATGAATCGAACCTTTTTGTAATCCTTCTAATATATATATATATATATATATATATATATATATATATATATATATATATATATATATAAAATATTATTTAAAATAAATATAACTATTCAATTGCAATTTAAGATTCAGTTCTTTTATATACTCTCATCTCTTTATGTTTTCTTACGCATCATTAATTCTTACTCAGCACTCGCTTTCATCTCTCAAATTTCGTCTCCCTGCTCTCTCTGTTCTTTATACTAATTCTCCCCACGTTCACTCTTCTTTCTCTACACTTTCCACCAAAAAAGGATGAACAATAATAACAAACCAACAACGTAGTCAAAATAAGAAGAGTAAGTGATAAAGGCATCTAATTTTTATTTTTCATTTCCTATTTCCTTCATCAGTTGTCTTGTATCTAACTGTGTGCAATATCGAACTTGATGACGAAGACAAAAAAAAAAAAAAGAGAGAAACACTTATCCTGTATTTTTTTATTCAGACAAATTAGGAAAACAAATTAACTATAAGTAAGGTTTGGGGTCTAAACTCTATTTGTCATCCCGAACTTTATCTTGCATATTTTTATTACAGTTGAACTCAAGTAGTTCTTCCTATTCTTCTTTTTTTTGGGGGGGGGGGGGCGGGTTCATCTACCAATTTCATTTTTATTTTCGGTTTCAGCTACAATATTGAAACTATGCTTAAGTTGTAAAAATGAGAAGGGTAGGCATTTGCCACACAAGTTATAGGCTCCATGCTACTTTACATAGGCAATTAACTTGGAGATTCACAAAACGAAATAAATATGTTTTTGAATTGTGTGCTTGAAATCAACCGATCGAAATGAATTTCTTGGTCCCTTTACAGCAGAGTTCCTTTCACAAGTCTTGATCGGTACAGCAATATATTTATGCATCACGTAAAAAGTGATAAGCCCATGGCATGCAGGCATGGTGGTCCAATCCAATAATGAGCCCATTATATATATATATCCCATGCTTAAAGTCTACTGTCACTGAAGAAGTCAACTGTGAGAGCGTCAGTGGGTTTGGTTGGGAAATTGGAAGAGAAGTAACGGAACAAAATTGCAGCTCACTTTTTGTCCAGCAGCTCCAACTTCCAACCATTGCCGCTGTGATCGGAATAAAGGGGAAATATAATTCCAAGAAATATCGGTGTATATGTTTATTTATTGAAGGGGGATAGGGACCTCCATTCGTGTGGTCAGGTCTGTCCTGGTCGAGATAGACGTCATCAAATCTTCAGGAAAATCTACCAACTAGAATTTATTAATTGAGTTACTGGCAGAGTAAATCTATTTTCATTTTTTTCAAACCTTCTGCAGCATCATAATACTGATGCGGACGGTTGTCCAGCTCCTACGGTCCTACCCGCTTTGTTTGCTTCTTCCTTCATTTCTTGAATTTCAACCCCTACCCTGTCAACTGTACCCCATTTGTTTGATTCATGTAATTTTTTAACTTTTTTTTTTTTTTGGGTTTTTCCAGACGGCTTGAAAGAATATGATAAGGTGAGAATGAGTAGGGCAGTTGACCAAAAAGAAAAAGAACGAGTAGGGTCGGTGTAAAGGATTCTACACTGTACTTTACCCTATGAGCATAGGGTCTGAAAATTTTTACCCTATATCATACCTTATAAGGTTATTTTCATCTTTACCCTACCCTATTGGCTACGGGATGCAGACAAGGTCGCCCTCCTACCCCACACAGCTTTTCTCATTTTCTAGTTTTCTTCCCGTAGAGTTTTTTTTATATATATAGATATATATGCATATTCTATTTATTTTATAGGTCTAATTATATTATTTCAAATATAAAAATATTATTAAAAATGTTTTTGACATCACATTTCAAATAAAAATTTTGAGAGATTTAATTTATAATATGCATATTCTATTTATATAATGTATATATATATATATTTTTTAAAAAAATTAATATAAAATTTACATTCTCACTTAGGCCTATTCCTATAGAGGCTTTCTCCTGGAAGAGGTAATGAGAGGAGATGTCTCATCGGTTTAAATAATTAATAAATTTATAAATATTGATATTATATTTTAATTTAAAATTTTAAAATATTTTAATTGATTGATCTCTTTGCATATAAATTACTCAAAATTTTCTTTCATTTTTAGGGTAAAATTTAAACACTTGGATATCTAAGCTCCTTATAATAGTCGGGTTCAAAATTCTTTACCTTATACTATTTTTTTATAGTATAATATAGTAGTTTGATTAATAATTTAGCATACTTCTCTCTTTACATCAGTTTGAGTTCAAGTTTTTCAAAATTATTTATTTTTTAATAATAGTTATTAAAATATAATTACCTAATATTAAACAATAAATTTGTTAACACCAAAATATATAAGAGAGGTGCACTTGAACAAATTGTATTCAAGTAATGAATCGTTATTTTAAAGAAATTCAGTGTAAACATGGAGTAACTTTTAATTACAATTTATAGACATGACGATGAAAATAGATCTTATGCATTAATTTTTTTTTTTTTTAAGTTGGCCAGAAAATACAAGCATATCTTAAATGGCCGGGTTTGGATAAAGTACAAAGTTACTTTACCCATGTGCTCACCCCTAGAGAATATTAATAGAAAGAAAATTTTGTCGGCAGGTATAATTTTATTTTATTTTATTTTTTCAATCTTCTATTTTTTGGCTATTTGTTTTTATATTACTCAATTTTGGAAAATTGTTGTGTAAATTTTAATATTAATTCCCTTATATAAAATTCTATTTATATAATTATAGTGACAACAATTATATTTTAAAATTTCAATGATTATATTTGAATTCCAACAATCAATTTTTTAAGAATATATTAAGAACATTTTGATCAATTTATGAAAATTATGATACAACGAAAAATCGTAATTAACAACACAAAATCAAAAATAATTATTAAATTTCAAAGAATAAAAGTTACTCGTTTTAGAAATTTTTTTTTTCAATTAGATTAAAGTATATAATATTTTTTTTATTAAAAAATTTTAAAATATATATAATTTATAAAATTTAATTAAAATTATAAAAAAATTATTTTATAAAATTTAATTAAAATAACAAAAAATTTTATTATAATTTTTTTTACTTGTCTATATATTTTGTACACAATAAATTAGAATTACATTTTTTTTTTCAATGTCTTTGACGGAATTATTACTAAAATTGCCGTTAGCTGCAAATTATTAAATTTAATAGTAAATGATGCAGCATGTTATCGCATCTTAAATTAAAGATTATCGATGTAATTTTCCTTGGTGTGTTCCACGTCTTCAATTTGGACGGTGCAAATTTGAATCTTCTGGGGACGAATTTCTGTCGAGAAAATAGCTGTGTGAACAAGTAGACATACCCCGTATATACTATAGAAGACAGAATCTTATCACTTCCCTTGGAGCCCTGTGCATTTGGCTCCGTTGAATTTTGTGCCCATTATATATATATATATAGTTTCCATCTGGAATGAGAAATTATTATCCTCAAAAGTAACTAACTTTTCCCCAGAAAATTATAAAATTTTTCCAACTAGCTGGTGAATTCGTCCCTCCGACTAAATAGAGGAGAAATTGCGACTTGAGAGGGTCTTAAAATCTTGTTATCCTCAAATGGGTGCAGTTTTATTACTGGAAGATGTCTAGGATAGCGAGATTTTCGTTAAAATTCTTTTTTATTGAAAATTTCAAAATTTTCAAGTAAATATTTTATTAAATTAACAAAATATAGAAGAAATTGGATAGAATGCATGATGGGTTTTGAAAATATTAACTGACACCTAATTGTAAATTTTATTTATTTATAATTATTTATCTTATTGTCTTACTCGTACGCACAATATGTTATTTTGAGGGCAAAAATCAAAAATCAAAATTCTAAATTCTAAATTTTATATTTTTAATGAACAAGACTTACTTTCTTATTAGTTTATTGCTAAATCATATCACTATAAATCTTTTTCGAAAATGTTAATCCTAGACCTTCCTCAGTATCGCTCCCACAGATTGGCATTGAATTAGAGTCGGGGTTCCCACTGTCGAGCAGGCCTTGGAAAATGGGAAAGACATCATTATCACAACGAGAACGCAAAGCCACACTGTGTTGGGAGAAAGTATTAACGCACACGATCAATATTAAGTCAGATGAAATCAGTAAGGTAAAATTAAATTATGATGTTATTTGACGTAGAATGGAAGTACAAATATGTTAGATAATATTAAGTCAGAAAGGATAGAAGCGTGAAAAATAAATAATAAAAAATTTAAATTTGATTAAACTTTAAAGAAAATTTTAAAATTTATCAAAAAAATATAATAATTCTTAAATATAAAATTTTATATTTAAGTAAGATATATAGTTATTTATAATTAAAAATATTTTAATTTAAATTTAAAACTATCTAATAATTAATTAAAAATATTTTAAAGCAAATCAAAATTAAAAATTTTCAAATAATTTACATATTTTTTTTATAAAAAATAATTTATTTAAAATTTTTAATTAAAATAAAATAATATAAACAAGCAAATAAATTATAGAACAATAATTATGATATAATTTATACAATCATAAAAAAAAATAATTTCATAATCTATCGAATGTCAAGTATATAAAACAACTAATGTTCTTTTATTATGTATCTAACAAACTAATATATCCCTTAACGCACTAAAAATAAAGAATGTTGGACATGGTGGCTTGATTCATATTGAACTAAATTGTGGGGGCAGCACAATCACATGATATTATTCTGCCAGCAAAGGCTTCTTAAGCCCCTGATAGAAAGCAAAGGTAACAAAGGTAACGAAGGTACGTCTTAGAGATCATCATCATGTTGTGGGTGGGTTGCCCAGTCGGTGGAAAGCTCAATTTCCCTTCTGGGGACCATGTGGATGAAGATGGTGTCAAAACCTCATGTGTGATCCAAAACCTTACACTCATCGTTGTTACCCACATGGCCGGCTGATAAGGTTGCTTGGCATTCCCCCATCTTTTCAGGACTTATAGTGCTCAAGCCGTTCGTGGCTAGAATGGTTAGATAAAAACTTCATTTTGTATGCCGACGATAATTTGATCCAACGATGACAATCGGAAGGATGGGCTGCATTGATTTTGAGGAGATCATACTTGCAAGCAGACAATCATCGAGAAGACTAACCATCCCACTTTTCTTTAGAAGAAGGAGCAAACAAATAGAATTTGCGTGGAGCAGATGAGCACTGCCATAATGACATTCTACCTGCTTTAAACCTTATTTAACACAAAGTACCCTTTTGTTTGTTATTGTCCCTATGTTAATATTTCGTAAAGGCAAGTACGTCCTAAAATTTATAGAATTCATATGGCGAGCTGCATATAATTGTATTAAATAGCATATACCCACCTAATGCTTGAGCATTCTTATGCGGGTCTTTCTGATATAAGCAATAAGTAAATAAATAAATAAATATACTCAATCTGGATCACGAATATGAATAAAGAAAAGTGGAAAGTTTTTAAAGGTAGCATGTGTTTTTATAAAGTTAAGAAACAATAATAAAATAAAAAACATAACTTATGAAATCATAGCCAGAAGTGCTTTTAATTTGTAAAAACTCATGCAATCCGGTGCTTTCTTTCATTGTGGACCAATACTACCACGTGCTTCAACCAAAAGAAATGAAGTGACAAAACGTAAAAAGTATGCAAGTTGCTGCACATTCTGTTTTTTTTTTAAAAAAAAAAAAAATATTTCCCTTCCCTTTTTGTTGTGCTTTATTTTATCTAATTTCCAGGAAATGTGATTACCAGTTAATAACTTCACACGAGCCAAAGACAATCACGAGACGCGACGGCAACGAGAGCCCGACGGAGAAATATGAAGGTGCACTGCATTTGTCAACGGATGCAATTATGTACCCTACAAATATATTTTTTTAATAAAAAATAAATAAAAAATAATATATTAAATCTGGAAAATGGACTCCATGTCTAAGCCCTCGAGTTTTTATTTTAAATTCATTTATATGTGCGCTTCTCCGCCGGTCTACGGCTGCATTAATTCTAATCTGAACCGAAAATAAGAATCTGTCCAATGTTCTGACGAGCCACAATGGTTGGAGAAGTCAGGTTATAGTTCTCCCTCTTCAAAAATGAAATATTTTAAACACACACACACACTCTCTCTGTCATATAGTGCTTTAATTAAGTATTATTAATCATGATTTTTTAAAATAAAAAATCATAACCAAACTTAATAAATTGGTTTATCATTTCGATTAATCGGGTATGAAATTAGGTCTAATTAACCAAATTTTTGGTTGGATTCAAGAGGTGTTTTGTTTAATTCTTCGGACCTAATGTTGTTGTTTATTCTCCCCAAAACAAGTAGAATGGTATTTGGTAATTTTTTTTTTTGGAATGTTATTTATAGATAAGTCTGACTGAAAATAGTTGATTGAAAAAAGTAACTTGTAGTTGAGCTCAATTTAGGGGATTAACTAATTTCTCAAATTATTTTTACTACCTAAAACATTTTCCAATTAGAAACCCCTTGTTATTGTCTTGAGTGTTAGAATAAAAGTGAGGAATGAAAAAGAAAAAAAAACAATTATATGAATACAATTAATAAAATATTATAACTTTTATTTCTCTTTTTATTTGAAGACTCGAGTTCCTTTGAGGAAAATCAATGCCACTTTACGTACCAACGATGTGAAATAGGCCACGACTTAAAAATCGTTGACATTATCTCTTATACAAATTATTTGTAATCACTAATTATTGATAAGAATTCAAATGTGCCACTAGCAAAGCAAAAATCTTTAATTTTTAATTGTAACAATTAATGTTAGAATCTATATAATATAACCAATTTTATGACATGAGTATCCACATGAAATGCCTTTTTTAGCTCATTCCGTAAAAATCTCTTTATTTTTTCTAATTTCCAATTTTCAACGACAATGTCATTCCTTAAGCATTAAAGTCTCTTGTAATTTCATAAGTTTAACTGATATCATATCTCATAATATCTATTACAAGAGGAAGACTCTTTATTTTCTATTTTTAGTTTTAAGAACTTGAAAGGCTAATTGACTCTTAATTTCCTTTAAATAGTTATTAAGTAATAAATTGAATAATTTATTATAAAAATTGAAATTTAATTGAATCTTATTTTTATTTTAAAAATAAATAATGTTGAATATCATAAAAAATATTGTGAAAATTATTTACTTAAATAAAAATAGTATTTTTTATAATAATTCAAAAATTCTCTTTCATTATATTTACTATTTCTCTTTCATAATTAAAGGGAGACCACATTTCAATCACCATTGATTATGCATATTTAATACTTTCTTAATGAATAATTTTTTTATTTAAAATTATTGGAAGATGAAAATTTATTCACTTTAAAAACAATATTTTTATAAAAAGTTAAAAAATATTTTAATAAAAACAATATTTTTATAATAAATAATTTTTTTATAATATTTATTATTACTCTTTCATAGTTAAAGGGAGACCACATTTTAATCACCATTGATTATGTATGTTTAATACCTTCTCAGTCCATAATTTTCTATTTAAAATTGTCTTTACTTTTTTTTTTTCCTTTGCCCTACTATTTCTTTCATCCTAGTTACTGTATCTTTTAATCAAGATAAAAAACATGATAAGTTTGACGTTTATTTTGGTTATATACTATTAAGCATATCAAGATAATTTTTAATTAAATTTTTACTCAAAGTCAAAATATATCATAGTTTCTTAATTTATTACTAATAAATTATATATCAATATTATTTTTTTAAAAAATATATTATTTTGACAGAAAATAAAAATAAATAACAAATATCAAAAGTCAAAGAATAAATAAAAAAATCAAAAATCAAAAATCAAATATTAATAACAAAAATTTGATGGTATAATCAAACGGCCCTACGCCATAAGAAAATCCAACGCGAGCGCTTTCTTCCACAATTTGGTGGTATGTGTGGAATTTAACAAAGACTGAGGGAGAGTGATTCTGCCCGATTTTTTTCCTTACTTTACATGTCTTATCTTGACGACCCAGATTGATGGAAAAAGGAAGTAAACGAAGGGAAAACAAGGGAAAAAAAATTATTATATATAATAATAATAATAATAATAATAAAAGAAGAAGAAGAAGAGGAGGAGGAAAGAGATGTGATCAGATAGGAAAATGTCGAGACATTTACTCCTCTTAAACACGGCACAACGTCATCTTAGATTCTTGTCAGTTGCGTCTCGTGTGCTTCTCATCTCTTCGTTAATGCATTCCCCCTCGCCCCATCTTCACTTTTTAGCTTGAGTCATCAAAATCTCTGCTCTTTCTCTCTCTCTCTCTCTTCTTTAATTACCATATAAATACGTACACACAGTATCTGTGTGTACCTATATATATGTGTGTGTGCGTGCGCGTGTGTGCATATTTATATGTGTGGATACGTGGGGGGTGCCTGCAGAACGACACAAGACAGTGGCCATGTCGATTCTTGCTTTTCTTCTTTACTCTGTTTCTGTCTCGGCGATTGTCTATATCATCTACCGTAGCTACCGGTACCGGAGATTCGGGATACCGCCGGGGAGCTTCGGCCTGCCTTTGGTGGGGGAAACCTTACAGCTGATATCTGCTTACAAGAGTGAAAATCCTGAGCCGTTCATCGACGAGCGGGTGAGGCGGTTCGGTCCCATTTTCACGTCACACGTGCTCGGTGAACCGACCGTGTTCTCGGCCGATCCGGAGACGAACCGGTTCATATTACAAAATGAAGGGAAGTTATTTGCTTGTGACTACCCGAGCTCCATATCCAACTTGTTGGGAAAGTATTCTCTTTTGTTGATGAAGGGCAATCTCCATAAGAGGATGCATTCGTTGACGATGAGTTTTGCCAATTATTCGATCATTAAGCACCATCTTTTGGTTCACATGGACCGGCTGATCCGCTTCAACTTGGATTCTTGGTCCGACCGGGTTTTCCTCTTGGACGAGGCCAAGAAGGTAATTTCATTTCTTTCTCTTGTGCGGCAAAGAAAAAAGGACATTGTCAAAGGTGCCACTGAGTTGACCCGAGGGAGATCGTCCGAGTTACTTGCTCATCGGGCTTTTTCTGGGTTTTGTGACTTTCTGTCGTGATTTAGTCACCGAAATGGTGGTGAGTCGGATTCCCACGGCTAGTGGGTAACGTAGAATGATGCTGTCCGTATATATTAAGTGATGATTAGCCATGTTATAAAGTCCCCACTTCTCTATTTGTGATTGTGAATTTTTAATTACTTACCCTCTGTCCCCCCTTGCTCACTATGTTACGTTACAATTGCTTTCGTTGTTATATTTGGATTTGTCTTTATCGAATATTTATGATGTTTGCTCATTACAAAATGAAAGCAGGAGGTCCGATATTTTGTTTGTCTGCTTTGATTTCTTTAAATGAATTGATGTCTTTTTAATTTCTTTTTTCTTGGTGGGTGTGTTTTGATATGAACATGTATACTTGCAAGTGCAGATAACATTTGACTTGACAATGAAGCAATTGATGAGCGTTGATCCAGGTGAATGGACTGAGAGACTAAGGAAAGAGTACATACTCCTTATCGATGGTTTTTTCACCGTGCCCTTCTTGTCCACCACATACCGTAGAGCCATCAAAGTGAGCATTCTGATTTAATCAAATCGTTGCCCTTTTCTGTTCTTTTTGCTTTGCCCATTTTTTTGTTTGAGATTTGCCTAAAGACTAATGGCAGAATGATGAAATTATTATACTTGCCGACATCATAATGTTAGTACATGCGGTGTACTGTGACAAATTGGCAATGATTTTCCTCTTTTTTATATTTTTTCCTCTTTAGGCCAGGACCAAGGTGGCGGAGGCTTTGAGCTTGGTGGTAATGGAAAGGAGAAAAGAGGGTCAGGCAGGGAAGAGCAAAAAGGACATGTTAGAAGCTCTTTTAACGGCCGACGACGGCTTCTCCGATGAGCAAATAGTGGATTTCTTTGTGGCTCTTCTCGTGGCTGGCTATGAAACTACCTCCACCATCATGACTCTTGCCGTGAAATTCCTTACTGAGACCCCTCTTGCTTTAGCCCAGATCAAGGTATGCGCTCCTTCTATTTCCATCTTTCTTTTGAGAGGGTCCCTCCTTTAGGGCTCGTTTTGTTTGCAAATTGACATAGTCTAGTAGTGGACCAAGATTCCTATAGTCATCTTGGTTGCCTCCAATCCACAGAGGCCTCATTGTCATGACGTAGATTTCCAGCCATTCACACTGGGCGGTGGAATAAAGAGTGAACAAAAGAAAGATGGAATGGGGTTGTTTCGTTGTCTTGCACATGATAGCTAGGGAGGTGCTAAAGAACCGTAGCATTCTATGTATTTAGAGCTAGCCCCTTGCCACACGAGTCCACGCCCTTTTCCACGGGTTAATTACCTCTAGATGATTTCCGTAAGACGAAATTGCCCCCATTCGGTCGGCAGAGGAAGTTCTATCCTTTTAACGTTGTGTTGTGGGAAGCGTAGGCGCCTGAGTTTGGTCAAAAGGATGGGAAAGAGTCAAAGTAGATCCCAAACATTAAAATAATAATATTTTAATATGAATGATGTCAACCGAGGGTGAATTCTTGTTCGAGTTACCTTTTCGGACATTTAACAGTGTAACCTCTCTCCCGCCCCCCTCCCCCCGGACAAAATGATGCTTCCCCAACCGCACTCTATATTGTGGTTGTCACTGTGGTAGTGTAAGAGGAGGGGGGGGGGCGCGGGGAATGAAGTACCGTCTACTGCCTCCTCAGAATTCTGATCAAACATTTAGCCCTTTGACCGCTCTGTCTTTTTCGAAATGACCCAAACACCGTTTAGTCCATTTGGTCACGGGAGCGTGCTCCTGACTACTAGTGAAGTTGTAACGTTCGTCCGTAAGGTGGGGTCACGTGGCTCTGATTTCCAGGAAAAGATGCATCAGACGGCACGAATAAGAGATGTGGGTGACGTCAACTCCTGTAAATCTCTGACTTTTTTTTTTTTTTTTTTTGGGATTCCTAGGACCGGGAATGCTTTGTTTTTCTTTCGTTTCACCTGTTGGTGGAAGCCTGACCGTTGGATGGTCTTCGTATTGGTGTAGTGTGGGTCCGGTCAGGTGTGCAGCCTTAGTGTGGGTCCTGGTTAGTGTACAGCCCTCATGAGCACAGTAACCTCATGGTCACTTTTCATCTCCTCGTGGTCGTGGACCATGTTATTCTAAGCTATTAAATGGGGCCTACTGTTTTGTTTGGATCGGATAATCTGTAGCGCATATTCATGCATGACAAAGCTTGGTGGGCCACTTAGGCCCATAGGCCAGGCTCACAAAGCTCTTAAACATTCGCAAAAAAAAGTGGTCTTGTTTACGGGCCACTAAAATTGTTAATTTGTACCTTAAACTGTGTCCGTTCATTTGCATCATTTTTTCTCATCGCGATGTTCAAACTTACCTGGCAGGACGAGCACGAGCAGATTAGGGCAAAGAAGAGTGACGGTGAAGCCATAGAGTGGGATGAATACAAGTCAATGCACTTCACTCAGTGTGTAAGTGCTTTATTCTCAAAACAGATAATTTCCAAATTATGGTAATTAATCAAAAAAAATTTTATTTCGGTCAGGTAATGGTGGAGACATTGTTAGGCAAGATTGAATTCAGTCACATGATATGGACCAAATTTATTAATGTTTAGAATGCCAGCTAGCTATGCTATGAGTCTCTACTTTGTTCAGCTTAGCGTTTAGTTTCATATGTCATAATCTGATGGACTATTCTATGTGCCCCATTTATTCAGTAGGTGGTACTGGCTGAATTCTACGTGAAGAGAATAACTTGACATTAATTTGTCTGACTTTCCTTTTATTGTAGGTTGTTAACGAGACTTTGCGTATAGCAAACATAATTGGGGGGATATTTAGGCGAGCAATGACCGACATCCACATAAAGGGTGAGAAACTCGCATGCCAAATTACTCATCAGGAAAACAAAAAGTTCCTTGTAGAATCATTTTCTTCTTGTTTCACTTGTAATGCATTCTGACTTTGATTATTTACGGTATAATAATCTGGTCGTTACCACCCTTGTGTCGTGCGATGGAATCAGGCTATACAATTCCTAAGGGATGGAAGGTCTTTGCATCTTTTCGAGCCGTACATTTAGATGAAGATCACTTTAAAGACGCTCGAACTTTCAATCCATGGAGGTGGCAGGTAAATCCAGGACGCTAAAACTCTGTCCTACCCGTTTTTAACTACTAAACTGAATACCAAAGAGTGTGATTGCATGCGCATCTCTCTGTACTTGTAATGGAACAGAACAACTCAGGAGCAATAAACGCAGCGAATGTGTTCACGCCGTTTGGAGGAGGACCGCGGCTGTGCCCAGGCTATGAACTTGCTAGAGTAGGAATCTCCGTTTTCCTGCATTACCTCGTCACTCGCATTAGGTACCAATAAAAAATATTCTAACATTTTCTTATTAAACTAAATCTTCTGTTATTGATATCCTTTGTATTCGTGGACAGTTGGATTCCTGCAGAGAAAGACAAGCTTGTTTTCTTCCCGACCACCCGGACTCAGAAGCGGTACCCTGTCATTGTGCGTCGTCGAAGCGGCATTGAAGGCGAATTAGTTAGTTAGAGAGAGTAAAAGAGATGCAATATTTTCCTGTTAAGTTGAACAAAAAGTGAAGAAGCATCAGTAAATTACGTAATTAAGAGGAATTAAGCCCATTACGCTTCCATGTAGTGGAAGCTTGCAAAATTCCTTTTCTTTTCTCGTTACGAAGCAATAGGATACAGATTTCGCTGCGTCATTTACGCAGCGTTTTAAACGCTGCGTAAACAAGGCCTTAAATTATTTACTGAAGAAGGCATAATAAGACATTACTGGAGTGTTGTGTCGCTCAATCTCTTCCCTAAACAAGGGTCCACATTATTTTCTTAAATATAACTCTCAAAATTTTTCCTATAGTATGCCATTTGACGTTTTTTCTTGGATACATTGATGAGATTAACAATGATAAATTGCCGACTATTTTCGTCATAACAGAATTCCCAAGCAACTGAAAATTAATTTTTATGTCCCGATCTCCAAAACAAAAAAACCAAATAATTTCACACACAAGAGAGGGCCTTTTGCCCAGGCTAATGGATGCATTTCAAGTCCTGTGGGAATGCAAACACTTTACATATTGCTCGAAGGGAAACAAAATGAAAACCAAACGTGGGCGCATGCTCAAGCCACAACCTCTAAAGTGATGATGAAAAAAAGAAAACAAAAAAGAAAGAGGACAATTATTCACAGTTTCTGTAGAGTGGTATTCTGAAATATCTCGCAGGGGCAGCCTACTTAGTGGCGCTCTGATTCATATTCCGTATCCTACAGTTAGTTTTGCTGCTTTAATAATCTCCAGGTTGCTGGTTCATTTGAAGCAAGCCTGTTCCAGAAAGACAGGATAGCGTTAAATTAATGTACTTGGCATTTGAAAATGTTTGGGCCACAATAAACAAAATGCATGTATTATACTTATAAGAACTCAAACATTAATTACCTTTAGACCGGGACTCGAGAATTTGGATTAGCCAAGCTGAAAAAAAAAAAAAGAAAAAGAAAATCCCTTATCGTTAGTTCTTCATGGTCAGCGACTTTGGTCTCTCCCTTTCTCCTTGGACAAGCTTTTGATACCTTGGAAACCCATTTTTGCAAGCTGAAACCTACAGCAACCGGTACAAAAACACATCACCCAATTTAAATCCTCCAGTTTCTCTTACGGAGAATTTTCAATTACATCATCAAACAACTGATACTAACATTTTCTGCATTTTTTTTGGGTCCAATTTTCTTTGTGGTACTTTGAAGGGCATAATTGTGTAAGTTTAACGGTACCTTGATCATTGGTCACAGCCGAAAAGAAAATGCCAATCGCTTAGTGTGTCGTAATTTTGCAAATTTTTGCAAATTGAGACCTTTATTTGACCAAGCAAATGGCTGCTTACGTACAAAGGGAAAAGAAGCAGCTTCTAGAGGAATGCTACACACGTCACCTTGCCGTTTAAGCCTCCCTTGTTTATGTATGCCGTATTGTATACGACAAAAAAGTTAGGAAGACACGTGTCCACTTCAAATGAGTAGATTTTGATAGAATTTTTAGAATATTATGACAAATTTTCGCGGATCAACTTGCAGCTCAAATGGTTCCAACATGCACGGTGACACGAAACCGATTACTCCAAGCAACAAGCAAGTATGAATATTCACATCAAACTACGCAAGAATAAAAAAAGCATTTAATTAGAGCTTTTTTTTTTCATAAAAAATTCAATATAATTTAGAAATCTTTCCTGTCGAAGGAAATTTCGGCGATTTCCAAAGTCCAATTGCGAAAAGAATAAAAACCCGAGAGTGAGTCACGAGGGTTCCTCTTCAGTTAATGACGAAAAAATGGGTCCGCAATCTATTGAATGAAAGCAACATAGACATTGCCATATGCAGTCAAAACGTTGCCAATACCGAAGGGCGGCCACCCCCAACTAGCGATATTTCTTCCTTAAGTGTAAGATGGGGGCTGTGTTGTTCTTACAATTAGAACATGGTCTCACTGGAAGTCGACGTCGGCCAGTTTTGGAGTTGCATCAGGGCATCGGCAGAGACGAATGCGCGAAGATTTTGGTGTCAGAATCCTGATGGGATCTTAAAACACTGGAGTAAACCGTTGGCATTGGACAGCTTTTTCCCGGTGTTTTATCACTGGCTGACCCATTACTTTTTTACGTTAGACATGTAAATGTATTAAAAGAAAGATTTCTAATTTTTGTTTATTAAAGGGCCCATGACCTACATGAAAGCATTTAAAACGCTTGTTTCATTTTCCTTAATTTACAGAAGTTTCACCCCTTTGCAGTTGTCGACTAAATTTTAGAACTAATCAGTAATTCATTTAGAATTGAGTTATATTTTCTCTTTTACCAGAGTAAAAACAAAGTTGGAGGTACTAGAGTTTTCGAATTACCCACCCCACCCCCCGAACAAAAAAAGAAAGCTCTTCCGCTCTGTTTTCTTTTAGTTGTTTACATTTCTTATTTGGAGTCGGTGTATTTCTGCCGATTTTACTTTTGGAGCATATTAACCTGACACGTTCTAGAAGAATTTTTATGACCTTCCGGGAAACAAAACTCAACTTTTCAAGAGTTTGTTGTCGATTGATAGACTTTTACTACTGTTTTCCATTCAGGTTGTGGGAAGTGACAATTCTGGGTTGGGTTATGAACATTTTTGAAACACATTCATTCCATCTTAAACTAAAGCTTTGACTGCGCTCTTAAATTTGCAATCATCATCATCATCATAATATAAAGAATTACAAAAAGAAGTGGAAAAAACGGAAAGGAGACAGAAAGAGAATAGAGGACTTACAGCTTCAATGTCAATTTTGAAGACCAGAAGCTTCCTTCTTTCTCTGCAGCTCGTTTTGTATCCCACAACAACATGACCGATTGCTAGAACCAGGGAGCAGACAAACAAGGCTATTTCCGTGGCCCCAACAGATTGTTCTCCCTCCAATCTGGGAGCGGTAAACATAAAGGATGCCTTAGACGATACATAAATCAACGATGACACAGAGCACATAGTTGTAATCCCCAGGTACGGCCCGTCCGACAACCTTGGACCATCACATAGGCTATAGACACCTACCACATGACACCCAAGAACAATTAACGAAAATTGATCGTAGCCCAGAAAAAAACAAGACAATTACTTAAAAACTGTTCCTGATACTTACAGAGGATTACAGCTGATCTAATAATGGATATGAGAGGTATGTCAATGAGCGAGTATCTGAAATCATAGTTACTAAAATGAAAAGAGATGGATTTTAATGACGAAGGAGAAGGAGAGAGAGAAAGAATAGCAGAGAGGATAGAAACAGGAAGAAGTGTATCGGCTATGACGATAAGAATCGGGGCTGAGAAAATAAGGAAAGATATCAGCATGGTAATCAAGAAGAACAGAATCTTTACACCTCTCAATACTCTTGTCAATCTGTCTTCTTTACCAAAACCCATCTCTCTTTCTCTCTCTCTTTTTCTGTTTTCTCTATGGGCTTTTGGTTTGCTTCTTTTTCCAGATTCTGAGACTATATTATGTACAGTTCAGAGAGAGATACACAAGGAAGGCTGCCAAGGAAAGTTGGGGGAGTCGCCCTGCGCAGAAGCAGATGAAACTTAAAAAGAGACGGATGCAAAGAACCATGTTTTCTGATAAAAAAAATAAAATGAAATGAAATAAAATTAATATTTTAAATTAAAATGCCGTGGAAGGTCCAGGCTAATAAAGTTCAACGTTTTGACCGGAATTTGTCCACGTAGGGGGAAGAGCGGGAAGGCCAAGGCTTAAAATATTACAGGCAAAACCCACTTGCTTCTCGCATGGCAGCTAACGACCTTTCTATATGTTTGTGTAGCACCCAAATGGAAAAAGGCAATTGTTTTGGAAGATTTGTTTGTTATGGTTGCAGAGTTTAGAATTGTTGCTCTGTATTATTGTATAGCGCATTGAATTTCTTATCATGCTTTTGATTTGCACAATGGCATTGAACCCAAATTTGTTAAGGAGATGATTATACGACATTGTTTAAAAAAAAAAAATCGATCCAGTTGGGGGTCATGTGATCACATGTAAAAGTTCATTGTTGCGAATCTTTAGATGATTGACATATATATATATATATATAAAGTCAATATTATATCATGATTCAATAAAAAAGTATTAAAATTATTTAGACAAAATTTGTCATCAACGTCCGTATACAAAAAAAAAAAAAAAAAAAAAAAACCCTATTGATACCATCAATTGTAAAATTGTAGTAAGCAAAATCCAATTAAGAGTTTATCAGATCAAACTAATTGGTAGTCAGTCTTATATAAAATTCGTCTAAAGTCTACTTCCGTGACAGTTGGGTAGCCGCTGGGTGGCTGGCTGGCCTTCCATTCCAGTCCTCCTCTATTCAAGGCGTTCGCATACAGTACAGTAACATGCTTGGAGCTTCTTGTTGGGGAAGGGGGGGGGGATAAATGATGTTTTTAAGTAGCAGTAATTGGGGCGATTTCCATACTTACCGCCTTGGATGGATTGATTCATGTTTCTAGACATGTGACGCGAGAGGCTTTGATTGGAGGGAATCAGGCAATGCCAAAGGCAACGAGGTTCAGGGCGGCGCGTACCTTCTCGCTTAGCCCAACATGGAAATAAATTTCTTTATTCATTTTCTACAGATAGGCCGACGGGTGAATAATGGTGATTGCCTGCGCATCTTATTTATTTGGACTGATACAGCCACATTCGGCATTAAGAGACAAAATGGTTACCTACAACTTGAGCTGTCTCATAGCTACTCCATAATGCTCGTTTCTTTTTTTTTTTTTTTATTTTATAATTTTTATATAGCAAAAATCACGTCAAAATCACAGAAAAAGACAAGGAAGCCGCCAACGGTCACTCCCATCTGTGCCAGCCGTTGAAAACTTTTTCGATTCCACAAATTTCAACCTCGTTTTACGCTGCTTTTGTTTAGATTCAGTTTTTCTTCTCAAATAAATGTCATATCTCGACTCATCGATGCATAGAAAATAATTTCTCTCCTTAGTTCCAATCAAAATTAAGTTATTTATATTAAAAAAAAAAAGACACTACAAAGATATTAGTTATCGTCGTACATGCAAACTGAAGCTAATTATAAATAAATTTAAAATTTAACTTCACGTGTCAACATTAAATTCTCAATTAGTCAAGGTATGTGATCAATAAAAAAATATATACCAAATTGCTAATTAAATTACTATTTTCAATAATAATTATTTTCATTACTTCGGTACAAAAAATATGTAACTCTACAGGAGGATGTCTCGTTCAACTTACACGCTCATTAAATTTATACAAAGAAGTGTATATATTAGACTGCCAGTCAAATCTTCAGGGCAGATGTTAGAATTTTCTGGTGCTCCCAATTATTCACAGATTAAGAGGAATAAGTTCTTTAGAAGTTTTAAAGTTTTGAAAAAAAAAATTATTAAGTTTTTTTTTTTGAGTTTTTAAATTAGTCTTAAATTTTTAGCTTTTATTTTATATGAGTCTTTTTCGAAAAAAAAAAAATAATTAAGTCGATTGATAGGTATTTAAGATTTTTACTATTTATATATAGAAATGAGGGGAAATTCGGTGAAATGTGCACTTAGATGTAAATTTGTGTTTTTAGGATATATATATATATATATGGGTTTCCTTTTTTTTATACAATCTTAAAATTATGTATATACCAGTTTGAGCAATTCTTATCCCTAAAAAGACACATATTGAATAAAAATTAAATGTTTAAGATTAATTTTAAAACTCAAAACAAAAACAATTGTAAAAATTCTTAAAAATTGAAGACTTCTAAATGGCTTAACCCCAGATTATGATGATGATTATAAGACGAGAGAATAAACTGAATTCGAGATCTATGTATAGTTCCACCATTTTGCCCATATCTATGACTAATCAAATGCGGACTCTTTCACTATACAAAACCATCGGTTCAGATTGCAGTTATCAATTAAAGTGTGTTTGGAATTGTGGTAGTGATTAGAAACCAACGTTTTGAGAGCTAAACAAAAATTCGTTGTGGTTATTAACTCTAAAATTTGTGGTCAAGGGAATCACACGATAAGGATATATTCGATCTTATAGTTAAATTTTACTTTTGCCATTAGTAAATTAATACTTCTAAAATTTGCCTTCAAGAAAAGTAACTAGTGTTTGGTAATAGTCTCTAGAGTTTTGAAAAAACAACCAGAAATTTTTAAAGAATATTAAAAAATTGCTTTGAAGGTTAAATTGTGATTTATAGAATCATTCAAAAAATTATGAAATTGTAATACGCTTATAAAATAGACATTGAGATTCTTAATCACATATTTTAGTTTTTTCTAACGTCAAGTCGTGTGTATATATATATATATATATATATATATGACCTCAAACCATAGATAAATAGATTTTTATATTAATTAAAAATATCAAAATTTATAAACACGTATATCACAAAAATTAGAACACATAATTATTCAGATGTTACAGTTTTTGATTAATAAATTTCTTCAAGTCTATATTAAGTCTATGTGGTGAATTTTATCTTTTTTAATCAAAGTATTTATAAATTAATTATATTTTTAATTAAAAAACAGTTTTTAATTTTATTATTAATGTTATAAAGTAATGACAAAAATGTTAATTTTTATTTTTATTTATTTATACAATTATACTTTTAAAAATTATTTTTAATAATTAGTAAAATTCTGTCCACTTTTTTTTTTTTTTAATTTTAAAAGTCGGCAATCTCTTTAATTAAGAGTAATTTAACCTCATCAATACCCACCACATTAAAGAACATACATGCTACATACTACTTTTTGATCTTCGAGACGCAATAGCAGATAATCAGTAACGTCCAGAGAAGATTTCAGGTATGAGTATTAACGTGACATAGATCTGGGTCAGAGACGAGTACCATGATACCCCCCCCCCCCCCCCCAAACTACAAATGCCTTGAAAATCCTCTTATCTATATATATATATATATGTATATATAAAGAAAATAAAGGAAACAAATACCTTGAATACTTAATGCAACATATTTATTGCAAGAGAAATTAACTGTAACATTTATTTAATTAATTATTGTCTTATTAATTAGGAGTTTAAAGTTTACCGGTCTAGTTGGGTTCAACTGTCGGAATGCAAATGTTTTTGTTGGATGGAAAAATTCTAGAGATTGCACTTATATTGGATGTGGGGGCAGGGGAGGTGGGGGGAAGATTGAGGTGCACTAATTGACCGTAGGAAACTCCCTTCAAACCCAAGCCGTGACAAGTAGTTTTTCTTTTGCCCATAAGAAGGCTCATGTGGCGGGGTCAAATGGTTCTCAACCAAACAGAAGAATTTCGATTGTGCAAAAGATCAGAAATTTTAGAAGGATTAGGGGACAGGGGGTGGGTGGAGAATTCTGAATTTCTTGAACTTTCAGTTTCAGACAATGTTGCAATCTCAACAACCATTTGCCGAACTCTATCCATTCACTGTATAGATTTTCCTTTCTTTCCTACCATGCTTGTACCCTAAATTTAATAAATCTCTGCTATACATAACTCAAGAAGGAAATGTTAATTGATCTGTGTTTTAGGATTCATAAAGTAATAATGTATTTAGAAGTAGTTAGATTTGAATTTGCTTGTTCGTTTTCCCCCCACCCTGAGATATATGATATGTGGTCTAATTTGTCAAGCGCCAGGAGGACAACGGGGCACATGCGTCACAGTCTAGTGCACGAGGACCATGAATAGAAATGTCAAATATACACACGTTTTATAACTTATTTGGCCCATATTTCACCAATTAAGAACAACAATGCAAAACTCAGGAAACATTTCGCCACCATTTGGCCACTCTTTTTTTTTTTTTTTCAAATGGAATCATGTGAACATGTTATTAACGTGGAAAAACAAATCAATTTGCTAGTCAATTTACTATTAGAATTTGAATTTCGCCTCCAGTCGATGTTGGATGGATGTCGATCCTGGCCTAATTTTCTCGTTCCTTATTAGCTAGGTGCTCGTAATTTTTCCGGCTTGACCCCCCTCAAGCACTGAAAATAAAAATAAATAAATAAATAAATATATAAAAATAATAAATGAAAAAAAATAAATACTTGAACTTACACAATGTCACATGCAAGACAAAATTCCCTCGACGCTTAAAATTTAATTCTCGGACCTACATTTTGCAAATCTACTCAATCATGTCCAAAAATTTCACATATAAACCATACTCTTAAAAATGAACCGACCCCATCTACACAATCATGTCCAAAATTTTCTCATATAAACTATAATTTTAAAATTTAGATTGATTTAGTGATCAGATTAGTGAACCAGTGATCCGATATTTGGACTTATCGGATATATACGTTTTTTATTTAATCACACACAAAAGTGGTAAAAATGAAAAATAAAATTGTTTGACTCAATTAACTCAGATGATCCGATCATTTGGTAAACCTACGAACCTGGTGGGTTTCCGCTAAAAGATTTTATCAGACCAGCGATCTTTCAAATCGGACCTAAAAAAAAAACTTGTGATGTGGACCATCATCGTCAATATCCGTCCACCAGATGAGCAGAACACATGAAGGATTAAAAGAAGGAAAAACTAGTTATAATACGGGGACAAAGGTTCAGCAGCGTTGGCTTGAATATGAGAAATTACTCGGTAGCTGCCAAGCGTACTGAAACAAGAAAAAAATATATATAAAAAAATAAATATAAATATGAAAAACTGGGATTGAGAGCACGTCTCAACCATTTGGAGGGTTCCTTAAGCCCTGCATGTGGATAATCGTCGGCAACATGATGAACAGGGGCCGGCAGAGTAAATTGTTTACTTCGACGACAAACCGGAAAAGTGGACCCTTGTTGGATAAGCAAAAGGCATCAGCTGATCGTAGCTTAAATGCTTAATTAGGTGCACACACGCAGGCAACACGAACACGAATAGACTTTTTCCCGTGCGCTGATGCAATTGGAGAGATTTTTTAATTTTTTATTTTTGGCTCTACAGGGCTGGTTGTTTATCTAAATGTGACGCAATGAACGCGCAACGCCTTGTAATAGTTCTTCTTCTTCTTCTTTTTTTAACCCTAAAATTTACCGTACAATCTGGCTTTGTGTTAATCAAACCATGTGACCATGCAATCATACTATATATGTATTTTGTGTTTTTGTTAAATTAATTAACATGAGTGGTCCATGTCATTTAAAGTATCACTCAAAATAAAAGGCCTAATATGATGGTCGGTTAGACATAACGGTAATTTGGGTCATCGGGTTTAAAATCCCTCCACTCTCCCTATTAAGAATAAACGTTATAGGAAAGGAATATGTGTATATATATCTTCCCCTATTAAAAATAATCGTTACAGGAAAAGGAGTATCTTTTCATTTAAGATAATTATTACAGAAAGAGAGGATCTTCCTATTTAAGGTAACGGTTACAGGAAAGGAAGATGTGTATATATATATATATATATATATATATATATATATGCTATTACAGACCTTTCAGAGAGCTCAACCATCAGAGAGAGAAAACGTAAAGAAAAAAGAAAGGGGAAAGAGTAGGAGAAAAGAGAGAAGCGTTCAGGAACGAAACGAGAACAGAAGAGGCTTCCCATCTCCACTGCGGGACATCAGCATAATGGACAACGATATGTTGATTTCAATTACAGTTTTATTGCTAGTATTCGCATAAAGAAAGATCCTGCAATATATGAAATAAGAATTTCATAAAAAGAAATTCTAGAAAAGTCCATCAATTGGTATCAGAGCGGGTCTGCGAATATTGCAATTTGGTTTTCTTTATCTCTTTGTGCTGTATAGTATTTTATTTTATTAGGCTGTATTTTGTTTTTCCTTTGCGTGTAATCAATAATTACAACGCGGGACAAAACAAATATTTTGGTTGCCTAGTACGCGGGTCCCACCTGCAGTATGGTGGTGCTCGGGTAGTATTTTATTTTATTAGTTTGTATTTTATTTTTCCTTTGCGTGTAATCAATAATTACAACGCGGGACAAAATAAATATTTTGGTTGCCTGGTACGCGGGTCCCACCTGCAATATGGTGGCGCTCGGGTAGTATTTTATTTATTAGGTTGTATTTTGTTTTTCCTTTGCGTGTAATCAATAATTACAACGCGGGACAAAACAAATATTTTGGTTGCCTGGTACACGGGTCCCACCTGCAGTATGGTGGTACTCGGGTAGTATTTTATTTTATTAGATTGTATTTTGTTTTTCCTTTGCGTGTAATCAATAATTACACCGCGGGACAAAACAAATATTTTGGTTGCCTGGTATGCGGGTCCCACCTGCAGTATGGTGGTGCTCGGGTCCGAATGAATACTATAAAAAAAAAACTCCCACATAAAAGATAATTTAATCTTCGTAATTGAAGATTATTAAATTCACGTTAATGAGTCAAATATTAAAAGCTTGTTAGTCACCAAAGTAGCCTGGCTTTGAATGGATTTGAACAGCTGACTGTGAATTTTAATTGTTCATTTTGGATGCTAATAAAATGTTTTGAAATGAACAATTGTGGTTATTAATTATAAAGCTAGGAGATCATCCAAAGATGGATCATTGCTTATAATTAATGACACTAAAAGGGATTAATTAATATACTAAGTAAACGTGATTGTATATCCAAAGATGACATTCATGTTAATTTTAGTATGATTAATTGATCTATTAAAGTTTATTTAAATTAGCATCATTATTGATTAGAGTTATGTATTTGAGGATCACCCAAAGGTGAACTTAAATACATAATTAAAGTTTGTAATGTATCTGAATCCATTAGATTTTACTCAAAGCATTAACGTATAAATTTGGATTATATTTGCAGCTTCCACCAATGTATTCGCCTTAGGCAATTCAATGGTCAAATTCAATGGGCTGAACTATGCTGAATGGTTTGAGCATATTCAGTTTCATTTGGGTGTATTGGGCCTGGACTTAGCAGTCATTTCGGATGAAAAGCCTGCAGTCATTACAGGGACTAGTACAGAATCTGATAAGTCTTTTTTATGAGGCTTGGGTACGGTCCAATAGGCTGAGTTTGAATTTGATGCGAATGACGATAGCTGAAAACGTCAAGCCATCGATGCCTAAGACGGAAAATGCGAGGGAATTTCTGATGAGAATTAAGGAATACTCTCAGTCAGATATAACTGATAAATCCATCGTAGGAACCCTAATGAGTGAGCTGACGACCAAGAAATTTGATTGGTCACAGCCCATTCATGATCATGTGACCAGTATGGCTAATCTAGCAGCAAGGTTGAAAACAATGGGCATGGATGTGAGTGAATCATTTCTGGTTCAATTCATCATAAACTCACTGCCTCCTGAATTTGGCCAGTTCCAAGTGAATTATAACACTATTAAAGAGAAATGGAACTTTTAAGAAATTAAGGCCATGTTAGTTCAGGAGGAAGGGAGATTAAAGAAGATGAAGGATCACTCCATTCATCTCATCGTTTATAAGGATGCTAGTGGTAGCAGGTCTAAACCACATAAGAAAGGTAAGGTAAGAAGAAGGACAAAGCCTCTATGAAAGTCACTGGAGGTTAGATCCAGAAGGATCAGAAATGCTTCTTCTGCAAAAAGATGAGTCACTTCAAAAATGATTGCCCAAAAAGAAAGGCTTGGTTCGAAAAGAAAGGTACGTACTGTATATCAGTATGTTTTGAATCAAACATAATTGAAGTGCCCAATAATACTTGGTGGTTAGATTCTGGAGCTACTATTCATGTGTCACATATTATGCAGGGATTCCTTTCAATCCAGCCCATAACAGGAACTGAGAAGTTCCTTTATATGGGAAACAGAATGAAGGCACGAATAGAAGGGATTGGGACGTACAGATTGATCTTGGACACCAAGTGTCATCTGGATCTAGAAAAGTGTCTCTATGTTCCTGAATGTGCTAGAAATTTAGTTTCTGTTGCAAAGTTGGATAAAGAAGGATTTAACCTCAAGATTGGAAATGGTGCATTTTCATTGTATAGACATTCGTACTATTATGGATCTGGTACTTTGATTGATGATTTGTACAGTTTGAATCTTGATGCTATGTATGCTGATTTCATATTTCTTGTTGAGCATGGTATAGGTAACAAATGTAATATGCATGATGAAAGTTCTGCTTTCTTATGGCATCAAAGATTGGGTCATATATCCAAAGAAAGGATATTGAGGTTGATGAAAGGTGATGTCCTGCCTCAATTAGATTTTACTGATTGGGATGTATGTGTTGATTGTATAAAAGGGAAACAAACAAAACATACATCAAAGAACCCAGCCATAAGAAGCAATGAGCCTTTAGAATTGATACACACTGATGTTTGTAACCCGTTTGATATCCCAACATGGGGTGGTGAGAAATATTTCATCACCTTTATAGATGACTACTCACGATATTGTTACTTGTATCTACTGCATGAAAAGTCTCAGTCAGTAAACATCCTAGAGGTGTTTATTAATGAAGTTGAAAGGCAGTTAGATAGAAAAGTAAAAGTGATTAAGTCAGATAGGGGTGGTGAATATTATGGAAAATTCAATGAAAGTGGACAATGTCCTGGTCCATTTGCAAAACTTCTTGAGAGTCGAGGCATATGTGCACAATATACAATGCCTGGTACACCACAACAGAATGGTGTAGCGGAAAGGCGGAATCGCACACTTATGGATATGGTTAGGAGCATGTTGAATTACAGTACTGTACCCTTATCCTTGTGGATGCATGCATTAAGAACTGCTGCATATCTGCTGAATAGAGTTCTAGTAAGGTTGTCCTTAAAACTCCTTACGAGTTATGGACAGGAAGGAAACCCAATTTGAGACACCTTCATGTTTGGGGTTGTCCAGCAGAAGTAAGGATATACAATCCACATGAAGGAAAGCTTGATGCAAGAACCATTAGTGGTTACTTCATTGGCTATCCTGAAAAGTCCAAAGGGTATAGGTTTTACTGCCCTAACCATAATGTTAGAATAGTTGAGTCTGGTAATGCTCGGTTCATTGAAAATGGTCAGTTCAGTGGGAGTGGGGAATCACGAAAGGTGGATATTAAAGAATCACAAAATGAATGGTCCATAGTGAGTACTCCTACTCATGTCGGTATTCCCACACCCAGTGTTTCTACTCAAATTGTTATTCCTTATGTTGCATCACAGTCACGTGACATGCAAGGACAACAAATTGATACTCGAAACACGCAAAGTGAACACATAAGAGATGAACCAAGTGACAATATTCAATTTACAAATGAACAAGTGATACCACAAGAAATGGCATTACGGAGGTCTACAAGACAGAAAAGGCCAGCAGTTTCAAGTGATTATGTGGTTTACTCACTTGAGCATGAATCGGAATTGAGCATTGATAAAGATCCAGTCTCATTTAAACAAGCCATGGAATGTAATGATTCTGAAAGGTGGTTCAATGCCATGAAAGAAGAGATGAAATCGATGGATGTAAACCAAGTCTGGGAGCTAATAGAGTTACCTGAAGGATCAAAACGAGTTGGCTGTAAGTGGGTCTTCAAGACCAAGCGAAACTCGAACGTTAACATCGAAAGGTATAAGGCCAGACTTGTAGCCAAAGGTTTCACTCAAAGAGATGGTGTTGACTATAAGGAGACTTTCTCTCCAGTTTCTAAGAAAGACTCTTTTAGAATTATTATGGCATTGGTGGCTCATAATGATCTAGAGCTCCACCAAATGGATGTAAAGACCGCCTTTCTGAATGATGACTTGGAAGAGGAAGTGTATATGGACCAACCTGAAGGTTTCATCACTACGGGGCAAGAAAATTTGGTGTGTAAATTAAAGAAATCGATATATGGACTGAAACAAGCCTCCCGACAATGGTATATTAAGTTCAATAATACCATTACGTCATACGGTTTTGTAGAAAACACCGTTGATCGGTGTATCTATATGAAGGTCAGTGGGAGCAAGTTCATTATATTAATCCTATATGTCGATGACATTCTTTTGGCCGCTAATGACATAGGTTTGTTACATAATGTGAAGAAATTTCTCTCTGAAACTTTTGAAATGAAAGATATGAATGAGGCATCCTATGTGATAGGAATAGAAATATTCCGTGATAGATCACAAGGATTGTTAGGATTGTCTCAGAAAGGCTATATCAATAAAGTATTAGAGAGATTTAGAATGGAAAATTGCTCAACAGGAATAGTTCCAATTCAGAAAGGGGACAAGTTCAGTGAATTACAATGTCCAAAGAATGATTTGGAACGGAAAGTGATGGAATCAGTTCCCTATGCATCACTGGTTGGAAGCCTGATGTATGCGCAAACATATACTCGGCCAGACATCAGTTTCGCAGTTGGAATGTTAGGCCGATATCAAAGTAATCCTGGAATAGATCATTGGAAAGCCGGAAAGAAAGTACTTAGGTACTTACATGGCACCAAAGATTACATGCTTACTTATAAAAGATCAAGTCATCTTGAAGTAGTAGGCTACTCGGATTCAGATTATGCTGGATGTGTAGACTCGAGGAAATCTACATTTGGTTACATGTTTCTCCTGGCTGGAGGAGCAGTTTTCCTGGAAAAAGCGGGAAGCAATCTGTCATTGCTACTTCCACTATGGAGGCTGAATTTGTAGCATGCTTTGAGGCTACTGTTCATGCATTATGGTTGCGGAATTTTATCTTAAGGCTTGGTTTGGTCGACAATATAGAAAAGCCGTTAAGAATTTTTTGTGACAATTCCGCAGCAGTCTTCTTCTCTAAGAATGATAGGTATTCTAAAGGTGCGAAACATATGGATTTGAAATACCTATCTGTTAAAGAAGAAGTGCAAAACCAAAGAGTATCCATTGAGCATATTGGCACTGAGTTGATGGTAGCGGACCCGTTAACTAAAGGTTTGCCACCGAAAACATTTACTGGACATGTTGATCGGATGGGCATTATGGACAGGTCCTCATACACTTGAAAGCCAATATTTAGAATGCTTATATCATTGCGACACTCGTGAATTCAATTAAAGTTATGGTTTTGCTTATTCTCTGTTATCTCTATTTAGATGTATACAATTATGATTTGTGAGATAATTAATGGCATATATGAGAATGACAGTTTAAAGTTTCAATGTTCCTCAGTAAAGTTATTATGAATTATGATGATCATGTGATGCATGGAAGGAATCATGTCGCTATAAGATGTGTGACCGCCATGATCCAATCATTTTAATTCAATTAAGTGTTGTGATTTAATGATCTTTAAGAATTGTGCGCACTTAATTATTATTGTTTCATCGAGTCATGACATGGACCAAGTGGGAGATTGTTAAATTAATTAACATGAGTGGTCCATGTCATTTAAAGTATGACTCAAAATAAAAGGCCTAATATGATGGTCGGTTAGGCATAACGGTAATTTGGGTCATCTGGTTTAAAATCCCTCCACTCTCCCTATTAAGAATAAACGTTACAGGAAAGGAATATGTGTATATATATATCTTCCCCTATTAAAAATAATCGTTACAGGAAAAGGAGTATCTTCTCATTTAAGATAATTATTACAGAAAGAGAGGATCTTCCTATTTAAGGTAACGGTTACAGGAAAGAAAGATGTGTATATATATATATATATATATATATATATATATATGCTATTACAGACCTTTCAGAGAGCTCAACCATCAGAGAGAGAAAACGTAAAGAAAAGAAAGGGGAAAGAGTAGGAGAAAAGAGAGAAGCGTTCAGGAACGAAACAGAAGAGGCTTCCCATCTCCACTGCGGGACATCAGCATAATGGACAACGGTATGTTGATTTCAATTACAGTTTTATTGCTAGTATTCGCATAAAGAAAGATCCTGCAATATATGAAATAAGAATTTCATAAAGAGAAATTCTAGAAAAGTCCATCAGTTTTGGCTTCAGTGAACAGTAGACATGTTATCGTTAGAAATAAAGAAAATTTTTAAAATTTTTATTTTATATTAAAAGTAAAAATATTATTTTATATATTTATAAAATAACATTTATTTTATATTTTGTACAATTAAAAAATTTAAAAAATCTCGTATATGTGTAAATGATTTAAATTCAAATTTAATATAAGAAGCATAATATTATTGAATTTAATAGATTTGTATTATTCTTATTATTTTACTTATAGAATATATATCAGTTTAAATATTTATTATATTTTAAAAATAATTATTATAATTTGTTATACTATAACAATCCATTCGTTTATATATATATATATATGTATGTATATTGTGGCAGTTATATATTGCTTTTTTTGAACTTAAATTCTCTTGGTAACGAAGGGTGAGCTACTGTGGGCTGAAAAGTTGTCCTCTCATGGCTTACCCAGTCAAATAGTACATTTTTTTCCGTTGCAAAGGGGACCAAGCGAATCGAGGGGGGGGGGGAAATTGAAAAACTTCAACAACCTAACAAATATATAAAAATAAGAACAATGTCAACAATCGAGTGGCAGACGTAGGGACGACAACGACTCATACCCAGCCCCATTGGCGATGAAGTCAAAAGCAATTGATCAGAGGGAGCAAGGACCTTTAATTCTCAATATTTTTTAGTGACGCTGATGATGATGGCAGGATATTCAATATTTTTCAATCTCGAGATCGACCACGACCTCACCCCGATTTGGTAATTCATTATTTTACTCTTCATATAGGACATCTCCAGGTGATCATCCGCGGCGGGACCTGCACCTTTTGCATTTCACAGTCAGTCATGATGCAATGGTTCTCGTGGGGTTAACTATTCAAATCTCTTAGAAGAGTTGCTCATTGGGGGGTATTGCTAATGATGATTATTCAATTGCTTTGTTAATCCAGTTAGGTGATTTAGATGAGTTTCAATTGTTGGCCCTTGATCATTTGATTACACGTAAGAAAATAGTTCAAAGGGCATACAATAAGCAAGTCAAGTCGAAGAATTTCGAGCACAATGTATCTTGCAGCTTGCAGAAGGCAATTCGCCCATCTGCTGGAAGGACCCCAGGTATTGGAAGTGATCTCCCAAATTAGGAATGATCCTCTGTCATTTTCATGAATTTCGTGAAAGTGGGGGAGCCTATAAGTTGGCCGATGTTGATGGTGAGGTGCATGACAAGGCGATCAATGAAAATTTTTTCCTTCGAGATGTGCAAGCCATCAACAGAGTTAAATGCTTTCATTACATGTAAAAAGCCAAAAATATTAAAAACAAGAGTATGAGTATTGGAATTCGTACACAAACCCGATTCAAAGAGGGTATTTATCCGATTACTTCAAGAACGTCTGGAAGTCGGCCTTCACTTCATATGCCTCCTGCGATCATATCTCTGGTCAGAAGGCTCAATGTTATGGGCTGATGATTTCTGCACGGCCTATAAGTCAATTTTTACACGGCCTTGGATGCAAGCCTTATGAGGTATCTCATTGGGCTCAATGGGAGCAAGATGGGGCTAGTGAACAACTTGACCCTGCTTAGAGGGACGTGCCCAGTGACGGGTGTGACTGTTGACGTTACAACAATCAACGTGAAAATGCAGGATTTGCTCTGCCGGCGCAAAATCAAAAGCAAGACACTTTGATTTTGAGCGTAGTGCCTGTCCCACAAAAAAAAAAAAAAAAAAAAAAAAGGAAGTTTCCAAAACCCACACTTCATGAGAAAAAAATGATACTTATTAAATCTAGCTAGTAGCTATAATCTAAAAACATGGGTATAAAGTCCCATTATACTTTGATGACTATTATAATCTCATATAAAAGGAAACTTCATGGTTCAAATATTGGGTTAAATTATTAAAATTTGAAAATTTAAATCTTTTTATTACATTTTTTTAAGTTTCTTTCCTAAAAATAAGATGTTAATGAATGATTTTTTATTTATTATAAATGTTATTTAAATTTTAATTTTTATCTAACAAAATATTATGTTATGTACTTGTAGAAAAGATTATATGTCTAAAATCTAATTAATTTACCGTATCCCACCACACGGATAGAAAGAGAAGAGTCATGAAATTTATAAATATGTACACTAAATACTCTAATTTTCCCTTGAACTTGGTAAGTTAATTCAGTTTTACATGCTCTTTTGCTGATGTCTTCTATAGATTGGGATCAGTTGTAGTGAGTTGAATTTGGGGCCTCGGTTTCTGTATTTGTCAAAAAGAAGTTGGGTTATTGACCATTGATCATCAAGAATAACATTTCAATTCATTCTAATTAACGGCAAAATTTTCACTCACACATTTTAAAGATGGTGATGTGTTTCTGGAGTGGTTGACAAAAATTTTTAGATGATGTTATTGACTTGCTATATTGGGAACATTGCACCCCGAAGATTTGGGTTTTGATTTAATTTTCTTTTGTAAGCAGAATCATGAACTTGGTAGATTAGGACATTTAAAATCTTCATCTACAAACGTCTTGTTAGTATGCTGAAAAACTCGGAAAGACAGCATTAGGTTGTCAAGTGAAAAAAATGCTTACCATCCTTTTTAGGCAATTCCATCTTACCTGCCCCACTGCGCCTTAGGTTGAAGTGCGGATTTCAGTGGGTCAGTAAGATTATTACATTATAACTTAAAAATCTGACAACCTCTTTGTAAAAAATAAAGTTAAGGTGAATTTGACTTTGTCTCAAATAACATAATATTGAAGCTTCGTGTGTCGGGATGCACTTTTTTATACCTACTTGCCACTTTGTACATCACTATGAGTAAAATCACCACCATGGATCATGAAGCTAAGGATAATGTTACGGAATGCACTTTCTGTCCAATGGAGAGGTTTCCCACTCTTTCCCATTCCTTTCTATCGTATATGATGGGTTTCACTTCATAAAGCGCAAATGTAGGAACTCATATTAAAAAACAGAAATGACACAGAGAGGCCAACAACACAATTTGGGAGGCCCTCTTTAGTATCTTAGATATCAGTCAATACCAAGCGTAGGGCATCACTTCATCGTCACAGGGCATACGTGTAACTAGATATGCATAACTATTGTAGCTTGACCATGCAGCATGCTTCACTTCGTGCATATGGAAGCTCAGGCAGGCATTGCCAATGTTGGGCTGCTTCTGAAAGGTTCACTTCCAGTCTTTAGTGCTGGCCAAACCATTAACTCGTAGCCTGAAAATTGCATTTAACTGAGGTTATTCTGTATCTCGTAACAGTTATCCCAGCAGTTTCTTGGAGCACATGGTAAAAGTTGAAGCAGCAATATCAGTTGCTGCAATCAGAAATAAATGAGAAATATGGCAGAAGTTACCGGCTACCTGTGCAAAAAGGCTTGGATCAAGATGATGAAGACTTTCAGTGAATATGACAGTAAACTGGGACAACTTGCATCACCTGAATATGAGCTTCTAATTACAATCCATGCCGGGAAACCAAAAGGTACCTTGAAATATGCATTGCGTGTTGCAGCTGATAAAGTTAAGACATCTGAGTTTGAGTGAACGGGAACTTGAAAAGGCTGCTGCTGCATCTAATGGAAATGATGTAGTGAGGTGAGAATCCGAAATCATTGTGGATGCATGGTAGAAGTTTCCATTGCCAAGAGGTCTTCGCAATAAAAGCAAATCACTTATACTAATACATGCTGCTGCACTCATAGATTCACACAGAAGAATATTCTGAGGGCATATGCTAGGGGAACACAATTTACATCCTCCAATTACAAGCCTTCCCTTGGATGGATGCACGGAGCTCAGATGATTGCATTTAATAAGCAGCTCTGGTTTGAAAATGCAGAACTAACAGAGGCATTTACTTTCATCAAGAAGCCATTTAAAATTTGAGATGCTAGCACAAAGACCGGGTGCCATAAGATCGGGAAGGCCTTTTATGTTTTAATCATTAAATAACTAGTTATCAATTTGAATTTATGTGCCCGACTTCATGGTTTTTCAAGGAGATGTAGATTCTACAGTATTTGTTGCAGGAACTCCAGCAAGTAAATTCTTAATATTCATGTCATTTCCTTTAACATCGCTTTGGCTGATGCATGGAATGTTTAGGGCCAATGGAGGCTGTGGCTATGTGAGAAAACCAGATTTTTTAATGCAGGAAGGTCCACGTAATGAGGTGTGTGATCCTAAGAATGAATTGTGACATTAAAGGTGAACTTTGTTCTCAAATACAGAAAACAAATTTTGTTGCCCAAGGACCTCTGAGAGTTTCCTATCAATTACTGGTGAAAGTGTATTTAGGCTATGGATGGCACCCGAACTTTAGCCACACCCACTTTGACACATATTCGGCTTCTGACTTTTACACAAGGGTTAATTGGATTGATCATGGATTTTCATAACTTTAATTAGTAAGGTTATGATGCTAAATGGGCCTCATGATATATTAAAGCAGTGTGCAAAATATGAAGAAGTTCCTCGTATTTTTGGCTGAACCTGACCTCGCTTACATGTATCCAACTACAGATTTTGCATTCATGTCTTTCACTAAGGCCCAGAGACATGGCTAAGCTCTATGCCGTGCTCATGGATTGCCGATATTCAACTGATTCTTTTTCAAATTATTCAAAGCAATGAATGAGCAACCTCTTCTTTCCTTTCACATTCTAGCTGAAGAAATTCCTGCACACAATCACAGGAAATGGACACCTAACGCCTTCCCAAGAAGAAAACTTCAAATGCTGGTGAAATTATGTCAACAGTCATCGCCAAAACTTGGTTCCCAGTTGGAATTCAGGATTTAATGCGTTGCTATTTTGTTACTCAGTGGCATCAAGGCTAATAATTTAAGGTTTTTAAAACTAGCATATGCAAGTGCACTGCCGAATCATTGGCAGGTTCACATTGTTGGGGCACCAGCTGTTGCTGCCAAGAGCAAACCAAAGATACTCGAGGACAATTGCTTTGGTTTGGATTGAACTGCTGGAGTATGACATATCTGAGAAAAATGACTGCGGTGGGCAAACATGTCCGCCTGTCTGAGGGCAAAGAAGTTTTTGTTATTTGCTGTTGAAGTTAATCTGAGGGCAAATCCCTCCAGCGTGCATGCCCCTGGCCCCATGAAACAATAGAACGCAGAACACTAAATTGGCCCCTGGCCGGGTTAGCTACGTCCAGATTACACAGTGGCTTTGTATATAGTTAAGTGGCAGTCATAAAATAAAATAAAATAAAAAGGCAGCTAAGTCATGATAGGAGATGTAGCAGTGCAATTGTATTGGTCCTTTAATTACGGAAGGAAGGTTGCAAATAGGACCCAACCAACCATTAAGGATGATGGGTTACTGGAGTCTTCGCGAAGCTAAATGTAAGAATAATTAATGAAAAATATTCATGGACGCCCAGGCTTGGAAGCACCCATGCAAAAATAGGTAAATATAATTAGTCACCAACACACTTTATGGTGGATGCTTTCTTCTTGCTGCGGCTTCTCCAACTGTCTGTTTGTTTGGTTTTTATTCTAGTTTTTTTTTTTTTACCTATATATATATATATATTAATAAGGTTAAAAAGGGGTGGAACCTTTGTGGGAAGCTCACGTCCCATGTACACTTCGATTACAGGCTCCATTCCTGTAGCGTAATCCAATGGATTAATAATAAGCCGAGACAAGTCAGGACGCTTTATTCATTGCAGTTAGCAATCATTCATTTTACGCAGATCGTAAGCAAATCGTGAAGCACGTCTGCTCGTTAACTCATACGGAACATGGGTCCAGCTAGCAATGTTGAAGGTGGAGAAATGGAACCCACTTGAGCTTATCTCTTTTTGGAGCCCACCTTGTCAGACGTGAGACACAAGGATCTTCGACGTCGATTCTGTTCCATTCCCACACCCAAAAGAAAATGCCTAGATTTATGTGAAAAATATCCTTTGGAGACCAAATTCTGTGACTCCGTTCAGATAAAGTAAGACATCATTATTAAAGAGCTAAAATGACCGAAATTTTAGTTAGGTTTTTGTCAAATCTAACTTCAACGTTTTTCCTTTGGGCCTTTAATGGCCCCTCAGGTGCAGGGGTCCATCGCACTGTACAATAAATTGAATGCCCCTTTTTTCCCCTTGTCTTTTTGCGGGTTAGTTTCGCATCGATGATTCATACAACACATTTTGAGTGAAGTGATATATATATATATATTCAAAATGATTTTGATATGATAATGACATATCAATGCTGGAATCGACAGAATTTTGTTAAGGGGCTGAAAAATTTTTAATATTAAAAGATATTTTGTAAGTAATGAAAATTCAAAGAAGTTAATAAATAAATGAAATTGGTGACAATTTGATTTGAAAAATAGTTGAGTTACTCTGATACCACGTAAGAGAATGTGAATATACAAAATATAAATTCTTATTAATTTGAATACAATCACACGAGCATTTATATATATACACAACATGATAATACTACGTATTAATTTGTTACATAAGGTAAGAAGATAAAGTAAAAGGAAATTAAGATATAAATCAATAAAAATATAGGAAATTAAATCACTTAAATTGAATATAATTAAATTAATCAAAGTATGACAAGGTATCAGATTAGTTAGCAAAATCAAATCACTTAAATTATTTTAAATATTGTACTAATTGACAAGAAAAAAGCAATCTATAATGAAAATAATATTTTATGGCTTTTGCTTAAGACCAAAATTCTAAAGTGGAGGTATCTTATCTTCAACCATAAAAAAGTTGAAAAATCTTTAATTGATGGATAAAGGGTCTCTTCCAATTGCTGAATATGAATTTTTTTTTTTTTTTGTCATTTCAAGAACATTTTCAATTGTTTTGTCCAGACTTGATTAAAGAAATATATTATTTTATTTTGTTATTTGTGTGTAAATTCTATTCATCGATCAATAATTGCTCACTTTATTCAAAGTAACGACCTCAGATCAGACAAGCTGTCCTACGGTTACACCACCGATGTCGGAATCCATTGTTACCAACTTATCCATGGGACAGTTGTTGGGAGAAGACCAATTTACTTCATTCATGCCTTTTCGCTTTCGGGTGATCCTTCATTTTTCTTTTGCCAAAACAACAACAAAAGGCTCAGTGGACCAGGCGAGGTGTTTTGTCATGGACGGATTTTATCAATTTTGGCAAACGGCTTTTATGAACAAATTAAAATTGTTAGAATGAATATTACGGAATAATTATTCAGAATACAATTTATATAGTTAAAATAGTATCAAAATATTATTTCATATATATATATATATATCATATGTATAATAAAATTAAGTAGATATATACAATATACAATTACACTTAATATGCAATTATTATAAATTTTATATTGAATAATAATTATGGCACATTTTATATTATATATATTGTATATTTTAAATTATTTATTATACTTCTTATTAAAAAAAAAAATTTGTGCCGCGAATGCTCCATTTATGTCTCCCAGTTTACCAAACTTTTTCTACTAACAGGTAGCCCAAGGCCACGTTTCCTTTGAAGAGTTAACGCGAGACCCAAAAACAGGTCGGTTCCCAACCAACTTTTCTGAACAGGCGATAACACATTGCTCACTCCTCACTTCTCACTTCTCACAGACCTCGCAATTGCAGCCCAATCTCTTCTCCGACAACTTAACCGAACTATAAACTGCTAAGAACGACATCCCGCACTGTTCTCTCCAGGGAAAGTTTTAACATTTCCTCCACTCGCTGTCTCTCAGGTTCTCTTCGTTTTTCTTTCCAATGTCCAAGCAGACATACAAAGTGTGCTTCTGCTTCCAGAGGAGGTTCAAGATGGCCGCGGCGGAGGCCCCGGAGGATATCAAGGCATTGTTCGGTCGGTACTCGGAGAATGGCATCATGACTGTTGATCACCTCCGCAGGTTCTTGATTGACATCCAGAGACAAGAGGAGGCCACTTTGCAGGACGCGCAGGCAATCTTTGATAGCCTCCACGAGTTCAAGCACTTGAACATCTTCCACCGCAAAGGTCTCAATCTTGAGGTCTTTTTCAAGTATCTTTTCGGCGATATTAATCCTCCTCTCGATCCCAAACTTGGGGTAATTTCCTTAAATTATATTCTCGCTTGTTTTCTCTTTTCCTCTGATTTTTTTTAGTTATAATTTTCCTGGTTTCTTTTCGCTAACTAGATGGACTGACTTCTGTCGTGTTTTGGTCTCGTTCGTTTTCCTATTTTTGTGCTTTGGATTGTGACACAAAATGGGAACTTTGGCGTACTTTTCCGCATCATTAAAAATTGTGAAGAACTCAAGACTTCTACAAATTGATCTTTGTTCGGTAGCGTTACGTTAGTGAACATATATTTATCCTACTGCCGACAGTTGTGGCAGATGCTTGTATTCGGGTTTTGTTTATATTAACAATCAACTTTGTACAAATATGAGATTGCTAATGTTTTGCATGCGAGTGTTGTTATCTGTCTGTGGAATTTCTTTTAGTTTCAACTTCACAAATCCTATGTGCAATTTTGTTGTTTCAGGTGCATCATGATATGAATGCTCCCATGTCACACTATTTCATCTATACTGGCCATAATTCATATCTGACTGGGAATCAACTTAGTAGTGAATGCAGTGATGTACCCATCATCCATGCGCTGCAGAAAGGTGTTAGAGGCATCGAATTGGATATATGGCCAAATTCCAACAAGGATGATGTGCATGTTCTTCATGGAAGGTACGTGCTGTTGTGGCACTATTGTTAGTTTCCCTAATGTGGATCAGTGGAGTTTTTCAATGCCGCTTCAAAAAGAAAATGAAGGATAATTAGAGGAAAGATGAGAAATAATTTGTTTGTAATAATAGCATTTTCCTGATTAGAATCCTTGATATGATCTGGACATTGTTCTCCCATTTATTTTTGTGTTTGTTCTCTGTGACGTGACTAAAGTTATTATGTGTAGGTTTAACACTTTCTGCTGTGCTGCTACATTTTGCATGCTGCATCAATTTTGAAAGACAGTCTAATGTTCTTTATGGATCAATACCAAGTAAAATCTGTTTTTAGTGTTCTAAATCCTGTGTATCCAGTAGCGTTCTTTGACCCCTCCACACACTGGGAAGTGACTTTTCTTGCTACCAGTCTGGAAAACCAGTACCTACTAATGAACCACGCATTGAAACTGCTTCCTTCGTGTAGGACCCTGACAACTCCTGTGGAACTCATCAAATGTTTGAGGTCTATAAAGCAGCATGCCTTTACAGCATCTGATTATCCTGTTATTATAACTTTAGAAGACCACCTTACTTCAGAGCTTCAGGCTAAAGTGGCTGAGGTGAGTCTTTCATGATTTCTAGATTTGAAGTCTTTAGAGTCCAATGATTTACTGTTCTCTGAATACTATCTAGATGGTCACCCACACATTTGGAGACATGCTGTTTACTCCTGGTTCGGAAAGCTTAAAGGATTTTCCCTCCCCAGACTCCCTGAAGAAACGTATTATCATATCAACCAAGCCACCAAAAGAATATCTTGAAGGCAAGGAAATTAAGGAGAAAGAGGATTCACAGAAGAGCAATGCAGGGGATGGAAAAGATTGGGGGAGAGAAGTCTCTGAGCTTAAAGGTGCTATTTTAGTTGATGAAAAGGTGTGTGAAGATGTCTATCACAATTTTAGCACACCATGCTTCTATTTTTCTTCCTGATGTAACTCTTTGTGGCAGGATGAAGTGGACGAGGATGATAATGGCAAGGAAGATCTTGATGAAGGAGATACTAAGTCACAACAAATCGTGGCTTCAGAATATAATCGTTTAATTGCTATTCATGCTAGTAAGCCTAAAGGTGGATTAGATGAATGGCTGAAAGTGGATCCTGATACAGTGAGACGTCTTAGCTTAAGGGAGCACCAAGTTGAAAAGGCCATGCCAACTCATGGAAAACAAATTGTCAGGTATTAACAATGAATGATGCTTTATGAAGCCATTGGAAACTGTTTCAATGCCTCGTGTGAAAGCTTGCGTATAGAAAATGTGAGTGGCTGGTTCTCGCTGGTGCTCATGTTGAGGTCTTATTGCCGGTAAAACAGTGATCTTTATATGCCTTATTGAGGACTCGTAGTCCCCAAAGAAACAGTCCAATGGTTAAGAAGGTAAGTTTGAATTAATGAGCGAGATCTATAATATTCACGAGGCAGCGAGGGGCTACCCTCTGTGGTGTAGCCCATAGTCTAACGGATCAACCCCCGTTCCAACTCCTGGCCTAGCGATGTTATAGTTGTAGTTGGCTTGTGTGTGTCTTCACAAATATCATATGGTACATATCACATTACATTTGCACTCTGATCGTGACCCGTTAGACAACAGAGTTCAAACAATGTCTGATGGTTGGTTTTGTGCATAGGTTTACCCATAGGAACATACTCAGGGTCTATCCAAAAGGTATTCGCATTAACTCATCCAACTACAACCCAATGATTGGATGGATGCAAGGAGCTCAAATGGTTGCTTTTAACATGCAGGTCTGTGATTTTACAGCTTTATTCCAATTCAAGATTTCTTGCAAAACAACCTTAAGGGAACCAATAAGATGGTGTGATTATAGAGGAAATGACTATCATTCTATTGGCTTAACAGTTAGGCCTTACAAGTTTTGCTTCATTGTGCTAAATGATTATCCACTAATTTTAGGCAAACCAATATGAGAATTGGAAAGATTGGATTAAAAAAAACAAAAAAAAAAAATACTCTATATGAGATGAAGATTGTGCTGCAGAGTTTTTGACCGGTAAACTAAGCATACTGTTGGTCTTTTATCGTTTTGCTCTGCTAAGTACTAAAAGCAGGCTGCTCAACCGTAGGGATATGGAAAATCATTTTGGGAGATGCAAGGAATGTTCAGAGCCAATGGCGGCTGTGGGTATGTAAAGAAACCAGATTTCCTACTAAAGCCTGGTCCAGATGGTGAGGTATTTGATCCCATGGCTACGTTGCCTGTGAAAACAACCCTGAAGGTAAGTGCCTCAATTGCTACAGTGCTTCATTGGAATCGATTAATTCAGCACCGACACCCAAATCCCCTCTTAATTTGGCCTTGAAAATAAAGCAATCTTTCTTGTTGCTCGATAGGTAAAAGTATACATGGGAGAAGGATGGTACTTTGATTTCCGGCACACACATTTTGATTCATTTTCCCCACCAGATTTTTATGCAAGGGTAAGCAAATAAATTCTCTGGCTTTTCTCCCTTTCCTGACGAGTAATTGCAATGTACCATGTCATGCACATAATTAACAACTCATTCTTGCTCGACATATATATTCCGTTCCCTATTAAGTTCTTCTGGTAAATGAAAAAAAAAAAATAAAATAACGGTTGATTTCTTTGCATTTGCAATCCTTATGACAGGTTCAAAGTTTCGTAATCATTTCCGAGGAGTACATTTAATTGTTCCCTCTAACCCTCAATTTTTTTTTATTGTTATTTTCATCAAAGGCTCGTTAAATCGTAAGATAAGTAATAAAAATAAATTTTTTATAACTTTATATTAATGTCTGAACACCTCAAAAATAGAGTTGGAAGTTACATTGGCTATTTTAACCATTCATTTCCTCGTGGTTACGTGATCTGACGCTTCATTTTCCATTGTGCAGGTGGGGATTGCTGGGGCCCCTGCAGATACCAAAATGAAGAAAACGAAGGCGATAGAGGACAACTGGATACCTGTTTGGAATGAGGAATTTGAGTTCCCATTGACTGTTCCGGAACTGGCTTTGCTGCGGATCGAAGTTCATGAGTATGACATGTCAGAAAAGGATGACTTTGGAGGCCAAACGTGCCTTCCTGTGTGGGAATTAAGAAGAGGGATTCGAGCAGTTCCTCTCCATAACCAAAAGGGAGAGAATTATAACAGTGTAAAGCTCCTTATGCACTTTGAATTTATCTGAAACGATTAGCAGCTCTTACACTACCATAGCTTGCACAATGGTATGTATAAACTTGTAAAGACACTTTGCTCTCGCCGATGTCGTTGTTTTCTGGTTGTGGCCACAAGATCCACAGCCGGTGAGCATTGAAAAAACCTGCTCTGTTGTTGTCTTGTGCACAGTGAGATCGTATGTTGTATCTACTTTCCTCTAATAAGAAATCTTTTGCTTCTACGCCCTCGACAATTATGGTTTTTCGGGCCCCAAATTAAGAATCCAGGAGAGGAATTTTTATTTTTTATAACATGTTCAAAACTTAAATAACTCTTAATTATTTGTATAATAATTTCGTAAAATGTATAAATAAAACATGAATTTTTTAATTAATATGTAGATTTTGTGAGCATAAATTTAGTGCAATAATAAATGCATTCTTTTGTGATTAGAATGTTACAGGTATAAAATCTTAAATTACATTTTTCTTCCTAAAAGAATATAGACTATCGTCTTAATTCTCACAAAATTAAAATTCCTGTAAATTGGGGATGACTAATATGTGTAAATCTTGCTCCAATTGATTATATAATATTCATTTGAATCCTTCTATAAAAAAAGTATGCAATATATATATATATATATATTTCACTCTTAGTTTATTGACTAAAAAATAAAACTTTGCCTTCACAGAAAATAAAACCTAGATCTGCCCTTAACTTGAAGTGAGGTGTGCAGGAAAATTATTTTCACTTTAATTGTTTGGATAAGTTAAATATAGATGAAAAAGAAAATATTTTTTTTTTATTTAGATGTGGTAAAAAGATAGAGAGATAGAAAATTGATGTTTATGAAATGAAAAAAAAAAAAAGAAAAATTAATGTATAATATGAAAACTAGTGGTTGGAATATCCACATTGTTTTTATAGTCTACAATTGGAATTATTTGGTGCTGTGTTCGATTAGGGTCCTGGCAGCAGCAATTTCGGTAGCCATTCGTGGGGCTCTGGTTTTGTTCATAGGAGCAGGGGTACGTATTGCCTGTGTGCTCTGAACATATGCTTGAGAGTATCATACCATGCACGAAATGTTTATGTAGATTAAAAAATAAAAAATACAACTTGCCAGGTGATTATGACAGAGGTGCCATTAGATTTTCTCAAATATTCAGCCCATGTGATTTGCGATAACCCATTGGATAGCTCTCCCCACAACGGGTGAAAGCTGGCTTTAGTGATCAGTTTTTATTTTTATTATATATATATATATATATTTTTTTTTTAATTTTTGGACAATAACATGTTTTGGCATGTATCTTAATAGACCTGCTCCTAGTCTTGGTTTTTAGTGTGGTATTTTGGAAGTAATTCGGGTATACGCATCCACTAAAGGATGTTGAAATCTTGGGAACATGGTTAAAAGAAGCTTAAGATTTTTGTTCTAGACTTGTCTTTACTTGGCATTTAGAAAAAGCTGCTTGCATGGAGTTTTTTCAGGAGGACCAAATGAATGATGCTACATGGAAGGAACGTAAATGGCAGAATTTGTGTCATAATGAGTAAATTGATTTTGGCAGGTTGTGAATGTCGGTTTCTTTTGTTATCAACGTTTGCGTGAGACAAAGGCCTTGAATATGAGTTGGACTCCAAATCCCAATCTCAGTCCCATGCAGCTTAAATTACATGAACAACAACAACAAAAGTAAAAACGGAGCAACAACAGCTAATATATTCCCCTGCTCCTATGAACAAAAACGGAGCCCACAAAACCGAATAGGTGCTGCCAGGACCCTAATCGATCACAGCACCAAATAATTCCAATTGTTGACCATAAAACCAAAGATGGGTATTCAACCACTAGAAGGCTGGATGCTGAGAGCAACCAATGTCAAAAACCAGGAGATTGAAAAATTTACGTTACTGTCTATTCCCCCAGCCAAATACTGTGCCGGCCAGCAGGAAAACCATGCTAAATATATGAGCTCCAGTTACCAGCTGCATTAACCACAGCAATTTGGAATAAAATCAGGACCTATCCTGCACCTGACACAACCTGCTGCTCCTATAAACCAAAACCAGACCAGAAAACACCTGCACATCATCTTAGCAGCCCCTGCACAAAGCCCCCAGGCTTTCCTACTGACAAATGTAGCCAACTTGAAAAACAAATGACAGGCAAATGCCATTTCAATCATAAAATTTCTTTAAACAATCACAATCAGGATAAGGAACACCAATTCCCCACAAAAAAACTAAATTAAGTAAAAATAAAAGGAAAGCTTACAAACAGTGGTGACTGCTCAAATACAAAATTTCGAAGGCATCAGACAAAAACAACCAGAAGATTCAAAAAATGAACCATAAAAATTTGCCTTAATTTCCTCTAAAACCAGAAGTGGAAAAAATTAACAAAAGCTTATCATAGGTAGAGCAGATTAAAACTTAGAATTCAAGGCCTTTGCCTTGCGCAAGAAAAAAAATGACAATGACAAGATGAGCCCACATCTTCAACCTGCCAAATCAATTATTTGCACATAAAATCATGGTCGCATCTAACCTATTTGCATGTCAATGACTCTCTTGGTATTTAAAATAGAACACTTCAATATTCCAATTTCCTTGCTTTCAATTGGCCAAATTGCAAACATAGGATGGAGGAGAAAGAAGCAACATAAGCAGCTTGCAGCATGAAAATTTTCAAACATGATGATTAATTGCTTATGGCTGAAAGGTTATGTATCTTGAGTGTCTAATTTTTCTTTCTTTCACTTTTTCTTATTTTGAAAGCTCCCAAAAAAAAGCAAAGAATTTCAAATGCAAGCAAGCCAAATGTGATTTTCTAAGATAATCCTTATGTAAGAATGCATCTAAAAAAAAAGTGAAACTTGAGTGAGCTTGTGTGTGACAGCCACATAAACCTCCTAGATGCCTCTTCTTCTTTGTTTGTGAGGCCATATGAGCCACATAAGCCAGCTACATGCCTCCCACAAACAGCTTGGTGTTCCAACATAAATTCTCAAGATCGCTAATGAACAATCTACTAAGAACGCCTATTAGTGCCGATCCTTGCAGCACATATGTTTCATGACTGGCTGAGGCTTTGAGATCTACCACAAAGTTAAATAGCAATGCCACTAAGAGGGTTCCTAATATACTTTAAGTAAATCTGCGGTATCATTCAAAAGATACTAGGCATCGAGTGAAACTAAAAAATATTCATAGCATCTTAAGGCACACAAATCAAGACTTTCTTGCCTAATTATTCTTCTGTCAATGAAAGGCACTCAGAGAAAATCCACGAATTTTACCATTCAAAAGATAATCTTTTCATTGACATTCAGATGCTCCGAAATTAATTAATATTTGCAATCGGAAATCACAGCAATTATCTAAGAATTGACGAAAAATACATCTCTCACTGTTACAGATTTCAAAGTTATATTCAGTCTATATAACTTACTGGAAATATATTGGCGATTACCATAAAACCTACCGCCAATCAATCAGAAACGCCTCAAGATTCATCCTAACCACCAAAAATTGTAGCCGCTTGACAGAACTAGCCTCTACCACCAACGTAGAAATCTCCAAAAAATAAAAAAAAAAAAAACACACCCAACAATCAAAATCAAGTTTGAAATTATCGTGTAAAAGATGCAAGCAATGGCAAACTTGCTAATAAAATTAAACTTTTAAACGGAAGATTAGAATTGAAAGCTTTATAAATCCAATAATATTTTTTATTTTCAAATCCAAGACCTCAGTAAAGTGGGAATTACAACCCAAGTAAAATAAAACTGAAGGTGAAACTACTACGAAACTATCTGTTCTTGCAGAAAATGTAAGTGATGGCCTGTTAGAAATTGCTCCAATGAAGAAAAATGTAGTTGGTTTACACAGGAACATGGTATTTTTCAGCATAAACAACGGATGACAGATGAATTAATTGAAACTTAAACGAAAATTTCTGAAAAACGGTGGCAACATCAGTATGAAAGTAAGTGTCTTCAGAAAATCGCAAACACGCTGTTTTCCACTATTTAGAAGGTCGCTTAATTTTCAGATGCTGACGATTGAGCTGTGCTTTCAACGCGAAGATTGAACAGGAAACGGACCGAGGGATGTAAAGGGAAGCAGAGAGCTGTGGAGCGCGACCGGAAGTATTGTCGGTAAGAAAGAGACGGACTTTGATTTTCTCTTGCACGAAATCCTTAAAATTGAAACTATGAAGACTGAGAATTGGACTCCCAATAACAATATCTGTACATACATACCATACATGGCTCTCAACTCTTGTGAGTTTTCGTCCTATTTTTACATATAATTTTTAGTTTTCTCACATCATTTTAATTTATGTTATGTAAAATTATGTATTACAATTATAAACATTATGACTAAAGATAAAGAGTTGAGTGATAATTTTGATACAACTAATCACATCCTTTTTAATCGGTTAGGTGCAAAATTATTTGTTATAATTACAAATGTTATAGATTGTGAAAATTTTTATAGTAATTATGGTTGAAATTCGTTACATATTGCAAGAAATGTAAAGGATTTTTAGTTCAATTTAACGGCGATTTGTTCTCGGCATTTGGCAATGATGTTTACAAAGCATCTAACGTAGGGTGCTTGTCACTTAAAGAGTTGGAAGACAATTTATGGGATATTTTTATTGCCTTTCTCTTGATGTTATAATAATGGGTCGTGAAATGTCACTGATGAACAAAAATTTTAATTCAAGAGAACATAGGAAGCAAGTTGAATTGGATCTTCAAGCAATTGGAGGGAAAAAAAAAGTTAGGATTTCAAGGAAATTTCTGTAAAAAGATATGTTGTTAGTAAATTTATATTTGAGTAAGTGAAAGATGTTTCTTTTTATACTTATTAATAAAATTGCTTTGTTTATAATATTTTTTATTAAAAAAAAAACAATACCCTCACTTGTTTATTTGCAATTATTTTTTACTTCTTTCTTTCACATTTTTCTAGAGTATTATGTAATTTTTAATTTTATGATTATCGTTTAGCTTACTAAAAGAATTAATTAACACGAGCTTATTGAAATTAGTCTTTCTTTTGATTTACAAATACGAAGATTCAGCCTGTTTCCTATTTTGAATGGTGTAATCTTAGAAAATTCGTTAGCAAAGATGAGGATCACAAGCTTATGGCCAAAACAAAAAATTATTACTAAAACAAACAATATTTGTCTATAAAATTATGATATTGGCACCCAATAATTAATGACTTTGCTCTTAAAATGTATGCAAAACAATATATTTGTTAAATTAAACAAGAATAATGCACATGGTACAGGTAAATAGTTAGTCTTCCTATCAAAGATAATGGAGAAAAACCACATCGAAGGCAGGGGACTGAAATGCACCCCTAACAGAACAAGGAAGAGGCAACAGTCCAAACCAAAAAGGTTGCACTGAAAACTGAAATGTCATGTATACGTTAGCCTTCTGTCTTCGTTCACGATATTGTGTATATTTTAATACTTCAGGCATATTGAATACTTATCGTACGTACGTTGGTCATCTTGAAGCGTTGTGAGCCCTTTGAGAGGCTAGTAAGTAATCAAGTGATAGCACACATACAGTGTGGCAAGAGCAAAAATGCACGATAGATTTTGAAAATTGGTTGCCAACAGGGCAAGATGTTTGTGTTGTATGGGAGCAACAAGTAATTGCGGCAAATTGAACGGTTTCTCGAAGATGAAGTTCCTAGAGCAATTTGTCCAAAGACCAAATGAATGCTGTACATGTGGGAATGGCAGCCAAGCAAGAGAATTTTTGAGAAGATCTGGCAGAAGGAACGTGAGAAGTTAAAGCAGACAAATGCAAATCGTTCTAGCACAGAGGAATATGTGATTGTTTGAACTCTCGAGTGGTGGTGCTCGAATTGATAATCAACTTCTAACTTCCATTGACCTCACGGTTAACTTTTCGTATTAACTTAGTTGGCACTTCATGATTCATGCTCTCCTTGTGCAACGATTCTTGGTTGCAGGGTCGAAAAAGGTTCGAGACAAAAAGATGAAGATGAGATGGCTGGGTATGCGTAAAAGGGCATTGGGAGAAAGATGGAGCTGGATAAAATTTGAGAGGCACGCTCCTGGATATATAAATGGACAATAGCTCCATTCTTTAAGAACAACAGCAACAAGAACAGCCACAAGTTTACCAAAGTCTCAGTAAATTTGCTGAGATTACTTCTGAATTTCAACAAATGGACGGCCTTACTTTCTCCACCGTAACCTCCTTCGCCGTTGCTTCGTGCTCGTTGAACAGATTTCCATTTCCTGCAAAAGCCTGGGGAGGGAAAATGACAAGAAGCAATAGTAAAAAGATACGAGTGAAGTTTCCAGGAAGAAATGGGTTTTTGGTTTTGGCGGCGAAAGAGGAAGAGCAGACGAAGCTCCACCAATGGGACCAAATGGAGCTCAAGTTCTGCCGCTTACTTGGCGAAGATCCCAAACTTACTCTTGCCAAAGTCTCCCCACTACCGCCTTCCTCTCCCTTTAAAATGTTGTCTACTTTCCCTTTTCCTTTTTTTTTTTTTTTTTATTAATTGGCTCCGAGTCTAACCGGAGAGTTCACTCCAGTGAGCTTGAGCCCGTTGATAAAGTGGCATTTAGTTTGAATAACCCCAAAATGGTAATCGAATGAGAATGGACTTGTTTAAATTCTTAATGAAGAATAAGAAATTGGGTCATCTGAATTCTTGAGGGACGAGCTTAAAGATTACATTTATTATCACGTTCTTAACACAAATATAAGTTGCAAAAATAAAAATAAGTTTGATTCTTTCCTAGACTACACCAATATGATGATTTTGTGGTTTGGACCACCTGGTTTTATAAAATTTTGCTTTTTATATTTTGTGTTGTTTGACCAAAGGCGAACACTTTTGATGCTGATTTTTTTTTTTTAATTTGTGTTTTCTGACAATGGCTAGAAAGGTGAACCCTGATGTTTTGTAACTTAGAAGTTGAGAAATCGTTTTACAAGAAGGGTAAAATAATGGAAAGAGAGGAACTTCCGTTTGATGTTAGTCATAAGATATTTTTTGAAAAGGCCAGAACTAGAAAGATGAGAAAAAAAAAATCAATAAAATCCGGGTTAGGGATTGCCATTGGCAAAGAAAATGAAATGCATGCTGCAGCTCCACTTCAGCGATGAATGATTTAAAAGAAAACCACCAAGGCGACCCAATTCTTGAAAAACATTCGCCTAATAAAGGATCCCAAATCTTGTAAAACAAAGTGTAATGCTAGCGAGCCCTACATTTTTTTATATTAAATAATACGAAATTTTTTTTAATTCAACTCTGTATTTAGGGGAATTAAATTAATTTAATATCAAATTTGTGAGAGGGAAAACTTGCATAAAAATTAATTCTGTGAGATACAAAATCAGTGTTTGTTTGACCCACCCCCAAATAAAAGGAGTATTTAGGCGCCTTAAACATAGATATGATATAATCTTTTCTTTTTTTAATCATATGGTCACTACCAGCTAATATAATATAATAATAAGTGTTTGGTTTTACGATGTAGCACATCATTTAATATAAAAATTTTAGTATCATTTTTAGCCAAGCATTACTAAAAAGAAGCCCAAGACTCTAACATGAGTTCATAATATTTGGCTTTTGTTCGCCCCGAATAATACTACAACTTCACTTTCAAGTCTCTGCCGGAACGAAGTTGCCCGGCAGCGATCCCCGAGATCAGAAAATATGCTCAATTCCCACATTGTCCTGAGCACAAACCCACGCATACAACAAGAGACTCGGAGGAGACTTTGTGATTACCTTCTTTCCAAGTTCGATTGTGGAAGACCACTGTAAAGATAATAGTAAGCCATATAAATTTGTTGAAATGTTAAATAACTATATTTATATAACTCAAAACTCTCCCCTTCTTTGATAATGTAAGAGTTGAATCACGGGTCATTACCTTCTTCAAAAGATAATTTGTTGGAGTGTGCAGGATTACTGGAGATATGTGATAATACAGAGAAACAAGAGGACCGCACTTAACGATTCACGTATCTATTAACATTTGAAAACTATTCACAATAAAAAAGAAACAAACATAAAGTTGGGAATCCATGCGTCTTAGAATGTCCCTTCAACATAATCTCAATAAGATTCAAGTTAATGTTTCGTCAATGTAAGATTGTGCTTCCACGTTGGTGTTGGTAGCATGAAATTCCTGACTAGACATCTGATTTAGTACCAAGTAATTGATACGGTACACATTTAATGCAAAATAACAAAAAAAAAAAAAAAAACAACTAAAACTATTGCATCTATGATTTAAAAAGCTGCAAAATGTGGAGGGCCGATTGAGATTTACTTATTTATTTATTTTTTTTGTGTTTGATAAATTTTTATGCAAGTCATTTTCAATATAAAATAAAAACCTTTTAAAATATTATTAGTTCTAAAACAATTTTCATATCTTACTTACCAATTTAATGAAAGAAAGAAAGAAAAAAAAAATATATTAGTCCCACAAATTTTTTTCCTCCCATTTTCTAAGAGATTTCTTTCTCTCCCATTTATCAAACATGAGAAAACCAGTTTTATTTGGAATGTTTCTATTTCTAACTTCTTTCACTTAAAACCAACATATTGTAAGGGTGTTTTGGTATTTATATTTGTAGAGTTTTCCTGTCCTTTTTATCTCCTCAACTTTTCTAATCAAATTGGTGAAGAAGTCTTTTAGTAGGTCTTATGCGACTATTTTCCTGCATTTACTAAAACTTTTCTTTTCCTTCACTTCCCAAGCCAAGAAATTTTTTTTTCTTTTATAACTTTTTTTTCATTATTTTCTTTTCCTTTGATGTAATAAATTTCTTTTCCATAAAAAAAAAAAAGAAAGAACGACAAAATTTTCGGATTATGTTACGTTTTCCTTGGTTACTTTCTTCTTTGTTAGCTGACGGATAATCTTGCGCGGTTGATCCCAAACATTCAACGGGATGCCAACAGCTTAAACAGAAACAAGCGTTTGACCGACAATTCCGTCAACTGTATACGAGAAACTCACGTTAGACATGAGCCTCGGTTCATATTTGACGAGAGAAGAAGAACATATTCAATTTAAATGGGGTGAGGTGTGACAATGCAAGCTGATTGGCTGACGTGCCGATTGATTGACGAGATTTGAATTCAATAAACTCTTTTTTGTTTTATTATTATTTTTTTCTTTTTACGTATTTGTTGGATTGTTTGGTGGATTATGATGATTTGATGGCAATTGCTTTTATGTAGGAAGTTCGTTTTCGTTGATAGGGATGAAAATGACACAAGAAGCAAGTCTTTGCGCTTTCCTCCTCCCCGCCATTCCGCCCTCAGCAGCAAACACATGTTTGACTTGGTCTCCCCCCCCGCCCCCCTGATTTTCACCGTCCAACTGCGCAAAAAGACCGTATCAGCTGAATTAGAATACGCTGCACACGCAAGCAAGAGGCGACCTAGTCAACTGCGTGCATTTTGAGTTGTACACGGCCACCTTGTCCTGCGTTCTTTTCTCCGATATGTAATATTCAGATAGATGTATTGCATGTGGAAAACCACACTTTTTATATATAAAAAAATAAAAATAAAAATAAAATGTTTCTTTGAATATTCGTGTATTTTGTGGCAGCCGTGCGTTTTAGAAACTTCTTTTAAAGGTCGTAGCATCAATATTGCCGGGGAGTGAAAAACTGAGAATGAAGATTGGAACCCTTACGTTAGGCAACTGTCTGTATCTAAGGACCGAAGATGTCTACTATAATTTATGACTTTGAAAAATATCAGACCCCTTGTGTTCATCAGATAAAGAGACAATCAGTTGAGTGTTTGATTGCTAGAGTCTGGGTACGGTAATTATCAATTGAATGTAGAAAAGAGAGATAACACGAAAGCAAAGAAGGCTGGAGGAAACCTTGGACGTTGTGTGTCAACAATCAATTGACAGCTAATGGGCCAATTTTGGCGGGGGGGGGGGTACGACGAACATACAAATAAACATGAATAAAGTAAAAGCGGAGAAGGTGAAGATGGTGGTGGTTCACCGGCCACCACCGATAAGACCCACCATGTACGGCCCCTCGACATTTAATTTCATTTAATTGATTTGTATTAAACTTAGGACGTACCACTTGTGGTATTAAATTCGGAGGCACCGCAATAATTTTAAATGACTTTATCAGGCATCTAAGAAGGGAGCTCAAAATTTTCAGCAATGGCCTGTGACACGCGTCGAGTAATTCAAGACCATCGATGTCTAATCATATCGACTGCTTTCATATCGACTGCTTTCATATGCCAATTTCAAAGTCAAAGTTTCATGGCCAACTGCTACTAACCGGTGAACTTCAGCTATGCCCTATCCTTTTCAGGATTAGAATGCATTGTCCCTTTTGCCCACCTTCACGACTGGTCCACTTTTGGAAGCTTTTCAAAATATGAAGCGGCGTTCCAATTGGGGGAGGGGGGGGGGGGCAATGGTCTCAAGTACAAATACGAAATCCCAAGCCCCCACTCCATCCCGATTCTTGCTTCCCTTTAAACCAGGCAAATGTGACGACCCAAAAAGGCTCTTTTCGAGCGGATTATGTCCCCTCCTCATATTAAAAAAAAAAAAAAGAAAAAAAAGAAAAAACAAAGTATATTTGTATAGGCAAATGCATTCAACAAATAGATATTGTCCGTGAAAAATATTTAACAGTAATAAAATGAGAAAGCTTTTAGTCCCCAAACAAAAGTGGTTCTCCGTGTGTGAACTGATCCAAATTGTCAAAGACACAAAAGCTAGGTCCGACGAATTCAGGCATTTATGTCATTATTCATCAGACAAACGTATATGCAACTCTATACTCCATTATGTCGGTCTCTTAATGTTTGCTGGGGAAGGTGAGAGGAAAAAGAGAGAAGGGAAAGATAAAATAAAATAAAATAAAAGCTAAACAAAAGAAAGGTTCTCTGAAACTTCAATTGCAAAGCAAAGGAAAAGAACATCTCCATTATAAGAAATTATGTAAACTAATCATTCTCCTCGCTGTCAGTGTTTTTCAAAATCCTACGCTACAGCTCAATGTTAGATGGTGAACTCTTCTAGTTTATCCAAAGAAAAAGGTAAAGCCAAAATATGGAAGAGGGAAAGAAAGGAGAAACAAGAATCCTAAATTCTTTATACCATCCGAAAGAAAGAGTATCCCCAATTAAATTAACTAAAAAATTGATAAAAATTGAACTGAATTTCCTCTCTCTCTCTTTCTGGGTTTTAACTTTTCAGTTTGAAACAATTGAGATTGTACCGCTAGAGATGCTGCCATGGCTACCATCACAGATAGACAAAGCCCGCTCCAAATTTGCGACAATGTCATTCATAGTTGGCCTATCTTTTCCCTCCAAGTTCACACAATGCATTGCTGTGTAAGCCGCCAGCTCGATGGCTTCTGATTCATTGATGTCCGGTGGACCGACCCTGGGATCCAAAATATTAACCAATTCATTAACCATAATCTTAGGAACTGCAAAATCCACTATACTTGTTGGTGTCCCTTCATCAGCTTCATTCTTGAATATAGCCTTCTTCCCTGTTAGAAGTTCTAACAAAACCACGCCGAGGCCATACACATCGCTCTTTGCAGTCAATACGTTTAGACTGTAATATTCAGGATCAATGTACCCTACCGTTCCCGCTGCCTTCGTCGGCTTGTAATCCTGTTCTGATTCAGGACCCATCAATGACAATCCAAAATCTGAGACCTTTGCCGTCCAATTCGTATCCAGCAAAATGTTAGAAGACTTGATATCTCTGTGAATTATGGGTGGAACTGCATAATTGTGAAGATATTCGATTCCTCTGGCAGCGTCTAGCGCGATCTTGATCCTAACTTTCCATGAGTTTATCACATTACTGCTCTTTTCAACGTTGTTCTTGTTGTGCAAATGATCATAAAGAGCACCATTCTTCATGTACTCGTAGACTAGAAGCCTCTCATCTCCATCCTCACAATACCCAACAAGCCCAACCAGATGTTTATGGTGAAGCCTTGACAAGAACGATAATTCTGATTCAAAGGCACTCTCTTTTTCTTGAGATTTCTTGGTCTTTTGACTTGTTTCCCCTCTCTTTATTGCCACTTCGCGACCATCGGCCAATTTACCCCTGTAAACCACACCAAAGCTCCCAGACCCAATTTTATTCTCAAATGAGAAGCCATCGGTAGCAGCAAGAAGCTCAGCTAAAGCGAATTCCTCGGCTCTGTCTGCGTGCTTGGATGAGGTTCCACTCCTCTGGCGCCTCACTGCCCTCGAGCTCTGGCGCCTTATTGTGGATGACCTCGAAAGTCCACTATGGTTTGACGTTGTGCCGCCATTGGAACCAGCTCTAGCAATAGTGGGTTGAACTGAATTATGTATTTTCTTATGACCAAGGCAAGCTCCGGTCCACAATAAGTAAATAATCGTGCAAATCCCAGCAAAGGCCCCTATTGATCCAACAATAGCAAACGCCAATAACCCAGTTCTCAATCCTCTCGACGGGGAGGAAGGAGGCAAAACAGAAGGCGATGGCGCCGACGGCAATGATCTTGGTGGTAATGAGGTTATAGAAACGTTGAAGGGACAACGTCTGCAAATATTCCCTGAACCGTCACACAATCTCTCAGAACCTGGATACAAACCACATTTACTACAAGACGATCGGACGCAGGGCCCAGGAAGAGTCTCGGGCAAAGAAAGATGATTCCCCCTAACAGACCCACCAGCCCACCCAGGACCCCAACACATTATTGAAAAATTCAAAGCCGTCAGTCCACAAGTGAAATTTGACCCGGAAACAATTGATTCAAAGAAAACTCCTTGAATTGCTTCAACAGAGTATCCTCCTCCTCCGCCCCAACAAACAACGGTTTGATTACTTTGTCGAATAGCGCAACTATGATTGGCTCCGAGAGCCAGCTGTGAATACTCCAAAGCAGAATTCTTTGGAATGTCCAATTGACCCGAACTGTCATCCCCTTTACACACCAAAAACCCAGTGGAATTCGTCCCACAAGCATGCCAACCGCCCGCTGCAATACTCAACATTGGCATGTTTCCAAACTCCGTTTCTATTTGGCTCGCAATTGAATTGCTACCCCAACATCGAATTCTACCGTTTTCCATCGAAACCCCACAACAAAATCCATAACCACATGAGATCGACTCGAACCGATCGTCGCCACCCGGCTGTCGGCTGTCCGCACTTTCATTGCCTCGCCAGCATTTGACAGTCCCTGCACCGTTGAAAGCTCTCGTTGTATCATTCACAGTAGCGCATATTTGATTATCGCCAACAGAGAGATCGTTTAATAGAACGGTGCTGCTGATATAGACCCTTTGCGGGCGGAAAGAGCCGGAATTTAATTTATCCCAGCACAAGAAAGCGTAACCACCGGCGCGGACACCGCAGAAGAAGTCTTGGCCGCCGGAAATAGCAGAGAAGGAGACGTTGGGTTGGATGGTTATAATCTGGCCACCCCGGTAGCAAGTGATGCTCTGGGTGGGCTGCTCCGCCGAGATGCCGCAGACAGTGGCGGAGGCGGAGATAACGGCAATTGTAGAGCCCGAGCCCAAGGCATGGGTGACTGGAGTAGAAGAAATGAAGGCAACGAGCGTAACGGCGACGCAGAGGATAACGGAGGAGGATAGGGGCAGCTTCGTCATCTAAAAGAATGAAACTTGAAGGCTGCTCGGGGGGTGACTTTAGGACGGTGGCTCTGCTTCATTGGTCTAGAGGGAGAACGAGAGAGGGAGAGAGAGAGAGGGAGAGAGAAAGAGAGAGAGGTTTTATTGTCAGTTTTCGGAAGTCTGAAAAGAACTTTCAGGTTATGAAATGAGTTTAAAAGTTAAAACGCCCTACCTAGACAACAGTATCAGATAAGCTTATAAAAGCGAGAGAGAGAGAGAGAGAGAGAGAAGTTGCAGCTTTGTAGGTTTCATTTTCTTCGGAACTGTTAGAATTATTGAAAAGAATGTTAAATATCATTATTTTTTTATTTTTATAAATAAATAATTTTTTGTAAAAAAATTAATTATATTAATGAAATAATATTTTTATGATAAATATTTATTTATTTATTTTTCATAATGTTTATCATTCTTTTTGTTTGAGTGCTCATTGGCAGTCATTTTACAAAGGAGATTTTGGTTCAAGTTTTTATATCATATTTAATTATTTTTATTCAACAATATATCTCGTATATCATTGAATCCTTTTCTTAAACATTGATTATGAGCTAATTGTTTATTATTATTAATTTATAAATTTTCTATTATCTTTTAAGCCTGTAAATATATACGTATTACATTTAATAAGTCACGGGTTGAGTAATAAATACCCATATTTCTTACTTTAATGTTTAAGGAAGAATGTATTTAGCATAGAATCTCTCGCATTCAACAAAAATTTTATTAGCTTCGGTGGTACAAAAAATATAATATTTTAAACTTGGTTTTATTTATTTTCTTTTTTTTTTTCCCCTAAGTAATGAAGAACAAGAAAATACACGATCTGCCTTTGCTTCCCTAAACATTAAATTTGACCGTCTCTGCATGCCACGAGAAATAAAATTCGAACTCCAACGGTGAAAATGCTATTTGCCACGGTAACGAGTAAAGAGTAAACAAAAAAAAAAAAAAAAGAACCTAAAATAATAATTTAGTTGTTCATTTGATTTTTTTTTATTTTAATTCAAGTCAAATTTTTCTTGTTATTGTTTATTTTTAATAAATAAAAATTTACATAGAAACTGTAGTATTAAATTATAAATTTATTAATACTGATAGTAAATATTTAAAATCTTATTTTAAATATATAATATTTAAATAATAAAAATTTTTAATCGGAAAATTATTTCTGATTTTAACTTACAGATGCTGTAGTGTAATTTTTTTTTAAGGTGTGTTCGACCAAAAAAAAAAAAAAAGAAGGGGAAATCCTACGGTGTTTCGACAAACAGGGATCATCGGGGAATTGATCGTTTCATTTTTATCATCGGGAAAATATGTCATCAGATAACACGCAACGTTTTCCGACTTCCAAGAACGGCGACAATAAGATTAAGTGATACAATTTGCCATTTTTTGCAAGCTCCCAAAGCATTACCCATTAAATTCGATCCAATCGGGTCAGTCTAATCATTGAACCGGCAACCCACGCTTCGACATTCAAGCTTCGCCACTACAAAAACGATAATATTCATTTGATTTATATAAGAAAGAAATAAAAAAAAAACATAGTCAGATCATTAACTTGAATTAATATGATTAGTTATATTTAAATCAGTCAATTTGATTAATTTAATGACTCGAACTTAGATTTTTTTTTTTAAAATTCAGTTTATTCTTCTAATTTAACATTTTATATTATATCTTCATTTAAATGAAAAATTATTTTATATATAGTAGTTCACAATATATATATATATATTTATGTTTTATACAATAATGATAAATTTATCATACAGATATTGAAATTTTTTTTATAATAAGAATATTTATGTTTACTTAAAGTTAATAAAATTTATTAATCATAAAAATATTTAATATATACATATATATTATTAAAATATTAAATATCATTAACTAATGATGCACTATTTTTATTCGGTTGGATGCTAGATCCAAATTTAACAATATAATTGAAATGACACCGGGATTTAAACTTAACATGACCCGAATTCCCCACAATGCAAATGAAGTTTTAATCTGTGTAACGATTTATATATATATTTGTGTTTATTTATTTAAATGCCTATATGAAAAAAATGTTTATTTATTTTTAAAACTTCTGTCTGTTTCCTGATATGAAAAAATGTGATAGTATGAGACCATTTTCATTTCTTCACTAAAATAGAGGCCATATGATAATTAGACATAATTAAGGTTGTTATTTTTTGTCTATTTGGAGGCAAGGTTGTCAATTTTTTAATTAAGAGAAAAGTTAAATCATAACATTTATAAAATAATATAAAAATACTAAAATAAGAGAATAAATCTCACTTAATTTTATAAGTGAATGAATTAAAATATTTTAAAAATATATTTTATTATTATTTTTATATCTGTCATATTATTTAATAAGTGTTGTTGTAAAGTGACACTTTTTTTTTATTAAAATTAATTATAATTTTCCTATGGCATATTATTAGTTTAGTTGAATATACAATTGCTGCCTTGTTGGACATGTAAATCGGATTCCTTTTTTTTTTTTTCGGGTACATACAAGAACAATTTGAATGCCCATATACAATAAGAAGGTACATATATTGCCTTTCGTGCTTAGACGTGTATGAATTGCCAAATTCATAACATTATATTTAAAAAATTAGACTATTCTTAAATGATATGATCATCTTACCTTGTTCAAGCCCCTAAAGAATTTTGCAATTGTAAATTCATTACATTATATATAAAATATTGTAAATGTATGTTGTGGTTGGGAGGGGGGGGGGGAGGGAGGGTTTGAAAAGGATATCACATCTGTCTATTTTCATTATCTAAGTACAAACTACGTGTGCAAGCCTGCTGGCAGGTCCTAAGCTCTAAAGGAATCCCAGAAGCCATTGAGAATATTAAATGCATCTCGAGAATTTGCGAGGTGGGGTGGGAAGTGGGATCACATTAGAGACAATTCCCAACGAAATGAGAACCAATTCCAACGGAAAGGGACATTAAGAAATATGGACAATACATGAACAAAGAAGAGAATTAAAGAAATCATGAAGTCAGGGTCACTGCTAAGTAGCCATTGAGTGTAATCATACTTGTTGCATAGGACGAGACACTGCGAATATACAAGCTTATATGCACATGTGTCAAGCATAACTACGAGAAAATGTTAATCTTTTGGTAAAAGCGCAAGTCAGAAGTACTTTTTTACCAACTCTTCAGCTGTTGCGCACTTGTGATACATTGGTAGCAGGAAGTAGCAACACTTTTATCATCAAAAGTCAATGAGATTTAGGTTCAAGTCATAGTGATTTTAAGTCAAAATAATAATAATAATAATAAATAATAAGTATCTCAAAGTTTTAGTAGTTACCTTCTACATTATTGTAATTGTTTCTTCTCGAAGCCACAGACTATCATGTTTGCCTTTTTGGCTAAATTTAAAAGCCAGTCCTTCTTCTTCTTCTTCCTATTTCTTTATTTAATTTATTATAACAGTATCCCAATCACTTCATGTCTGCATCACAAGTCATATATAACAGCTTAAAAATGACATCATCATGTTTTTTCCATGTTTTTTTTTTCCTTTTAGAGGTAACTAAAATTTGAAATTTAAATTTTATTTTGACTTCTATTAATTTATTTTGCTTTTTATTCGCACATGCGAACTCAATTTTGTGTTGCCCCAATTACGTAATGTGGTGGTAAAATTAATTGGACTATTTATCCCAATAACACAAATCAAACTTTGATACAGACAAGCTAAAAAGAAAATATTTTATCTTCGTGGCCCTCTTGCCCTCTCTTGCAATTTGGGGGAATGACGCATAGTCTTGAACAAAAAGGCACTAAAACCATAGAAAAATAGGCAGTATGTACGTACACACACACAGGTATTTCATCCTCAGTAGAAGGCTCACAAAACTGGGAACCACTCAACATGAAATTGTAATAACATCAGCAAAGTTACTTAGCCCTTAATTGCCAGAGCAAAGGGTCACTTACTTGGTTATTAGGAGAGAAGGGAGGGCCCGAGTCTTTACACACCACAGTGGGTGTAACTACTAGCATGCATTGCTAGCTAGCAGGGACCTAAAATGCTCCTTTTGAAGGTGCTTCTAGAGAAGCGTTTTCTGGGGGCGGTGAGGATTGAACTTCACCATTTTGTCACCTTTATATATATGCTCAGTTGCTGGCTGATTCTTGGTGTATGTGAGTCAGATTCAACCTCAATTTTGCATCTCTCCAACGTTATTTCCAGAGTTGAGCATCAACGCGTCCCTCAAGGAGCTGGTCAAGAGAGGCCTTGAGGTGATTCATCATGGTTGAACGGTATTAGTTAATATAAAAAAGGTCTGACTGACATTGAAGCCCAGGGCTGCTTCTTTCCTCGCAAAATTAGTTGTATTGACTTGACTCGCTAAATAGGATTCAACTTGGCGGGGATCAACTCCTAATTTTTCCTCCCGTCAAGGGGGGTTGCCCTTGGCTCCTTAAAAAAATTAAATAATAATAATAATAAAAAAGAGTTTTCTTCTTAATCGTATGTTCTCCCAACCAAAACAACCGGTCACTTGTGCCAGGGGCAAGTGGCTGGCGTAATTACATTTTTTTAAATCTTACCTAATTATAAGATGAATTTTCCGCTACGCTTTACATGCAGTTTGATCACCCGATGACTTTTTCTTGTTAGGACGGAGTTACATGGTTTAAGCAAATGCTGTAGAAGGCTCGAGTTCCCAATGTTCGGTCGGTTTAGCTAATTAAAATATTAAACCCTTGATTAATATTACATCATTATTGTCTTTTCCTGACTTGACAAGGCTGTCGCCGCCCACGAGCTCGTATTAGGTGTTGGTAATGTTTTGGCTGCCACCAGGTCGCCATCTCCAATTTCTAGCCCTCTTAAGAAGGAAAGTAGGTCGACAACTCCCCGGCTGGGAAGCAGGCCAGATAAGCTGGGGACCCACCCAGCGTAACCACGTCGACGGTGGTGTAATTCCGTGCTCTTGACAACGAACGAAGATTGGCCCACTGACGCTTGCTGGTGGTGGGGGTCTGCTGACACTGTTGGCCGCCATATTTTGCCGTGGGCTCAGGCTATGCAAAGATGGGAAAACTATCATTAGAGGGGAGGGGGGGGACTCACTGACAATAGTTTTCCTTTCTTTTCCTTCCTTGTGGGAATTGAATGTGGACCTGACGCTGCTTTCTTAATTCAAAATATAACGCGACACGGAGATGATTCGCGTTTGCTTGCCCATCCAATTAATTACAGTAGAGAGATGAGTTTTCAAGGCAAAAAACAATAGATGAAAATTCCCCCAACGTCTCTTTTTATTTGAATTTATTTTTTTGTTCAATTTGAGACTCGACTCCAAATTTTTTGGCGTTTCCATTTCAAATGAATCCAATGTTATCTATGAACTCATCATTTCGTTACTAAAGCTATTATTGTTCAACACATATGTTACTACCATTATTCTACAGATTCTCTCCCGCGGCCCTACTTGCTTTGTGACCTCCATTTTCTCTCTCTCTCTCTACCTCTCTTGCCTCCACTATGCTCCAAATTCATACTAATATCAATTACTTTAAAAATAATTATATAATTCCTCGCATATAACACTTTAATTCTAATAATTAAATTCTTAGATTTTTATTTTAAACGCTTGAATTTTATTTCTAAGAAAAAATTATGAGAATTATATAAATAAAAAAACTAAATCTATCATATAATTTACAATTTAATAAATCTATTATAAAAATATAACAAATAACAAAAAATAAAAAGTAACATGAAAAAATTAACACACTTCTTTTTTTTTAACAGAGGCGGTAAATTCTGCTTAAAAGCCAGTTAATAAAATAACACCGCGAGGACTCTGTAAACTACAAGCAATTACTCGTACAATTATCTGAAATATTCATAATTTTATTCAACAGGTCTGCAACCCTATAAACAAGATTACAATAAGAATCAAAGTATAAACAATTCTACGGACATAAACTTGTGTACCTATTTAATCAATCAAAGCATCAGATAATTTCCTTTTTGTTTTCTTCCATTTCATCAATGCCTCCTCCAGCGTGCATGTTAATCAAATAAGAAAGAAGGTCGTGTTTCCTACAGCAGGATGCTGCCCTTGAATGAAACGACTCTGTGAATGATACAAAGCAACGGAGATGATTTTCACTGCACAAAATCTTCATGCTACTATGTCCAACCAGAAGAAGGGATTCCCTGCATCTGAAACCATTCAGGCATGTAGAATCTTTCATGCAGCACAGGCCTCACGTCTTTCTGCTGTGAGAGATGTTTGAGGAGTGGAAGAACCACGTCCAGAAGCTAATTAACACATAATAAAGAAAGAGAAGCCATAAGCACGTGAACAAACAAGATCCAGAATTGATTCTGAAATTCCAGTAACTTGGATGGATACCTCCGTATCATGTGGTTGCCCTGCAGAAAACGGAACACATGGAATACCATTTAGCGGTTGTAACAAGAAACTGAAAGGGTTGTTGTCAACAATAACAATTCGGCTTGGATCCTTCACTAGGCAAGAGAGATCCTTGACATGCTCCCGGTATGCGCTGTTCAATAGTAGCATCAGAGGCATTCCAGAGAAGAAGTAACCTCAAGCTTCATGGGTAGTTGAGAAAAGAGCACATAATTGATTATAGCCAGATTGTACAGGTAAGTGCTTGAACTTTGCTCATATTTGTAATTAAGTTGGGGGCACAAACAGCCAGAAATATTTACCCATTTAATAACTTACAGGGAATTGGAACAGACCATTCCAGAGAAATTAAGTCATTACCCAACTTCGCTGGCTGATGATTGTAAAGATCAGCAGTGATCCAATTCAACTCATTGGCATAAAAATAACCAAAAAAAGAAAAAAAGAAAAAACCTTATGTAGAATGAGGAAAACAAAAAACTAGTTCACTTTCCCCAAGATCTATCTTGGAATATCTTGTCATTTTTTTTCAAGTCTTGCAAGCCTATTTATGGTCCCATATAAAGAATGGTTTGACTTAATGTTGAGCTATTATGCATATAATGAAAAGAAATCTTCACAAATTTGCTTTACCAGGCACACAATCCTAGCCAGAGATTCTAAAAAAATTGAATATGTGATGCTTAGTTTTTATTTTGCTTAAATTTTCTGTTAGACATGGAAATTATGATTCTTTAGATTGACCAGCAGAAACTAACAATTGCAAAAACAAGCCCGAGTCATTTCTGACAGTTCATTTCCTTAGGCAGCAGACTAATTAGGGCTGTCCATGGCTAATCGATGCTACATGGATAATCTAAAATCTCCCATATTTAATAATTAGCTAAAAAGAGATCAAAGTGTGGGTTTCCCACAAAAGCTGATGGTTAGGAAAGATCATATTTGTCAAGCTTCAACTGAATATAACATAGCATTTGACTGTATATGCTTCCATATCTTTTTAAAAGGAGCAAATAATTAAACGATAAAGAATAAAACTTCAAATGGCAGGTTCCATAGTGCTTGTCCAAAACTTGAGGAAAAAGGATACAAGGGTAAAGAGAAACTCAAAGAGCAAAGCTTACGTGCTAATTGTTGAAGGTCGGTAAAGACGAAGACTAATTAAATTTTCTGAATCAATTCTGTCAACAAGTGGTCTAGCATATCCTGCAAACATTCTTAGACAATCATTGCAACTTTCAAGAAACCATAGCAAAAGAACAGAAAATAAACCATGTTCAAGGTGAAGTCATAAGCAAACCTTCAAGGCCGGCGGTGAATAGCACAAGGTCTGCAAATTCACTAAGTTGTTTTAGGAATTCACCCAACCCTGGACGCTCAAACACTGTAACATGATCGATCTTAGGTTTTCCGTCACATTCCTTCAAATCCCAACATCCTCAAATCAAAATATTTTCTGAACAAGATAATTCAATCTGATTTTCTTACAACAAAATGACTAGAACAACCTTGTCTGAAGAAACATACTCCTGTTCAAAACTGCAATCCAGCTTCTATGGCTTGATTATGTAAAACACTTGGCAAGCTTGATGCCTCGTATGCACATACCAGAGTTTCATCCAAGTCAAGAACCACCTGCAATAAGGATTTTGAAAGCTTCTCAAATGCACTCAGATATCGAAGATCCATCAAGGTCAGTCTTTCCAAGCGATTCTCAATTCAAAGAGCTAAAGCCCATTTTAGTTTCACGTGCTAATAATTTAACAGAAAGAATGGAGGATTAAGACATAAAGGCATGGTGAATTTGAGCACCTGTAAACTCAAAGACACCAAACAATGAGCAAGCAAAGGCATGGTGCTATTGCTAGGAATCACTGCATCAAACAGGTGGTGATCAGAAACAAATAAGGTTCATATAACACATAAGTCTGACAACGGTAAAACATACTCCAACGTTAAACAAACACTTCTTGTTCAGGCTAAAACAGTTCCAACCATATCTCTAACCGTAATCATGCAGGACACATTCAAATAGAAACAATTAAAATTCAAAACTAACGGACAGCTAGATTCTTATCATTATTATTATTATTACCTTGTTTTTTCAAATATCATTTCTTGCGATAAATCGGAGTCGCTAAAACAGAAACGATGGATTTCAACATCGTAGACCAATCGACAGCCAATGGACCTCTAAATCAGGGCCTACCCACTAGCTAATTAAAATGAAATCCGATTGATAGGAACGGAAGAAGAAATACCGTTAGTTTCCGGACAGGATCATCGGAGCGAGGGGGCTCGGGACCAGTGGCGATCTCGACAGTGGGCGGAAGATCAGAATCCGGCAATTCGACGACTGGCAAGGGCTTGAAGGCGTGAGAAGAAGAGGAAGAAGAGAGCAGAGGAAGGTGGCCTAAGGCCCTGAGGACGGTGAGGAAGATCTGGCAGAAGAAACCGAGCCAGTTCCAGATTGTTGTCAATACTCGCAGAGGCCGAGGCGAATACACCACCTCGGCCCGAGTCAACTCGGCGGCCATCAAACGGAATCTACTGGAAGAAGGAGGAGGCGGAGGCGGAGGCGGAGACGACGGTAAGTTGGCGGTGGTGGTTGTTGCGCAGCTGCTTTTAAGAGCTAATCAGAGCAGGTTTAATAATTTTTGGTTTTATGTTTTGCAATTTTATTTGTTATTAATTAATTATTGTTGTTCTCTCTCTCTCTCTCTCTCTCTCTCTCTCTCTCTCTATCCTTCCGCGCCTCTTCTCTCTTAGTCGTGGTCATCGTGCGGAACGGCTGTTCCATGAAGTCTAGAGAGAAAAAGAGAGAGAGAGAGAGAGAGAGAGAGAGAGAAAGCAAAATCTAAGACGGGGAAGGGAGAGTCTGAACTTTGAAGTTAAAACTGATCCCCACGCGCTGTTCAAATTTGCACGACGCAGGAAATTTTTGCAATCTTACGAGAAAGTTTTTCTGGTGACAAAAGAAAAATCTTTCTATTTTTGTGTCCAAGATTATAATCATGGTTTGAAAATTCATATTTCAAATCATATGTATATTATAAAATTTATATTTGATAGAAACATATTTCAATATAAATTTGCATTACAAGATTTTTTTTTTTTTGGGGGGGGTTGTTTGACATGAATTGCTTATCCAAGTTACGAAGGATAGATTTAGATATTTATTTTCAATAAGACAAATGTACAGGAAAGGGGACTAAAAAGAATCTAATTTGAAAGAGAATTAGGACATTAAAAATAATTATTGAAGCAAATTTTAGAAGAGTATATATTTTCCAGGACTCAAGGGGGCAATTAAAAAAATTTAGGCACAATATTGAAAATTTTTACTGAAAATGTATGTATTTAGGGGATGAGGGGGGCATTTGAAAAAAAATTAAAAATAATGTAAAATTGAATGATTTAACTGTAATAAATTAAAAATAAATAATAAATAATATATTAAATTATGAATTATGTAATTTATCCGAAAATTGAAAAGCTCTATTTCAATGCTCCAACTCGAAGACTTTGCGTTACGACCAAAATAGTCAGATTCCAAATGCGTGCTTGTCAATTTTGTCGATTTTGTGCATCGCACTTGACGTTACACAAATTAAAAAAGTATGATAATTATGCTTACGACCATGTTTTGTTTTTCTTTGGTTTTCTCGGCCGCAATATATTGCCACAATAATCGCGCGGTTCTTTTGATAAATTAATCCACCACGCAACCAGGCACGGTCGTGCTGTCATTTGACATTACCTAATCTTGGTTGAAGGCAAGCAGACAAGAAGGCCTCTTTCTTGACTTGAATTCTACTGAATTAATGGCAGGTACGCCCCCCATGTAACGGTTCCAAAGAACTACTGACCCAAGCCAAGCCACCCCCCCTCCAAAAAAAAAAAAAAAAAAAAAAAGAATGATGATTTTATTAACTTTTTATGTTTTCCAATAAATGGATATACCCTGTCTATACAACTTACATTCTTACAAACCCCAATGAATGAAGAAATGCCAATGAGGGAAAAATCCACATTCCTTTGCCATCAAGGCAGTAAAAAGGAAAGGAGATGCAAGAAAGACAAATATATGCAGACAATAAGCATGCTTGAGTTAACAAGCAGAAGCGAGCAGTAGCAAAGGACTAAAAATTGATGCATTACATTATTCCGCTGAAAGCTGTTCAACTCTTGAACGGATGGACACGATCCACACAAGCAGTATATACACCAGAATTTGAGTCAGATGGATCAGTATATATGAGAAAGCCAAGGGTGCTCTAGTGCCTCTGTTGCAGTTGGACGCCTCAGGGGATTGATCTCAAGCAAGGTTCTCACCAAGTCAATAAACCCATCATCATCAACTTGTAAATGCTGCAAAGACGACTCCTCAGGAATTACGTACTCAAGTTGGTTTGTTTCCTGGACACCGAAAGCCAAATATCAGTTGATACCAAGGAGGAAACTCAGTGACCAAGGACACATATAGTAGGCATTTTTTATATCATTACTATTATATGGGCCTTCAAGGATAAATGGACTCAATATACATATTTAATCATGGGATGCTTCTACCGTGTCTTGCTGTCACTGGGATGCTAAGGCAACCAGATTGTCTGATTCCAAAGTGTATATAAAGCCCATGCCGCAAAAACTAAATGCAGGATCATTCTCTTATCTTAACAACTAGATAAACAAGATAATCTTTATAGAAGAGGCAAAAAGAGAACCAATAAGCATTATTTGAACTTAAAAACAAGAAAGACAAAGCCTTAATCCTAAATTTGATTGGGATCAGCCAAATGAACCTTTTCTCACAATTTTGTTCTATTATAAACTATGCTTGATGTGGGATCTGATGTAGTAAATCCTTCGTAAGAACAATAAAATAAAATAAAATAAAAACAGTAGATTTCACAATAAAATACAAACACAGAAACACCTCCAAGTAATTTTCTGCTTTTAGGTTTGGGAGGGGAGAAGGGAAAATGAAGAGGAATTTTGTAACTTGTGTTTCGCTGCTGAGAACCTTAACTAGGACTCCATGACGCCAAAAATAATTCTCTCTGTTTTTTATTTTCTTCTTTGTTATATTGCAATCATAGGAAAGACATACCTCATTCAGGTGATAAAGGTCATATTCGTTAGTGAAGTACTTGTGTGATTCCTGCCCTCTTTCCAACATCTCTAAATCAAAAGGACCCAACATCCCTATCATTCTTGCAAGGATCATCACAACCGCATCATTTGGAAACAACACCTGTTATAGGCACAGAGAACTGGAATAAATTGCCAATCAAAAGTAAACAAGGAACCTATTCCTTGAAATTGCAGGCATAATTAAACAACAGGATCAGAGGTTACAAATAAATGCTGAATTCATGAAGCCTCCAATGGCTAGAAATATTATACAATTCTATTTTGTAATATGAAAAAGCAAAGCTAAGACATACTTCCCCAGAGTAAAGCTCAGCTAAGATGCACCCAAGAGACCACAAGTCAATCTTTCGGTCATAAGGGAGACCAAGAATGACTTCAGGGGCTCTGTATGAACGAGATTGCACATACAAGCACAAGTTGTCTGACTGAAAGCAACTGCTTCCAAGATCGATAATCTTTATCTCACATCTCCTGTAACTCTTTATGAGAATGTTTTCAGGCTTTAGATCACAATGAATAATTCCTAAATGATGCAAGTATTCCAGTGCCTCCAAACATTGACGGGTTATGAACTGCAAAATGGAAAAGCCAAAGCCCAAAGTTAAACGTGTTTCACACTGTCTGTTACAAACACAAAAAGATAGTTGAATTGAGGGACTAACTGGCTACACAAAACCTTGGAAAAAGAAACAAAAATACACCAGAAGAAAATCAATATAATCTTTAGATGCTCGAACTAACCTGCAATCTTCTCAAAGTGAAATAAGCTTCACCTCCTGCTTCTTGGTTAAATTTTTGGAATTCATACAGGTTTGCCTTTAGGAGTTCACAAACTATGAAGAGATGCTCCTGTAGAGATGTTTTCACTAGGAAATATTAGCAGCTGCGTCAGAACTCAACTTTGAGAGAATGGAAGGAAATTGTTAAAGGTTCTAAAGGCTGATGGTTGTACCATGAGTCCCTGTAGAGTAAGACCCAAAGGATGATATTTTGTGTGTTTCAATAGATGCTGAAGTCATTCATAAGTGTCCAGTGGCTAGCAAATCTTATTAAGTTCAGGAATGCCATGGCAGTTGACTTTTATGACAACAGTGGTCTCACACTAAAACTTGTCAAAGGAGTGTAAGAAAGGAAGGGAACTTAAGCAAATTATTGGTTTTGGTAGCTTGAGAGCTAGGGATTCAAAATATGGACCTCCTTTTAGAGAATCAATATGGCTGAAGATTAAAATTTCTTTGGAAGGCATAAACACAACAACAAAATGGTAGGCACTTAAAAAGGGAAATTTTACATGAACATAGGTTTTTTGACACAGGAATAACATGGGTGACATCACAATATGCATCCAACAGTGTAACCAATCTTTCAAGAGATATGAATGCATCCAAGTTAAAAACACACGCAGCTATCAAATAGTGTCTCATCTGTGTTAACAAAATGTCAAATTTTGGTATCCATGTCTAGAGCTAATTCAAAAATACATAACAGAGTGTCAGCAGCTAATATGTTACATAAATAAAATAAATAATTATTTAAATCAAGCTGTTCCAAGCATACCTGGTGATAGAAGTAGTCATAAAGACGCAAAATGTGGTGTTCATCAGCTGGATCACATTTGTTCACAAGCTTCAAAAGTTTAATCTCATCCAAACTCTGATCGAAAAAATCTTTATCATTTTTTATAATCTTCAAGCAAACGTCTATTCCTGTGTAAAGATCATGTGCCTGAACAACCTTACTAAAAGCTGCTGAACCTATATATTCAGTAACATAGTATCTGCTCGCAATGACAGTATTTAGTACAATAGGCAGATCCTTGGTTTCCTCAAATCCAGTCCTGTGGATGTTGAAAAATTACAAGTGTTGCAACATCATCCAGTATTGATAGAAAAAAAATAAGAAAAAAAAAAGAAAGAAAAGAAAATACAGCAGGAACAATTCCACTGTTACCAGACAAGCTGCCACAAAAATGGTCAACCATTGACATAGAACAATCTTTTGAATTGAAACAGATAAATAATTTGATAAAATTCAAACTAATATGACCAAGTTATAGCCATTCCCAGCAATTTTAACTAGTTCACTATACACAATACCAGGTTTTCATGCACCATGCACCCAAAAGTTTCAAGGCACAACATCTCAAACACACCTGTTTTTCCTGTGTATGATTCGTAGATTGAATACATCATAATCATCCTCTTGAATGTTGGACATCAAAAGCTCATCAGCATGGATGTCCTCTCCATCTGCAGCATTCCTAAGCTCAAGCTCTTTTCCATTCACATCTCCACCATCCCTAGCTTCACAGTCATCACTTCTATTTGGCATGGTATCAGATACATCTTTAATCCCTTCAGTCCCACTACTTTTGAGAACTTTTGTAGAAGAATAGTCGGAACTTTTGTCTTCTGTATGAACAGGATCTATATCACAATAAGCAGGAAAATCCCTACATTTTGATTGAAAATCAGTGAAATCAGCCTCTTTGGAGCTTATGTAAATGTTTGCAAAGGGATCCTTGCAATAAATTCTGTCTGCTCCTGCACAGCATTTGCAAGGGAAGACTGGACAACCTTTTCCCAGGGTGCCTCCTTCAGGATTGTTTCTTTTATCAAAAACAAAATCCTTTGCTTCAAATTCACTTTTTTCACACATAGAAATGTTAAAAAGGCTGGGTTTACCTGGGTAACCATTGCTTTTGTCTGTTTCAAATCCTTCATATTTTTCACTTGAATCCAAAAGTCTTTCTTGTTGAGCTCCAGTCTCTAATGTCATGATGAACTTATCCTCACTTGGAGACCCACAGTATTCCACCTCATTAAAGCAGGGAGTCATGAAGTAGCCTTCATCTTTTTCATCATACCAGTAAAGGTCATTTTGCATATCAATATCGGGGTAGTCGCGTGCTGTGCCAAACTGAGACAGCCTTTCAGATGAACTTTCTGAATCAGCATTAGATGCAGAACGGAGTCCATATGGATTTGTGAATTCTGCAGAGTTTGAAAAGTGTAAGAATAATAAATTAAGAGCACCGTCTAAGTAGAGAAAAGTGATTGCTAGGTGGCAGAAGCTCCCAAAAGATTATTTGAATTTTGTAAACACAAGGAAGGCTGCATACATTTGACCTTTCCCTAGAACTCAAAGTGTGTGGAAGCCTTGTGTACTAGGTATGCCTTTTTTGTGATTTCATAGTTTTATTGGGCGTATGGAAAATTTTTGGACGCTTGCTAAGTAGCTACTTACTGACAAAACAGGATAAGCGTATACTTTTTTTTTATCCGAGGCAATCAACACACTGACTTAGTGACAAAACAGTGATGGGGGTGCAGGTTTACTAAGCAAATCCTTCTCATATCCCCAAACAAAGCTCTAATTAGTTAAAAAGCTCAAATGGCGGTGGTTGAAGTAGAGATAGCATTCTCAAGAGTTCATGAAGTTCAATCTCAAACAAATCAGGATGATCAAATCCAGCGTATTTACCAAAAAGAAGTGCCTTTTCCCTTTCAATTTGTATCTCAACAGAATGCACTCCAGAGGAGAGCACAAATCAATTAAAAAAAATGAAAATAGCAAGAGGTTTGCTTGCAAATAGTTTAACGACCAAATACTAGGAAGCTTATCACAGCACTCCACTTCTATCGATGTTCCATTTGCAAGATCCTACGCAAACAAAGGAAAGAACATGATCCACATCCATTTTAACAAATTAAGCAGAAATTCTTCATCTCCAGAGCTCCCAAAATAAGTATTTGAAGAACATTAAACTATATTATCCAGTGATTTACAAAACGCATAATTTGAATTCTACTATATCCAGAAGGAAACTGATCAACGGAAAATAATAATGATAATAATAATCAAGAAAGCAACAAGTACCTGAAGAGCACACACCACTAGTAGAAGACCCCAAGCTCACAAACTCATCATTATCCGAGGCGGACGCAGAATGCGATGTTGACCGTTCTCGGTCTTCGGCCTCCGGTCGCTGGATAATCGCCGGAATTCTAACCGGAGGCAAATCAAACAAGAATTTCTCGAAATCGAAAGAACCCAATTCACTTTTCTCCATAATATCCTCCTTAAGAGCGGACTCCGCCTCTTTCAGCCCATTTTTGCGCAAGAACTCCATCACAGCTTCGACGCCCGACATAACTGATTGGGCTGCTGCCATGATTGACGAAAATCAGAGTCCGAGTAGGATTACTGGAGAAAGATGGTGACAAAAGGCGGGACCGGGCGTGGCTTGCATGTGAATTAGGTAAAACGGGAGGTTCGAAGGTGGAAAAAAATATGACATGTTCCAGGGGTTGCATGCTCCTCTTACTCTTTTCTTTTTCTTTTTTTTTTTTCCTGATCAAGTCCTCTTACTCATTTCTCCCTCTGTTCCTCCGTGTAACCATGAAGCTTGGAGGAAGACACAGGGAGAGAGAGAGAGAGGGAGAGAGAGAGAGGTTGGGGTTGGTGTCTGTTTGTCTGTCTTACCAACTATGAAAGTGAGACGGGGGTTTTGCGGGGGTTTATGCTATGGTAGGGTCACAAGACACGTGGAGGAGAATAAATGCACCTATATTTTTTTTAAAGAAAAATTCTCAACCTCTTCTAACAACAATGTTTTATATTTTGTTTTGTTAATTATGAAAAATAATATAGTTGACGAAGGTTTTACTAGGATCCAAATTGCCTAAGATGCTTTTTTTTATTTTTTCTAAACAATTCACTTTCCGGTACGTCACCCGAATAATCTTAGACATCTCAAGGAATATGAAATTCATAAAGAGAAATAAAAAGAGAATTAACGTTAAACAGAAGATAAATGACACCGGTAAAATTATTAATGAGTCGCAATCCGAGGGCCGGTTGGTCCAAGTGCCCGTTGGTGGCCGAAATAATGATTGGCCCAGGGTTTTGGAGGTGGGACCTATGGTTAATTTACACAGGTCCGACCTGCTTTTCAGGGGAGGTTGTAAATACAGTAGAGCCCACCCCCCCCCCCCGGCCGCCCCCACGCCACGATAATAATGCATGTTTCTCAATCGCCGTGAATCACGGTGTGACCGACGACTTGCTTTTTTACTTCCCAAGCTTCTTTTCCACGTGATGGTTGCCCAAACTTAACTCTGTTAATCTTTTCCTGTTTACCTTTCATTTGCCATCATGATTATAGTACTTTTGCCCACTCTTTTTTCTTTTTGTCCTCCTCCCTCGAGACTTTGATTTTGTGAATTTGAATTTTGAACTTATTTATATGCCCGTTGATCAAGTACAAGAAGTTCTTTTTCTTTTTATCTTTTTCATTTTTTTTTTTGATGGGGTCGATCAATACAAGTTAGAGAAGTATATAATGTACTAATTAATGAATGCTATAATAAATTAGAATTTGGATCTCCTCCTCGAGGAGTAACTATTTCTTTTTTTTTTTTTTTCACTTTGAAGTTCTTACTCAAACAAGTCAAACTCCCCTTTATTTTTCAAGAAATGGTGTTTATAAGTAGTCAAAGTGGATAAATTATAAATTTTGACCATTCAATGTGATGATTTAGTGGTAATTTGATAATATTTTAACATTTTTTAGATTAATTTATATTTAATTTTTTACTGTTATTTATACTTAAATATTAAAAATATATGTAGAAAGTGTGACAACGAATTTCAAACTCATTAACACTAAAATTAATCGTCAAAAAAATTCACTGTAAGTCATTGGATAATAGACTTTTTTCAAAAAAAAAAAAAAAAAAGGTTAAAAAAACATAAAAAGGCAGGTGAAAATTTTTACCTTCAGCCAATAAATGTAAAAAATATATATACATTTTTTTAAAAATTTTCTTTAATAAAAAAAAGTTATAACTTTTGACATTGGGTATTTTTCGGCGGGACAAAGTCAAGCATACACCTAGTATATATACGACTGGCCATTCTTTTGGCAGCTCTGACCAGCTTTTTAGTTTTAAATTTTGTAGGCAATTAACTTTTATTTTATTTTTTACTTATTACACATTATTTTTTTTGAATTTTTTTTTATTAAAGAAATTTATCAGTATGACAATTGAATCTTTTCCCTTTACTTTTTTTCAGAATTTATTCCACGACCATGCGTGCGTTTACATCTAGACCTAACTCTATTTATATAAATAAAAATATTATTCTTAACACTTAAGTAATTAAAAATTTACATATTTATTTTGAAGATTTTAAATTTCAACAATAAAAGAGAGATAAGATTTATAAAAATAAAAAAATTAACTCATCAAATATTTTTTTAATAAACAAAATAAAAGGTATTTATGGTAGATGAGTTTTATTGTCATCTCTAATAATTGAATTTGGTACATATTTAATAATTTTTTTAATGTCAAATTATATAATTAATTATAAGAAGTAAGTATAATATATAAAATTATAAATATAATAATTTATTAATTGAACAAAATTATTTATATGTAATTTTTAGTATATAGTAAAAACTTTTCCTTATTTTTGTATAACAAGTTTTTTCTTATTTTACTAAAATATTTTCAATTTAAAAAAACTCAATTATTAATTTTAATAATAATAATTTTGAACAACGATATTTCTAAAATCTCCAATTTTATAAGGCAAAAAATAGTAGTTGGAATGTTGATTAATGATTACTGTTGCCTGTCCTCCTTTGGATATGGAAACTACATTGAGATGCATCATTTTTTTTTAGGTATGAAGCAAAGCAAGAAGATTGAAGTGCAGGGTCTTATCTTCACCTACTGAGGAATTGACCAAGAAAGGATAAAAAAGGATAACAACTCCTTCCATTTTTATATGAACTCCGCCCAAAAGTAAAATAATCGGATCGGACATTTTATATTTACAGGGACGGTAATGCCGTAATCAGATGTAGAAATTGACTATTCGCTAAATGTCCAAAAAGCTTCTAGAAAAACACAAGAATATGGCACAACACCATATCCAAAGACGAATCTGACCCGGGATCAAGAAAAAAACTGAAGTCAGTAAAACAGACCTATCAGGAATTTAGATATTCAGGTGAGCATGAGAGACTGATTGGATGTAGGGATATCTGAAATGAAATATGGATCTAATGAAAATACATTGGGCAAGGAAAATTTGAGATTTGGTAATACATGCTAGGTGGTGACGAATTTAAGCGGTAATATTTTTTTTTTTAAAATAATCTGTGTATGGATCAAAATGCTCTTTTTCTTATCTAATATAGGAGTCAGATTATACTTAAAAACTTATTTATTACTGCTATACTATTTGTTACAAAATTCTTACTTTCATTTCAATAAATTATATTTTTAAAAAAGAGATAACATTATTTTGTCCAATAATTAATGTTATTTTCTGAGCAATAACATGAATATGTAAAAATAAATAATATTAAATATAAAATAAAATTTTATTTATTTATCACAAAATACTTTTTTTTAAATGAAAAATTTTTATCAAATAATTTTATTGATAATAAATTATTTATTTTAATGAATATATTTTAATTTTTTTTAATGATATTTGATTCAAATTTTTTGTTTCACATAAAATTCATATACGAAGGATTCTAGACAATCCGTTAAAGTATATTAAATTCATGAATCAAATCTTCTACATTTTGACTTTTTTTTTTTTTTTTTTTTAGTGCGTTAGGTTTCTTCCGCTTAGGAAGTCAAAATACAAGAGGAGGAGATCTATCGCGAGAGCTACTCAGAGCCTTTTTGACTTTTTTTTTTTTTTTTTTTTTTTTTTGAGGGGGTTAGGTTTGTTCCAGCTAGGAAAGTAAAAATACAAGAGGAGGATATTATCGGAGAAGCGCATCTATTGCAAGCATAAATTAGGAAAAAAATAATAATAAAAAAATGTACTGATGATGTGAAAGAAGGACTGCAAATAAGTCCATACATTTATGAATGATTTAATGGTTTAATTATTTTTTTAAATAATTAAGTAATGCATAAATTTAATTACAAAATTCATTTAAAATAAGTCTAAATAAGAATATATTCAGTTTATTTGAATTCAAGATTAATTTGTTTAATTTTTTTTTATAAAAACAACATATTTACTTATTTTCAAACCACATTTAATGTATTTATAATCATAATGAAACAAGTTGTTTTTTTTTATAATTATTAATTGTATATTATTTTTTTTTTTTACTTTTAATTATATCATCTCATTATCGATATATTTTTTTTTCTTTATGAAATCTTGTGACTTGTATTTATAAAATTTCATTTGAATGTAAAAATGATTTTCCATTTACTCATACCAAAGCAATAGCAAACAATTTTCCATTCGCTAAATAAGAAATTATTGGCATGCAAAAGTATTATTGAAAGAAGACGGTCAAAAAAATATATATAATCGACAAAAGAATATTTGGGTTGCGGTGGGGGGGGGGGAGGACTTCTTATTTGTGCAGAACAGGATCAGAGTCGAAACGTGATGAGGCCCAAATCATACCTGAATGAGCCAATAAAAGTGGGCCCAGTGGGCTACGAACAGAACGTCCTATTTGGATATATGGGCATTAGCCTCTTCTCCAACCTCCAGATCCAGGAAAACCGAAATCCCAAACAAACTTCTTTTTAATCTTTTTCCCTTCCGTCTCTCTCTCTCTCTCTTTCTCGCGTTTATCGATGCTGTTCTTCATGGCTCGTTGTCTGCCAATTTTCTCTGGCCAACAGTAACCCGACCACCCGATCCGTTTCTCACTTGGAATGCATATGCAACAGCAAGCCAATTATCCAATATTTTATGAATTTTGTTATCGACTAGGTTTATTTTTTTAATTTTTCATATTTATGCATGTCAATGGCCTCAATCTCTTCAAGTCCCCGCACCGTAGAAGACATCTTTAAAGACTACAGCGCTCGTCGCTCTGGCCTCGTTCGCGCTCTCACTTCCGGTATTTCTCAAACCCTAATTTTGTTCTCTCTCTCTCTCTCTCTCTCTCTCTCTCTTTCTCTGTACGTGTTTGTGTGTGTGCGTATCTGTGCATGTGGGTATTCATTTGTGCGTGTGTGTCTATTATGTTTTTTTATTATTATTATTTTGTTAATTGAATGTTTGTTTCTTTCTTTGTAACGGTGTTTATGCTTTGGCAAATCAGAGGTTGATCAGTTCTACTCGCAATGCGATCCAGGTTAGTTTCTCAGAATTCGATTTTGTGCCTTTTTTTTTTTTTTCACTTATCTGGTTTGACAAATCTAACGGGAGATTTTGCCTTTTATTGTTGGTTCTGTGGTTCGTGAATGACTTTTGAATTATTTCAATTCATTCCAAAATTCGAATAAATCGCATTTAGGTATTCAATTTCCTATAATTTATGTTTCTTAAACTGAATTGAGGATTTCTATGTTGCTAAACGAGAGTAAGTCTATGGACAAATAATTGTTTTGTTTGGGACTGAGCTGGATCCTAGACTTTGTGTAATGTTATTTCTTCGTATTGACTTTCTTCAATTTTTATTGTCATTAGTCACTTGTTCAAAAACCAAAATTTCGACCGGTGAACTTGCAGATAAAGAGAATTTGTGTTTATATGGGCACCCAAATGAGTTATGGGAGGTTACTCTGCCAGCGGAGGAAGTGCCTCCAGAGCTTCCTGAGCCAGCATTGGGTATCAATTTCGCAAGAGATGGGATGCAACGCAAGGATTGGCTTTCACTGGTTGCTGTGCACAGCGATTGTTGGTTGCTTTCTGTATCTTTCTATTTTGGTGCTCGACTTAATCGCAATGAAAGGTACATTTTCTTACCTAAAGCATTTGTGTATCATCAGCACTGAATACTGGGTTGGAAATTTGGTTATAAATTAAAGGCAAGTGCAGATATTGAATTTGTAGCAAGCCAAATCCAGTTTCGTTGTTTTTGTAAATTGCTTAATTATTGTACTTGTCACTTTGGAGAATGGGTTTTTCTCCACCTTTTACATGATAAGCATAACTGTTTCTGGGACTCTGACTATTAAAAATGGTCAAACTGACATTTTTTGCTTAGGAACTGTGGATGCAATTTGCCATGTCAAGCTACCCAGATGAATCATTCTTTTACTAGAAAGCATCAATCGTTTTGCATATTAGAAAAGTTGTACCTTCAGCCTTTGAAGCAACTGTAGTATTGGCCCCCCCCCTTTTTTTTGTCACATTGTATGCATTCATTAGATTAGATGTCAATGTATTAATCTTATTTTGAGGGACCATTGCATTTTTTTAGCATTTCAATTTTGTCTCCAGGAAAGTATTATCAACTGAATGTGCCAATAAATAATTGCCTGTAATCTTACAAGTTTGTTTTGAATGTGAGTTAAAAAAATAAATCAGGCTGGAAATTGAACTCAGAGTTGAGGTTATACTTTCTGATGTTTCTAACAAGATTATCATGAAGTACTGCTACTTTTCAATGAATTGAGTTTTGGATGTAGCCTATGAGTGCCTTTAATCTTCCTTGCCATCCAAGTTTTGGCTGGATTTTGTGCCTGTGTGTGTATTTATTTATTTATAGATTATCATGTTGTGCTATATTGCCTATGTGGTGTGAATTGCACAAATGGGATATAGATTGAAAGGATGGACTTGAGTTTTATGAAGATAACTTACACGATGAATTGTGAGAAAGAAGGCACCAATAACACTTCTAAATGTTGATTTTTATCTTTCTTGTTGTCTTGTTCTTGCTGCCTGGCTGTTCTCACTAAAGCCTATCTTCTGTGATTTAAGATGTTTAGGCACTTTCAAGTTGAGATGTCCTCTTGTATGGCTTCTTAACACATGTCAAGGGGCTTGTCTGATATATATGTATTTAAAAATTTATCTATTTGATTGAGCTGAAATTAAGTTGCTGGCAGTCAACCAATCCAATTTCAAAACTCTCAACTTTTCTATCATAACCCTGGCCTAGCTGACTTTTGTGTAGACCAAGTTCAATCATATCTCAGAGCAGGATGCATTTGTGTGCTTAATATATGAATACTATCACTGTTTTCCATGGCACTCCAAATCCTGAGCATGGGTGTATTTTGTAGGAGAATTAAAGGATTATGGTGCCATTCATCATGACCTTTTAGAGCATTATTTTGAGTTTGTTTTATTTATTTTCAACAGGAAGCGTCTATTTAGCCTGATAAATGATCTGCCCACCCTTTTTGAAGTTGTCACTGGAAGGAAGCCGGTAAAAGACAAACCCAATGTGGACAGTGGAAGCAAATCCAGGAACAACACAAAGGTGATGTTGTTCTATTGACTGATATGTTAAACAATGTAACTTGTTAACTTAAGCCTCATTTTTCAATTTTACTTCTATCTCTAACTAATAATGGATCTACAACTTGCTTGGTCATTGTAGAGATCAATTGATGGACAGGTGAAAAGCAATCCCAAGTTACTTGATGAGAGTTATGTTGAGGATGAAGATGAGCATGGTGATACTCTTTGTGGTAGCTGTGGGGGAAATTACAATGCTGATGAGTTTTGGATTGGGTGCGATGTTTGTGAACGTTGGTACCACGGCAAATGCGTGAAGATAACACCAGCCAAAGCAGAGATGATAAAGCAATATAAATGCCCATCTTGCAGTGCAAAGAAGGGAAGACAGTAATAGCCATAATTAAGCTTGCGGCCGGTTTGAGCTCGCGGTTTGCTCACTGATGTCATAAAGCACTAATAGTCGGCAATTTTCTTTTCTGTATTTCCTTTTCACTTGCCGCGCCTCATAGTGTGTTACATGTGTAACAGATGCTGTTTAGTTTTACTTGAACTTTGGCGTCTTCACACCATAGAGCGAGTGGTGTAGATTGTGTTTCAATGATAGGTACATATGCTTAAAAGTGATCATATTGCTGGACCATGTTTCTGTTATCCTGGTTGAATTGCAGGCAAATTGTGAGTCCAAGACTGATGGAATGGGGCCTGGTATGGCAACAAGCGCAGTCGATCCGGGATGGGCGATATTTCTTTTAAGGCTCTAAACCATAGAAACCCCATGTTTTGGTTGTTTCTTTCTTTCCCGCGTTTTGATTATACGGTTCGTTAATTTGGTGATTCGTTTCCTATGTTTCTCTCCCTAATTTTCCTTGTAATTTCTAGGAGTCATTCCCATATATTACCAGTTCTCCAAAATTTCTCGTTTAACCATTTGGCCTTACAATTATTTTGACTCATTAACGATGACGCGCAAAATATTGTACGGCTAAAGGTAAACGCAAAGCAAAAAGGGAAATAAGATTCCCATCCGGCGATGCTATTGTCAAGATTGCTCAGTTGCGTACCGGAAAGATATCATCAATAATTTTACCATTTAAATCCATCGATCCAACTAAAGTTTTACTACCTATTGGCGGACTGTAAGTTAAAAAGAATTATCGACTATAGATACTCACAGAATCAAAGGGCATTTTCCGTATGTGATGCTGCCAAAAAATATAATTCAGATCAACCAGCCAAAATTATCTATTGAGGTTATGATGGAACCAATGCGCAAGTTAAAGAATCCGAGTATCATGAATAATCAATGCATGCGTGCTTACGTGCTTTTATCTTATAATCATAAAGATAATTGCGTATAACAAAGTAAAGATAAAGAGAGTACCTACTTAAAAGAAACTTTTGATAAATTCTCTTATTACTTAATTATTAAGTATTCTTAGACAATATATTATTTGTGTAGACATGAAATTACTCATATGACAATTAAATAAGTTATTTTTTAATTTATGTAATATAAAAATGATTATACTTTGATCTCATTCTTGAGATATCTCAAAACCAATGATATGGGTCAGTATTAGATATCAACATAAATTATACAAAAATAGCAAATGACAAATTGAAGATTTTTCATTCTAAAATAAATAGAGGGAATATTTCATTGTGGTTGGTTATTATTGATTCATCGTTGCACAAGTTGACAAAAAAATAAAATAAAAGAGTTTTCCCATCTATGTTAGAGAATTAATAACTAAAGTTAAGAGAACTAAATAAATAAGAATTAATATTATATTTTATATTTAATTAAAAGATAAAATAATTAAATTACACCAATAAATCATGCATTGAAAATTTAACTATAAAATTTTAATATTTTAAAATAAAGACAATTTAAATCAAGTCGAGTCGAATTTAATCTTGAACTTGACTTGACAGAATTCTGAAAGAGGTTGACTCGAATCGAGTTCGAGTTATGACTTCAAATTCGAACTCAGTTCAATAAAAATTTCCTAAATTTGGGCTCGACTCAGATAAGCCGTAATTCATCTTATGCCTTTTTCTCGCCTGTACAGCCACCGTTACCTAGCCCCCACCAGTCACATTCCGACGACGTTTCTCCTATTTGTAACCACAGTAAGCATCCAAATCACCAAAAAAAAAACATTCCTTACCACCTTAAAGAACCAAACACGTGTATTGGATCCCCATTTTATGTCATGCGAGAGAGGAAAAATTGGAGAAATTGATCTCGTTCAAGTCCCTATAGCTTCTGTTTGCACAAACAACAAACGAAAATAAAATACCAAAGCAAAAAAAAAAAGGAACCCTTTGGAAGCACGCAAGTCCCATCATTTCCTGCCCATCATCAGCAGCAGCATCAACCCACCATTCAATGGTCTGAGCCTCCGTTCTTTAAGATTTTTAGCAGTGACTTCTACACCATAAATCTTGAATTGCAAATCGAAAGCAAGGATTCAATCGTCAAAGTTTGTGATAAAATATTAGGGCTAGTTGTGGCTGGTGGAGCCAGACCGTGGCCGCGGGGAGCAATGGTGAGAGACAGAAAATAAAGAAACGGTAGAGAAAATGAAAGTTGCACCCTGGCGCAATGGAGGGAAAGGGAGGTGTGGTGGGATAATGACAAAACCTAGTGGTTTTTTCTATTTATACTTTATGGCATGCTTACCTAGCTTGTAAACCAGCCCGCCACAAAGAGCTCTAAATGAGTCTTAAAGATAAGTCTATGTCAAGGTTTTAACCAGTCGAATAACCTCTTGCTTAAATTTCGCTTGTTTATTAATTGAGTTTCGTAATTAGAATCAGAATTCATTCATTTTTATAATTAAACGGGTTTAAACGAACTTTTTATAAATTAAGTGACCGAATTTTGAAAGCATGTGTATAATTTGGATTATATTTCCAAAAATTCCTAATATTTGAGTGGTTACTGTGTGTCAATTTTGATATATAAATATAAATTAACTTATTGAAAAATCAGTGATAAATTAAAAATTCTAATTTGTTTAATCTATTAAATTATAATTTATAATCATTATTAATATATTAAAAGTCTAATGAATCATTAAAAAAAAAAAATAGAAGAGAGATGAAGCTTAAGATGGTTGGAAAATTTTGAAATCATTTGGATTAAATATATAATATTTAAAAATATAAAAAAATAAAGTATAATTATGCAAAATGATTGGTGTGTTGAGGCAAGTCTTCTATAAATAACCCTTTTATGATTGGCCAAACTATGTCTAACGCTAACAGAATTAGAGTTTGATCTTATCCTTTTCTATTCTTATATAGTTTAGGATTTATATGTGTTATTTTCATCATTATTCTTGTAGATCATTGTTAAAATCCAGATGATTAGACATAATGGTTTACAATAATTTGTTAAAAAGGAGTTATTATTATTATTATTGATAACAATACAGTGAAAACAATATATTGGGCATATGTTAATGTCTCGTAATTTAATAAAAAATTATTAAACTATATATATATATATATATATATATATAATTCATTAAATATAATGCACGATTTTTTTATGTGTTTCATGCTGTATTAGTATATAATCGAACTCTATAAAGCTGAGTCAGGCATATCCTGTCCCGCAGCTAAGACTAAATGGAAGAAGAGGAATCGCGGTGAAGAGTGGAATAAGTGCAAAGTTTGCCCACTTAGAATCTTTTCTTCGCACACGCAGTCAGTCAGCCAGCCAGCCAGCCTTCTGGTTCACTGCTTTTCTTTGTCCATTTCCCCCATGCTCACCCACCATTTTCTTGACCTGTAAACCGCCATCTGACCATTGCATTCGTCTTAAAGAATAGTTAACTCTTTGCTTGTAGACACCCATTTTCTGGCTCATTCTTCGTCTTTTATTAAGCCAGAACGATGAAGACAAAATACAAACAAATTGAATAAAGATAGGCGGCCGGGCTTGTAATGTTATGATCTAAAAGTACAATAACAAAAGAAGTTATGTTGTTTCGCACTTCTCTGCCATCCCATCGCATCCCATAATGAAATGAAACAAAGGGATATTTGTCCAAAAGAGAGGCGAATGTCTGTACACTGGCACAATCATCATCCTTGTTAAATTAAAGGACTTTTGAACTTCGTTATGTAATAATAATTCTTCTTATAATTACATTGTATTTAATTTAAACGTTATTATGTGCCTTTCATTTGGATTGTCATTCAGAGCGAGAAAGAGGAATCAAACAAAGGGGGAGGCCTCCCAATGTCTGGTTATTAAACAAAAAAATTTAAAAGTTTAAGATTTAATCGGTTTAATTTATATAATTCGAATTAAACTGATATAATTAATATTTAATATTAACTAAATAAAAATATTTTTTATAATTAAAATTTGAAATAAAAAAAATTTACACTAAACCATTCCACTTATAAAAATTAAATTAAATTCATTATTTCTTAATGAACCAGCTGTTTATTAATTTTTATATAATTTTTATTTTAATTGATTATAAAATAAAATAAAATAAAATTATAAATTAATTCTTAATTTTATCAAGCGACTGACTGGTTATCCGATTCTTTCAGTCATCCTCCCATTCCTCCACTCCGACATGTTATTAATCTTGTTCTAAATAACTGGTCCTCTCCTTTGACTTCTGACCAACAGTAGAGCAAAGAGAAGAAGGTTAAAGTAGGAAACTGAGGAAAGGCAGACAAGCGCCGACTTTTTCCAAAGGCAACTCCCACATAATACATGCACCTTTTTGTTGTATATAACCCAAGAAGTGATTCTTCCTTTAGCAGTTCAGCTCGTAAACTTCGTCATCGAGAGAGCTAAACACGAGTTCTCTATTGAAATTTTTTATACTCTGTTCCTTCTTCACTATGACAATAGAAAGTCAAAAATTAGAACTGAAAGACCGGGCACCAAGTGATTCATTTGACCCACTTCCCATACGCAAGTCCTACTCATAGGTACGTGTTTCTTGTTTAATTTTATGAAAATATAATAGCTAACTTAGTAGTTTAATTTTTGAAGGTTGGGTGCGATATTGGTGTACTATTGATTTTCTTGTCGGATTTGCTTAAATTTCAAAATAACAAAAGGAAAAAAAAATGACCAATGTCTCTTCTTTTTTAACTTTTATTTTTTTTGTCGCCTATCAAAATCATATTAGGTTTATGCTAGAAATCTTAGATATATGGTGTTGACTTTGGAATTTTTTTTTATTTTGATTTTAGAGAGATGTATTAAGAGATAAAAAAAAAAGTATACTTGGGTGGAAGAATAAGTGAACCACTCAGTTCATCTTGTTCTATTGTACCAAACCATGTGCCTAAAAATCTTTTTAAATCTACGTTTAAACCTAAACCTTTGTCTAAAAATCCTCAAGAAAAAAAAAAGGATTCTTCACTTAAGAATGTGAGATTTAGTAAGGTCAAGGTGTTCACAAGGAAAAAGATGATTGTTCTTAAATTTATACAAGTCCAAAAGTCCAACCTAAGTCCTAAAAGTGAGGTAACAATCTCTAATCTCACAATGCAAAATGAAACTAAATTTCATGTGAGTAAGGATGACCATAATCTTCCTATTACTATTAAAAAAGGAATAAGAGAATGCATAAAATGACATTTATATCAGTTTACACACTTTATGTTATTAAGAAATTTTCACCATCTTATTGATCCTTTCTTATTAGCTTAAATACTATTACTATTACCATTCCTACCACCTTATCCAAGACTTTGTTCAATGAAAAATGAAAACAAACTATAAATATGGAAATAGAGGTATTAAAGAAAAAAAATATTTGAGAGTTGGTAAAGTTGCTAATGAAAAAGAAACTTATAAAACATAAATGGGTGTATACAATAAAGCATAAAGCAGATGGATCAATAAAAAGATACAAAGTATGGTTGGTAGCCAAGGATATACTCAAATCTATAAAATTGATTATTTAAAAACTTTTACTTTAGTTGCAAAAATGAATACTATTAGAGTTTTGTCGCAATTAACTATGGTTAGAAATTACAACAGTTTGATGTAAAGAATGTATTCTTATTTGAAGAAATAGAGGAAAAAATTTATAAGGAGATCTTACCAGGATATTGGAAGAACCTGTAAATTGAAAAAAGTCTTATATGGTTTAAAGCAAGCACAATGAGCATAGTTTGAACAATTTGTTAAAGTTATGAATAGTTATGCAATATAAAAAAAGTTGAGGGATCATACATAATTCATTAAGCACTCAAATTCAAGGGAAGTCACCGTTCTCTTAGTTTATGTCAATGACGTAAGGAGATGATAATAAAGAAAAATAGATTTTGAGTTAATGTTTAGGCAAGGATAAGGGACCCAAGGAAGTATCCTTACAGCTGTGTCCCTTGCCCTGAATTTCTCAAGGGGACCTGCTAGAAAGGCGCTGCCTGTGATTATGCACATGGTGTTTTTGAGTGTTGGCTGCATCCTGCTCAATGCCGAACGAGGCATTGCAAGGATGAGACTCGTTGCACACAGAAAGTTTGTTTCTTTGCCCACAAGCCAGACGAATTGCGCCCTGTGTATGCTTCCACAAGTTCAACATTGCCTTCTCCTAAATCTGCTTCGGCTAATGCGACGGACATGATGGCACCTAATTCATTGGCTGCTGTGTCTTCATTGCCATTTTCCACGGTTTCGACACCAGTCATGTATCCCCTGCCAACTGGCTCATCATCTCCCAAGAGTGGAGGATTGTGGCAAAACAACACTACTTTGTCACTACCTGCTTTGCAGCAGCCAGGAAGTCGGCTGAAGAATGTTCTATGTGCCCGAGATTTGGATTTTGAGATGGAATTGCTTGGGCTAGAAAACAGACTAGTCACCTGCGGCAACAGCAATTGATGAATGAAATATCTGGTCTCTCATCGCCAACCTGTAGGAGCAAAGATTTCAATCGGATTGGAATTTGAAGCCCACTAACTATTAGAATATGTCTTGTATTCCAAATTATCCTTTTGTCCTTCTTATATCCCTATATATATAAGTATAATAGGGTTATGAGAATTAAGAGAGATTTGAGAGGTGAGCCACACTCTTTGTATTTTGTTACACACTTTCTCTACTAATAAGAGTATTCCCTCTGTCTTTTCCGTGGACGTAGGTCACATAGACCGAACCACGTAAAATTTTGGTGTTGTTTTTTTCATTGATTTGATTGTTTGTTACAACAAATTGGTATCAAAGTCAAAAAGAAAAAAAAAATTTTTCCTCTCTTTCCCCCGGCCACCCACCACCACGACGATCTCCAGCCACCCATCAGCATCTCCTCCTTTGAAATTTTTTTTTCCTTTCTCTCTCCCTCCTCTTCGGCCACCCAGTAGCACCTCAACCTCTTCTTTGTCCAGCAGCCCACGTCTACCTACAATCCACCAAAAGAAAATACAATTTTTGGTCTTTCTCTCTCCTCGGCCACCCATCCTACCGGTGAATTGCAGGAAAACAAATTTTGTCCAGTAGCCTTAACAGCACTGTAGAACCGGGTTATACTGTAGCACGAGATGGTACTGTAGCTTCGTGTGGAACTGTAGCACGAGGAGATACTGTAGCTTCGTGTGATACTGTATCACGAGGTATTACTGTAGCTTTGGAGGCAGATTTGTATTTTTTAATTTTCGTGGTGAGTATTTTGTTGCAATGGCTTCTTCATCTTCATCAACGGTAAAATCTGAAATTGAGCATTTCGATGGAAACACTAATTTTGCACTGTGGCAAGTTAGAATGATGACAATTCTGACACGAGAAGGTACTAAAAAGGCTCTACATGGCGAGGAGAAGAAACAAGAGTCAATGTCTGATGCAGATTGGGATGACATAGATGAAAGAGCTCTATCCTCGATTCAACTCAGTTTGGGAAATGGAGTTTTGAGAGAATTCTCAGTGAAAGAACAGCAGCTGGTGCATGGTTAAAATTGGAAAGTCTGTACATGACGAAATCTTTGACCAACAGACTCCGATTAAAACAACACCAGAATTTTACGTGGTTCGGTCTATGTGAGCTACGTCCACGGGAAAGATAGAGGGAATACTCTTATTAGTAGAGAAAGTGTGTTACAAAATACAAAGAGTGTGGCTCACCTTTCAAATCTCTCTTAATTCTCATAACCCTATTATACCTATATATATATAGGGATATAAGAAGGGCAAAAGGGTAATTTAGAATACAAGGCATATTCCAACAAATCTCCACCTTGCATTGTATTCTCTAAACACACAACAAATATTACAGACGTGATCATTTCCTAACAGAACACCACCATTAATTGACTTGTAAGTGGTAAACCATTCCCTGTTAGGAGTCATATGTTGCGAGGTTCAGTGTCCATGATCCAGGTATCCTGAAATCTACCTTGGCCTTGTGTAACACAAAGCAGATCAAGATGTACGACGGTGTCATTAGGACCTTGTCTGAGGTCAAACACATTCCAGATTTGACGAAGAATCTTATTTCTTTGGGCACTCTTGAGAAGAATGGCTGCAAGATTGGGTGTGAAGGTGGAGTTCTAAAGGTTTTCAGAGGTGCTCTTGTATTGATGAAAGCTGTCAGAATTGGCACATTGTATTTCTTGTATGGTTCAACAGTCACAGACTCAACTGCAGTTTCTACTTCAGTTTCAGATTTAGACGTGACGAAATTGTGGCACATTCGGCTGGGACACATGAGTGAAAGAGGTATGACTGCCTTGAGTAAGAGAGGTCTTTTATGTGGTTAGAACACTGGAAAATTAGAATTTTGTGAGCATTGTATTTTTGGGAAGCAGAAGAGGTTGAGTTTCAGTACAACCATCCATAAAACAAAGGGAACATTGGACTATATCCATTCAGATCTTTGGGGTCCTTTTCATGTTCTCTCTAAAGGTATGGGTGCTGCTTATATGCTCATTTTCATTGATGATTTTTCTTGTAAAGTTTGGGTTTATTTCTTGAAACATAAAAGTCAAGTGTTTGAAACCTTCAAGCAGTGGAAAACTTTACTTGAAAAACAGACTGGAAAGCAGATTAAGAGGCTGAGAACAGATAATGGCCTTGAATTTTGTAATAACGAATTCAATGAGTTTTGCAAAAATGAGTTTTGCAAAATTGAAGGCATTGTACGACACCACATAGTTGTAAAAACTCCACAGCAGAATGGAGTTGCAGAACGCATGAACAGGACTTTGATAGAGAAAGCTAGATGTTTGTTATCCAATGCAGGTTTGGGCAAAGAGTTTTGGGCAGAAGTTATTAATACAGCTTGTTGGTTGGTGAATAGATCTCCTTGTACTTCCATTGAGTGTAAGACACCTGAAGAGGTGTGGTCAGGCAAACCTGCAGATTATTCTGATTTGAAGATATTTGGCTGTCCTACTTATACTCATGTTAATGAAGGAAAGCTTGAACCGAGAGCTAAGAAATGTATTTTTCTTGATTATGCTTCTGGAGTGAATGGTTATAGGTTGTGGTGTCCAGACCCTAAGTCTCCAAAATTCCTCATCAGCAGAGATGTGACATTTGATGAATCCGTTATGTTGAATCCAAAAGAGGAAGTCTTAAGACCAAATGATGAAGATAGTGGGAGTTCCACACAGCAGGTGAAGTTTGAAAGTGATATTCCTTCTAAGTCAGGTCAACAGATTCGGGTTGACACTTCAGAAACAGATGAGGATACTCTAGATACTCAACAGGCACAGCCGTACAATATCGCCAGAGACAGACCTAGAAGGACTATCAAGCTACCAGCCAGGTTTTCAAACTCAGATTTTGCTTATTGTTTGGCAGTAGCGGAAGAGGTGGAGTACAATGAACCTAGAAACTACTCAGAGGCTGTCACTTGTGTTGAATTTTCCCAGTTGAGCATTGCTATGACTGAGAAAATTGAGTCCCTGCATAAGAATCAGACTTGGGACTTAGTGAAACTTCCCAAAGATAAAAAGATTGTTGGCTGCAAATGGATCTTCAAGAAGAAGGAGGGAATCCCAGGAGTTGAGGATGCAAGGTACAAGGCACGTCTGGTTGCAAAGGGTTATAGCCAGAAAAAAGGGATTGACTTCAATGAGGTGTTTCTCCAGTTGTTAAGCACACTTCCATTCGTGTGCTTCTAGCTATGGTTGCTATGTATGATATGGAACTGGAGCAGCTTGATGTCAAGATTGCTTTTCTACATGGTGATCTTGAGAAAGTCATCTATATGGATCAACCTAAGGGTTTCCAAATTGAAAGTAAGGAGGATCATGTTTGCAGGTTGAAGAAATCTCTATATGGTTTAAATTAGTCTCCTAGACAATGGTATAAGAAGTTTGACAACTTTATGGTAAGTCATGGTTACTCAAGGAGTGAGTATGACAGTTGTGACTACCATAGGAAGCTGCGTGATAGATCATTTGTCTATTTGCTACTATATGTAGATGATATTCTTGTTGCCTCTACAAGTATATCTGAGATCAATAGTTTGAAGAAGCTACTTGGTAGAGATTTTAAGATGAAAGATTTGGGAGCTGCAAAGAGGATTTTGGACATGGAGATCATCAGAGACAGGCAAGCAAGAGAGTTGCGCCTTTTACAGAAAAGGTACATCGAGAAGGTTCTTGATTGTTTTAGGATGATGAGTTGCAAACCGGTAAGTACTCCTTTGGCATCACACTTCAGACTTTCAATCTCTTTGTCACCCAATAACCTAGAAGAGGAGGAATATATGTCACGTGTTCCATACTCTAGTGCAATGGGTAGTATTATGTATGCTATGGTTTGCACTCATCCAGATATTTCACAGGCAGTCAGTGTGGTCAGTAGATATATAGCTAATCCTGGGAAAGCACATTGGCAAGCAGTTAAATGGATACTACAGAGGTAGGACTGATGTTCAGCAGAGGCAGTAGGTTGATTACTAGTTTTGTGGATTCTGACTATGCAGGTGACCTTGACAGAAGAAGATCAACAACTGGTTATGTTTTCACTCTTTCAGGCAGTGTCATTTGTTGGAAGGCAACATTGCAATCAACAATTGCTCTTTCCACTACTGAAGCTGAGTACATGGCAATAGCAGAAGCAGTCAAGGAAGCTATTTGGTTGAAAGGTTTGGTCACTGATTTGGGTTTATTACAGGAAACTACCACTGTATTCTATGACAGTCAGAGTGCTATACACTTGACCAAAAATCAAGTGTATCATTGGACCAAACACGTTGATATCAGATACCATTTCTTATGAGATGTTATATCTCAAGGTTTGATTTCAGTGAAAAAGGTTGCTACTACAGACAATCCAACTGACATGTTAACGAAACTAATTTTTTGTAGCAAGTTCAAGTATTGCTTGGACTTGATTGGTGTTCGTTTTAATTGATTGGGTCTAAGGAGCTATTTGGAGGAGAGATAAAAGGATTTTATTTTGTTGTGTATTTAGAGAATACAATACAAGGTGAAAATTTGTTGGAATATGCCTTGTATTCCAAATTACCCTTTTGCTCTTCTTAATAGGGTTATGAGAATTAAGAGAGATTTGAGAGGTAAGTCACACTCTTTGTATTTTGTAACACACTTTCTTTACTAATAAGAGTATTCCTTCTGTCTTTTTTGTGCGAATCACGTAAAATTCTGGTGTTATTTTCTGGTGTTGATAGTTTGTTACAACACTAACCTTGATGTTGCGTTTGGATCTGTCGATCCATCGCTCATTTCTCCAGTGCATGGAATGTCATTAAATTCTGCAACAGCAACCCAGACACGTTCTCCAAATGGCCTTCGGATCTGCGAAAACATGAATCAACTTCGTGCAAACTACCCATCCAATCTCTCATCCTCTCCTGCGAGGAAGCCTGCCTCATATGGTTTTGATTCTTCAGCTGCAGTGGCAGCAGCTGTGATGAATTCAAGGTCTTCTGCCTTTGCAAAGTGAAGCCAGAGTTTCATTGACCGTGCAGCTGTAACCAACCGTCTTGGCCTCACTGCAGCTGCAAATTCTGTATCCCTGATGTCCTCCAATCTTTCAGGCTGGAGTTCCCCTGATGGAAAACTGGATTGGGGCATGGAAGGAGACGAGTCAAACAAGCTTAAGAAGTCATCTTCATTTGGGTTTCGAAGCAACAGCAATCCAGCAAGAAGAACAGACTTCATGCCATCCAACTTTGATGAGCCTGATGTGTCTTGGGTTATTTCTTTGGTTAAAGATGTCCCAAGCGTTGGAAGCCAGTACTGAAAGCAGTATGATCTCGGTAAAGGGGTCGGCGAGTCAATTCCGTCGTGGACGGAGCAATGGTATACGGAACAGGAGCAGATGGTGGCATGAGCAGCATCTTGGTGCTCCTAGTTTATCCTGACAAGCTTTATATTCTTGGATTTTTATAAGAATCTGGTGATTATATTTTGCCATAGGTGAAGAAGGGGAAGCTATTAGTGACCCATACGGTTCAGTGCAAAACATGCAAAAAGCCAAAAGCCGGGCAGGAAGTTTCTGCTGGTTGTCATCAATAGGCCAAGCAAAAATTAGGATCAAAACTTGGCGGGAAGATTGAGGAGAACAATTCTTTTAATTATTTGACATTCTTTTATATTTGTTTTCTCCCTTTCTCAGGGATTGTGCTTTTGTATTTCTCATTGAGTTTTGACATTCAGGGGACCATAGAGAGGCCAATTGTTTGATAGAGTTTCTTTAAGCTCATTGTGAACTTTTATATAATACACGTTATTTTAACCAAATTTGTTAATTATCTATATGTGCTCTTTAATATTTTGTGGTTAGCCTTTTATTTTATTTAATACAAAAAAATTCAAAAAAACATATTTATTTATTAATTAATATTTTTTATATATTAATTATATACTCATTCATAAGTGCACAATAAATAAATAAATAAATAATATATATATATATATATTCTACACTAAACCATAGTTCATGGCATTCTTGTCCCATTTTCCTAATTTTGTGAGGCTTTTTCTTAGGTAAAAAAATTATACTGATATTTAAATTTTAAATTTCAGTTAAAATTAATTAATTTAAAATAAAATATATTTATTTAAAAAAAAAACATAAATCGAGAGGCATGGCTGGCAAGCCTCACCGCTCCCGGTCAGGTTAAATTAAACAAGCAGAGGAAATAAAACAAACAAGGTGAAAGGACGCAGCTTTCCGCTTCTCAGTCCTACAATTCCCCGTCCGTCTTCTCCATTTGCTCTGTTTCATTTGCTGCAAAGTGCGAAGCCACAAGCCTGCCCTACATCGACCTCAAGAGCTTGCTGTCAATTTAGGCCATTCAAGAGGGTAATCCTCCTGTACGTTCCCTTTTTTTTTTTTTTTTGTGATAATCCCAGCGCAAGCTCAGTTATGGTAGATTATGAGATCAAATCTGGATAGTGGTTTGGAACAGGAGAGAATGGAAGGGAAATGGAGGAAGCGGAGAATATATATATATATATAGAGAGAGAGAGAGAGAAAGAGAAAGTGTGAGTGTGTGTGTTAGAGAGAGAAGAATTGAGAGATTGTTTCAATTAATTGAGCTTGAATTTCTTTGGTTAATTTGGATGGAGCTTTTCGGAGGCTCTGAGTAGTTGGTTTTGTGGTTTAGTTGTTATTGTTAATAGATTAGCTAGGAGCCTTTGATGGCCATCTAGCAATCCAAGACCAATATATTGGCGACTTGCCACATTAATGTCTTCCTTTTTTATTTTTTGGGGTTGTTTTGTTTTGTTTTTTTCTTTTTGTAAAACCAGGAAGTTAAGTGTTTAAGGGCAGAGCAGTTGGAGACGGGAACCGGAAGGCAACGAGGACGGCGGTTCTGATTTTCATCGCACTCACCCAAAAGGCCGAGACCATCCTAATCCCATCACATGACTCCTTCCATTCATATGCCTGCTCTAGCAAGTTTGTGTCGTTTTGTGGAATTGGCCTTTCTTTTTCTGTCTGCTAATTTCTATTTCTTTTTTTTTTTTTTGCATGGAAAACTATAATAATTTGATGGCAAATGGGGAGAGAGACACACCTATTTGGTTGGTTTAATGCGAGAGTCTATGAGCTCTGTAATGGGATTGCATTGAAAGATTCTGTCTTGGGAAGGGAACATTCTCTTCCTCTCTTTTTGGGCCAAAATTTAAATACACTTGCACATATCCTTTAACATAGATTGGTCTGTGTGAGAGGTGTGGGATGGTCTGGCCTTCCTACTGGTTCCCTTCTCTGCTGATCATTGATTGTTGTTTGTTAGCATTGTTTTTTTGGTCCTTTTTCTATGCTAATTTTTCACTATCTGCTGATTTTCCTCATTGCTTGCAAAATTTGGTGAATGAAACTAAAAAATTAAGATTTGGGCTATCGAGGCTTGTGGTATTGATGCTGGTCTTGAAAGACAAGGAGAGGTTGTGAGACTGAAGATGAACCATATGTTGTCATTTTAGCAAAGATAACTCTATATATGATGGATTTTAACATTCAGGGTGTAATTGTCCAAAAAAAATAAAATAAAACACTTTTACAGCTTGATTGAGTATTCATGTGAACATTGAGAACATAGTTGAATATTTGGCCTTTATTTTTCATCATTATTGTCCCTTTCTAGAAGAGTATGTGGAAATTATGGTTTTTGTTTGTCACAGGAGTATCTTTTAACTTTCTGCCCAAATTTGTCAACTCGGAAAATAGACATTTTCACCATCGAGAAATGGGTCTAAACTTGGAAAGCCTATGCGTATCAAGAATTGGGTCTTACCCAAGGTATAAAGTTAATTGTGTTATTGCATCATCTGACAAAGCTCCCTTTACTCATGAGGAAGATGAAAAGAATAGGCCCTTAGTTAAGATGTGTGGGATTACATCAGCTAGAGATGCTGCAATGGCAGCAGAAGTTGGAGCTGACTTCATTGGGATGATTCTTTGGCCAAATTCCAAGCGATCTGTTTCACTTTCAGTTGCCAAAGAAATTTCAAAGGTTGCAAGGGAATATGGAGCAAAGCCAGTTGGGGTTTTTGTAGACGACAATTCAAATACAATTCTAAGAGCTGTTGATGCAACAGACCTTGAATTTGTACAGGTAGCTGGCTTTTATTGTTTACTTTTTTTGAGCGTATGAAATTATTTTCATATGGGGAGTGTTCATTGTGATGTGTTGTTTACCTTTCACATTATATATCATGTAGCTTCATGGGGACGGTTCACGGGCAGCTTTTAAATATTTGTTGGACAAAAACCAAATAATATACGTTCTTCATGCGAATGAGGGTGGAACTCTTCTAAATCATATTTCACATGAAGAATGTTCTGTGGTTGACTGGATTCTCATCGATAGCGCTACTGGTGGCAGGTAAGAAAACTAGTTTCTACTTGTATTCTAAGTTTCGTGATGCATACTTGTGATATATGCTGTTAATATTGTTTACCTTATTCTGAAAGTCAGTGCTCTTGAGCTGAGACTTACCTACCTTGTAATTTTCTTTGTGATGGTAAATTATTATCTTGAATTTGTTGTGTGATCTTGTTTGCAGTGGAAAAGGATTTAACTGGGAACAATTTAAGTTACCGCCAATTAGCAGCAAGCATGGGTGGCTCTTGGCAGGAGGAATCAACCCTGAAAATGTTTGTGAAGCTTTGTCCATCCTCAAACCCCATGCTGTGGATGTTAGTAGTGGCATTTGTTGCCCAGATGGCATCAATAAAGATCAATTGCAAATATCTTCTTTCATGAATGCGGTGCGGTCGGTACATTATTAATTGATCATGAGAAAAGGAACAATCCAAATCATTTGCGAGTAGAGGTTCAAGCTGTTAAACATTGTTTGTCTCATTAGATCACATGAGTGGATCTAGTATTGTTGGCCGGTAACATGCTGATCTGTAGTGATTAGTTCATGGGTTAAACGCCAATATTTAGTGGGTAACCAGTCATTTGTAGGTTTAAAAATGAAAGGTCACTTTTTGAGATGAGTTTATTTTGAAAAGAGGGTGACGTGGCCAATTTTAGAACGTTGATTATTTAGTTTCAAATTTATCCTTTTTGGCTTTCCAAAATTTCGAACATTGATCCGTGATCATTGTTGTAGAAGAGAATGAGGCATTCATTTTGCCTGCTAAAACTTTGCTTAGCATTTAGCAGTCGGTTAGCTCACTAATGCTGTGGCGGGCAAGCAAGAGCAGCCCCCTATAATGAAGACATCTACCCTATCAGATGACGCTTAGACATTTGTTGTAGTTATGGTTGAACGACCCATCATGACCCCTCCTTCGTATTTAACTCTTTCATCTTGCTCTCTGATTACCCAAATTATTACATATTGACGAATTTATCATGCCCGAGACTTTGTATTATGATAAATATTATCCAACTCTTTTGTCTCACTCTAAATATATAAATTATTACATATTGGTAAATTTTTGAGTTATGGTAATGTTTCATCATTATGCTTTACACAGCAATACGATGAACTAAATCCATTTGTTAACAAAAAGAGGCCGCGATTGTTTAAAGCATAAAAAGGACAGTAAGTAATTGAGTCATGAAGTGCACCATTTTGACTTTTGCTAATAAAAAAGGTTGCGATTGTTAATAGCATAAAAAGGATAGTAAGTAATTGAGTCATGAAGTGCACCGTTTTAAGTGTAATAAGTTAGAATGATAATTCTTCACTCGTATTAAATCTAGAAATACGTTACGAATGTCCAATAAAAAAATTGAGTCAGTATTTTGGAGCGGTTGCCCCTCCTATTAGTTATCAAGTGTTTGCCCCATTAGCACAAGCGCATGAAGATGGAAATCCACCTAAAGGCACTGTTGCCTTTTGAATATCAATTACCCCTCTATATCAAAATATAGCATTTTCCAAAGGGACCCACCTTGCTTTTAATAAAGTACCATCCAAGGCAAATGAATGCAATCATTTCTTGTCTTTTCGTGTGGTTTGCTTAAGATTAAATTACAACTACAAGATGAGTTACTTTTGACTAATTGCACAATTTACAGAGGGGAAATGGAACTAAAAGAAGGTACAATTGAACATAATTTTACATGCATTATTATTATGTTATATTATCAAAGAATAAGCATTCAAGATTACCTTAAACAAAAGCCCGACAGAGGCTTGTTTGGGTGATTACATGCTGACTAGTGAATCAAAGAGCTTCTCGTAGCTAGATTATCATATGTTCCACCATTTACGTTTTTCCATTTGCTTTGCTAGTTCATGTGCCATTGAGGCAAAGTTTTCAGAACCACTTTGCAGCTCCTCCGTGCGCTGGCTAAGCATCTGTCATAAATAGTAAGAAAGAGAATATAGCTGAAGTGAGAATAAAAAACGCAAAGGCACATCATACAGTGCACGAAATTACAAAATATGGTTGCAATGACGATAATATGATTTTTGAGCTGAATTATTCAAAATTCACTCTTTCAGAAAATTCTTCTTCATATGCCACCCTTGGAAGAAACTGATCTTTAGATAACCACACACTTCTGTATTGTGGCCATGCCAAATACAAGGGTTTTTTTGGCTACCTTTAGCGTTAACAGTAGTGTGGGAATAATGCCAACCATCTTTAGGTGCCAGAAAATATCATTTGTTCAGAATTTTATAAATACAATCTTATCTGCCACAGATTAAGCAGTTAAGCCAAGGAAATAATGATTGATGCAAAGTGCAGCAACTCACTTCCTACCAACTCATTTAGTTTGCATAGAAAACAAATGAACATACAAGCAGCAGTATTCTACTGAAGTTTTCTAACCATTTAGATCAAGTAGATGAAACCCTTTGATAGTAATATCCGTGGTTCTCTCCCACACGCATCATATCATTTAAGTAGGTCCAAGTTAATTTGAAAAATCATAAATATTTCTAAGTGAGACCCAAAGTCCTCAAGCCAGAATTTTGTGCTTAATATTTATCTCTTTGAGTGACAAATGTTACATCTTTGACATAATTCCAAAAGCTAATCTTAAGGCAACTTCAATTTCCATCTGTCAACAGTTCAACACACACAAGAAAACTGGCTGTTACTCTAGTACCCTACCTCAAGTTTTTGCTGGCGTTGTACAAGCTTGTCCTTTGCATGTGCAGCCGCAGTTGAAGCATCCTAAGACCATTGACCACCATGTTAAAAAGTTGTCAAGAGAGGGTTGACACATCTTAATCTAACTATTCAGACTGATTACCTCTTTCCTATATTTAGCTTTAATTTCTTCGGCAGTCCGGAGTCTTGGAGTTGAATTGCTAGCCGCACCTTCAAATAATTGTTCTCTCTCTGTCCCCTTTTCTGCAGAGAAACAAGAAGGGTGTTACACTAACCAAAATTTGGGAACCAGAGTATAAGGAGACTCAGAGTATGCCTTTTTTACCTTTCTTGGTTGTTTCAGAAGCAGGTAAGACAATTACAGGTTCATCAATATTGATATCATCTGCAAGTAACAGTGAATTATCAGAAAAGGGATGCAGAGAAAGGAAAGAGAGATGCATGGATAACACAATACAGAACCTATGCTCAGTTCCATAACGCCTTCATTTTCCCCAGCTGCAGAAGGCTTCAAAAATGGAGGACTCGAAAATATGCCCTCTAAATGTTCAAAATTACTCTCGGAAACTCCAGGAAGGTGTAGATTATGTTCTGCCCCACTGATATGAACAGAAGTATCCTGTGGCCTCAAAAATCACAACAAAATGATATTTTGTCCAATAAAACAATGATAGAAGCCAGAAGCATGACAATTATAACCTGTGTTTTCTTCTGACTGGAAGATAAAGTGACAGTGGCATGAACAGCTGCCGCAAGAACTTTATCATGAAGGCCAGGCAAAAACTCTGGCATCCTATATTAGCAGGCACAAATAAATATTTATACAAATAAATATAATCTCTTGCCATGACGGCCAGGTAAAGACTGTCATAATTAAAAAGGTTTCAGACTATAGCTGAATAGCTAAACAATGCAAATCATCAACTAAGCAAGAATGGGGGGGAGGGAGGGAGAGAGAGGGAGAGAGAGAGAGAGAGAGAGAGAGAGAGACCTGAAGTCATTTTCATTAGCCAAAAGGGATAAGAAGCAAATTCACATCCATTTACCTACACAGAAATGCCATTGGTCAGGTCAGGTGTTATTAGGCAGGGCCATCTGAAATCAAAGGGCAACCAACCAGATGAGTCAAGACTACATATTTATACAAAATAAATTGACACATTTCAGCAGTTAAAAGCCATGCAAAAGGGAAAACCCCTATAATTTCAATGATGTTCACGAAAAGAACTCAAGAAAGTTTAGGTGTTTGTAAACCAAGAATTCCAGATGCATGACTACAGGGTCCATTGCATGAAAGAGGAACAAGCAAACAGAAAAAGAGAAGGAAAACTAACCAACATAATTTGTGCTCTATCAGATGGACAAATAGTTTTGTCCATGTTCATTTTAAAGTTCCACCTCAAAATTTCCAATAAAGAACTTTCTCTCACCACATCAAGATTTGGAAAAGACCTGATAAACACAAAACCAACTTCCACTATTAAAACTGTGCTTGAGATATATACCACTAGAATTTGTCAGTAATATTGATATCAGAAGCTGTAGCACAGACCAAGGAACAAGTACAAGAAGGGCACTTACCTTATTTCAATCACTCCATTCTGGTAGAGCAGAACTAGCCCACATTCTTTGCTCTCCTTCTTGAAGGTTGAAATCCAACAGCATGGCTTCAAAAGATTCACCTTGTGGACAGGCTCAAGAACACCCTAAAAAATAAAAAAGCTTCACTTACTTGAAAGCAGAGATGCCCAAATGTTGCAACTCAAATGGCTTAGAGAAGAGAACCTCTTCCAGAGACTTCAGAGAATGCAAGTACAATACATCCTCACAACAAAGTAAAAGAAGAATATTGTGGGTTCTCTGCCCCAAATCGGCAGTTCCACAAGAGACACTTTGGGCAGGCTCACTTTTAGCTTCATTGTCCTTTGATGAGTTAAATGGATCTTTTTCACCGGACACTTCAGAGATGAAATTGCTACCTTCTGAAAAGTCACAGCTCTCAAAGTTTTTCATTGAAGTTGGTCAAGGAAAGAGCAAGAATGAGGAGATTTAATTGCCATGATACTTACCGTGCTCACCTAAAATGTACATAGATATCACTTTTAATTCCTTTTCAGAATGCATCAATTGAGACCAGACTTTACTGCCAGTGTTGCCATCAATAACACCAATATGTGCATCCTTGGTTAAAATGAACACTTGCCACTTGACATGGTCTGCCATATTTTTGGACTCAATGTCCTGTGGACTAGCTGTTAAGTTGATATTGTCCAAGAATGATCTCACGGCCACAGATTTGACAGGCGAGCTTGAGTAAGAGACACTATTGGTAATAGATAACACTGATAATGTACTAATATCAAGCAGTGCAACCTGAAATTCAAATAAAAAATATGAATTGAAGACAGCTCAATTCAAGCTCAATGCCAAAACAGAGTCTGAGGTTTTTTCTTGTGGGGGGGGGGGGGGGGTTGTTAGCGAAACCAAGGTATCATTCCCACCTGGCCACAGTGATATCCCACGGCAAGTTTCGTTCCACAATGTGCAAATTGCAGTGCACAAACAGGAGACTTGAGGAATGAGAAGACAGTGGCGCATTGTGGTCCATCCCCTTGGTGCAGCTTGTGAACTACAAAGTCACTAACATGGACTTAAGAGTGGAAAAAAAAAATCAAGCACCACTGGTCAATATCTCAATGGACACAGTGGTCAGCTTTGATTCCCAAAATAATATAATAACATTTGTAAGGAAAAATTTGTATGTTCTTTGAAACCTGCTCAAATGTAAGTGTGTGTGGAGTTCAAAATAATTGCACAGGCAAAGCTGCAGTCATAGACAAAAAGTATTTACAGAATGGTACCTTCTTTTCCAGTGTCTGTGATAATGTTCAAACACATGTCATTCGCACTCACCATAAGCTTGTATAGACAAACCTACATATTCTTGCACAGAGAGAGAGAGAGAGAGAGCATTAAATGTCATTCAAATTCTCCACAAGGTTGTATAGATGAAATTAAATGCTTTCAAAGAGAGAAAAGAGAGACCCTGAATCTTCAAAAAGCATTAATTTGAAAAAAAAATCCAAACAAGATACTGAAAGAAAAAGATCAATTCTTACCATACCAAGTTCATTGCCAACAGCCAAGCTAAGCGTGTAGGAGCAAAATTCCAATGCAGACACTGATGCAATTGCACCAGGTATGTCGACACCATACATCTGTCCAGCACATAAATCTTAGGCTCTTGATAAATGTTGTCTATACAAAAAGAGTACCATATCTGTAAGAATGAAAATATCAGAATAACCAACTAGTAAAGAAGATCTAACCTCAGGCCTAAAAACATGAAGAAGAAAAAGAGTTGGATCTGTGGCATCCCATACTCTAACAGATCCATCTTGGTAACCTGCCATGTATACTCTCTCAATCTGATAATTTTCGGTGTCACATTGCTGGCAGGGGATGCCACCAGTCAATGGCCATTTTGTATATCCTGAAGCATGGGTTGTTTGAAGTTTTGCAGCAGAAGTGATCTGATAGAAATGCATAAAGTGAGGAAAAAGACCTATAAATATAGTGTTGAAGGAAGACATAAAATTGCACCATAGATGAAAAATATTTTGCTGTGGCTAAAAACTTAATAAAGGAAACCATCAGATGAAAGAAAGAACCATAAATCACTTCTTGGTCGCTTTTGAAAGTGTAATTATTGCAAGGAATGAAGTAAAGATAAAATTGAAAGCAGATTGATTTTCCTGAACATATTTACTAACAAGGTTTGCAAGAGAAAACAATTGCATGGGGAAAGAGAAAAAGTATGGCAGGGAAACTGAAAACTTTCTATGTTCTTGTCCTGACTTTTTCCATCTATGGGTGATAATTGTATTGCAGGAGCCAACATCATCCCTCTGATAAAATTATTGTCTACCATCAAGATAGTGCAGTGACAAATTGCTAGCAAATGACGGAGCCAAATGAAAGTACCTCCAAAGGTAGACAGTACCTCAGAAAGAGCCCTTGAAGACTTCCATTCTTTATGTACCAAGGAAAACTTTCCCACAGTCATGACTGGTTCGATAGTGGGCACAACCATCTGATATTGAATTGAACCAACAGAAGTTTTACTTTCTTGCTGAGAAATTAAGGAAGATAAGCAAGCATCATCATAAAAATCCAACTGTCCTGGGCTTGTTAATATGAAAGCACCACTAGTTTCACTTGTATCAAGCCTTGATAATAAAACCATATCCGCAAAAGAACCATTAAGAGTAAGATCCGTACGTCCAATGCATTTAAAACTTTCTAACCCATAAGACCACTCAAGGCTTAAAATCTGCAATTGAATACACAAAGCTTTGTTAATCACCAAAAATACACCATCCCTGCAGTGATTGAGGCAAATGGTTGAAATAAGATCTAATTGACAAACATGAATGGATACAGAAAACTTGCATCAGGTTGATAAAGTCTAATCCAAGATGGAAAGCATACCGTAAGAACTTCTTCAGATCCAACTGTATCACCACCATAGACAAAGAGCTGGCCACAACAATCTCGTAATCTATTTGCAGACCAATGCAAAACAATAACGGGAATTCTTCTATCACATGAGGATAACTGTAGCTTGACAACATTATTTGATGATTTTTCATCTTGCTGACCTCTATCAGGAGTGGACAGATTCCACAATGTTATATCCCCATCAACATAACCAACTGCAAGAACAGACCCATTATCAGATGTCCAACAGAGAGAGCTTATCTCTTTCTCCACTTGTTCGTCGTCTGATCCATTGCCATCATGTCCCATATCTTCATTTGAATCAGCCACTATTCCACTCTTCAAGTGGAGATCTTTATTTCCTCTAACTAGAATGACTTTATCTTCAGAAACATCCCAGAGAATGATCAATCCATCCTGAAATGCAATCAACAACCTGAAAAAGGAGAGGTTATTTTCTATGCATCAAGGGAGCACTATGAGCTAACAAAATGTTCACTGCTCACGACAGTGGATTTCCACCTGGGAGTGCAGATCTAAGATTTGTAATAACAACACACAACATCACACAGATAAAGAGGAAAATAGACTGAACATCAGTATTCTGTCCACATGCCCATAGGTTAGCAGATAGTACATAAGTCAAATGAAAAGCCAAAGATCACTCTGGTCAAGAGGAAAGGAGGATTAAGTCAATCTGATCTTGCCTATTTCCTTGAGAAGAAGGTTGGGGAAGAGCTCCAACAACAGGGTGATGGTCAGATGGTGATGTTACAGACGCTTCTGCATCAAACACAAAGAGAGAAAGAAAGAGATGTGCATCATATTAAGGTAAATATTATCAACAAGATTCTTTCTCTCAAAAATATTTCAACTCTGTTCTTTTTTTTTTTTTTTTTCTTGGCTCTTAGGCAAATATTAACACCAAGAGTCATCATTTTACTCCGATAAGAACCCCATATTTGGTAAGCTACACAAGCTGTAGCTCTGCTTAACTTTAATAATAAATTCAAAAAGTGTCTAGAAAACAGTAGTTAAATAGAACTAATGAGAACAAGCTTTCGTACAGAATCTATGCAGTCAATCTTAAAACAAATAAATTGTGGACAAGGAAACAACACCAGCTATGGCGGTCGTTGGAACATGGTATGGCAGTTGCATGAGTTTTACTTCCTCAGTCTCATATTGTAAAACGGACACCATCCCATACTCATCTCCAACATACCTGAAGCAATAAAATCAGCAACAAAATAAGATATATCAAAGTTTAGCTTGCACTTGCTGAAGATAATGAACAGCAAAAAGGGATGCAACATTTTATCATTCTTTCAAAGAATCTTACATGTAACTGGAACCATGAATAATAGAGAATGTAGTTATACTACATTCCCATTGTAAAGAAGAGGCTATTTGCCTTCTCTCTAAATCCCAAATCTGCAGGTATCAATGAGAAGGTTAATAAGTCAGCTCAATTCGTCACATAGTACTTAGCAGTTTTGTCCAAGAAGCTGCTGCATACCTGAATTTCATTCTCACTAGAGACAGCAGCCAGGAAACCCTGATTCTGAAGGAACTGTAAAAATAGCCAAATAAAAAGCTCATAAAAAGTTGTTAACTTTTCTAACTTAATAAACAAACTATGAAATTGTGTGCATCAAAGCAATCAGCAAGTAAGACAGAGAAACATAGGAGAAGGAAATGAAGGAGGATGAAAGAAAATGAAACACCCCATAATGGAGAAAGTAAGAAAATGAAATGCACGAATAGGGCACATCAATCAAAGACTAAAAGGGGCAAAAAAGAAGGGAAAAGATCAAAGATAGAAATTACACTCTATTTTGTTCAATTTACATACCTCTAAATTCTTGAAGGGCAAATTCTTAGGAGATGTAAGAAGCCCTTCGACGTTATTGCCACCAATCACTTTTATCCTACCATCCCTGCGGTGATATAAATCCAAAAAGAGGAAAAGACAATAGTTAAAAGCTTGAAGTCCTAAATCATGTCCGCCTTAAAAGTCTTTGGCAGCCACTCCACAATTCATACACACACACACACACACAAAAAAAAAAAAAAAAGCAAGCCATTCCATTTGTGATTGATTACAATCTTACTTGTGAAATCTCGAAAACATCAAATATACCATTCTAAATAGAATTATTCATTCCTTTTTGGACTTTAAAAAGCATATGTTCTTTCTTTTTATTTGAAGTTTTTGTAACTTGATCTAGAAAGAACAATTGAACGTAAAGCTATAACAACTCGGGGCATTCAGAAATTATCAAGAGCTAGAAGAAAGAGAAACAGACTGAACTCACAGTGTTCCGATTGCCAATAGGCTCTGAATCGGGTCGAAAGCCAGAAGAGACGCAGTAGAAGGGATCCCATAATGAAGGGTAACGCGCGGATTGATGTCTTCAGGCCTCAAAATTCTACTTGAAACATTGCTCTCCGCCTAAAATTATCAAATAAATGTCCCATTCTTCAGCAAGTTAAAAAATATATATATATATTGTTAAAGCACAAACACACCGAAAGAAACGTATTCAGATAAATACTCTACTTGTCAAATTAATCTGGATCGACTAAGGATAATTATTACACGTTTAACACAAATTTGCCTAGAAAATTTGCAAGCGCAAATAGATTTTTTCTTTTTCCGATTACTAAGGATTAATCTACTAATGGAAATAAAATTTCAACACGGGAGAAAAAATAAAAAAAAAAAAAAACAGAGAGAGCCGTTAGTAATAGTGCCTGAGGCTGAGAAGACGGTGGCGACGGCGGAGGTTTGGGATTTTTCTGAAACAATTTGGCAAACATGGCCGATCGCTCGAGTTCTCTTTGGTTCGTTGGTTGCTTTGCTTCGCTATTTGTGCTGTTCCACCAAACCGAGGCTTGCCTAGCAAAGGTTTTGCATTTCCCAAAAAGAAATCGATTTAGAGGTTGTTGCTTGTACTTTTCACCTCCTTTGACCGTGCGATAATCGATTTTTTCAAGTAAAGAACTATGTTTTTGGAGATTATATTTCTTTTTAATTCTTTTTTTTTTTTTTACTTCTTCTTTTTTTTAAATTATATTATATGGGAAGCAATTATAATCAATGTTGTTAAAATTTTTATCCGAGTAATAAGTTCTTATTATTCTACGATTATACGTAAAACCAACAATATAAATTGTGTTAAGATTTTTGTGAAAGTAGAATTTCAATAAAATCTCTGTCCGGATTGAATCTCTTTTATTAACTTTACTCAATTCACACTAGTTATATAAATAATTCACATTTTAATTATAATTTTTGTGAATTTTATTCAACTTAGTACTGTAATTTAATTCTTTGTTACTTTGATTCAATACCTTTAGTTCATTTGCGGTACATTGTAGGCAAAAATTTGTCAATACGTTAAAAACTAGTTTGATCCAAATACAATACACAAAGAGTGAATAAAAACAATAAATATATGAATTGATGTGCCTATTTTGATATAAGATTTTTGTATATTTTTTAAATACATTCATATACTTTTTTTATTCTTTAAAGCATCCATATATCTTTGAATTTATTTTCATGTGAGTCAACTAGTTAATAGTTTTTGGTCAATGCAATAAATCTTTATTTGAATTAACCAAAGGCCAAACAAAAAATGCAATTACTAAAAAAAAAAAAAAAAGAATACAAAAAGTGGGGGAAAATAAGAGAGAAAACAGGCGCATGCTCCTATAAAAGATTTATGTGATCAATTTCAAATCTTTTAAACCATAAATAAGATTATACTAAACATTAAAAGTAAATTATTTTAAATATAATATATTTCAAGTTCATGATATTTAATATAAATATTGTGATCATTATAATTATTTATTTAATTATTATATTTTTATTACTAAATTAAAGTGATTATTAATTACTTTTATAAACATAAAAAATACATCACTTTTTTCTTATATGTAATCTTTTTTAAAAAAAATTTATTATTTCATTAAGTATTTTATCGTTTATATTATTAATACAAAAATATTATAAATATTTTTAAAAATATATTATCTTATCAAAATTTTAATTTTAACAGTATAATTTGTAGTAAAATGTGATTTATTTTATCTTGTGAAAAAAGTTACACAAAATTTTATTGCATATTTATAAGAATAAATTTTATTTTAATAAAAATAATATTAAATATACAACTTTAAATAATTTACTTTTAATTTTCAAGCGACAAAATCTTTGGTGAATCAAATGCAATGGCTGGAGAGAGCAAGAAGGAGCATAATTACTCAGAACCAGTGGAGGAAAACAAAACAAAGAGAAACATACACTGTCGAATAGAAAATAGGAACAACCTGAACGAAGAGCGGCTTTTGACCTTTTGTTACATTCTTGGATTGCAGACTACAAATTAGAGTAGCTCTTGTACCTTCTTTTTGGTCTTACTGTTGTTTTGTATGTCTTTGGGCACAAATCCTTTGTTGGGAAATTAAAGTAGCGAGAGAGAAAAATTATGAAGAAGAAAACGGAGAACAGAAAAATTGGAGGAGAGGAAAAAATTTTATCCTTTTTTTTTTTGTGTTTGTGGTTGGTAAAAGATAATGTGCATAAGAAAACTAGAAAATTTTAGTTAATAAAAGGCGAAGAATGAAAGAAATAATAACAATATTTATTATAATTCTAATTTTATCCTTTGATTAAAATTAATCAATATCAATAAAAAATTAATGTGAGGAAATTATTCCCTTCGTGAATCAAATAAAGAAATTAATAATGTTTTTCATAAAATTATAAAAAAAGAATTTTGTGGGGCAAGGATGAAAATTAAATTTTCTCTTCCCTCGAAACATTTCCAAAATAAGAATATAGTTCTTTTTCTCCTAGTTTTTCTTTCCCCTCCCCCTTTTTTCTTGTCCTAAACATAATGTTAGGGTTAAATCCAACTTTTTACTTGCTAAAAACTTTCCGAAACTTGGTTCTGTGAATATCTTTCATCCGTAATCATTGAATGTAATTCCTTACATTCAAGTTCTTTTATTCCTTCGTCATTTAAATTAATCTGCTTACCATCTGCCATTAACAATTAAATTCACTTGTTTCAGATTGTAGCAATGCGTGGCAGTCTAACTAGAGGACATTTATAATTGACTAAGGTAATAGTTCTTGGAGAAAAATTTTTTCTATCTTCTACTCCAATAGTTTTTTTTTTTTTTTTTTCAAATTTTTCTATATTGCCAGTTAGAAGTACAAATCTAAGCTGACCAATGCAGGGCATTCTCTCCAGGCAGTGTATTTGCATCAGTTAGGTTTTCCCTTTTTTTTTAACACAAAAAAGTGCATTGCAAATATATTGTTAACCTCCCATATGAATCAAGAATAAAATTTATATATCATTATTTTTATTTTTATTTTTCTTAAAAAAAAAAAACTCATCACTTCTTTTATACTCAATCTTATCTATTTTAATTGAATAAACCCGTTTAAAAGCCATGTTGAATTGGTGACTTGTCGTAGGAATCCAGCGAAGGAAAATGAGAATCAAACATCCGCATTCATGCCGAGAAAATCTTTGCTAGTTTAAGAGCCCCCAAAACAATTTACTAATTCCCTTTTCAAAACTTTTTGGCTGATAGTTTTTTAACAAGAAGAAAAGGGGGCCTTGAGTGCTTTCGGGGTAACAAAGGACTAAATCAGGGGTGCTTCACATTCTAGGCACCTTCGGCCCGAACCCATTTAAGACTAGTTCGTAAAAGTAAGAAATAAGACTCTGAAAAGTGTTTCTCTTGAGATTGTCTCCGGAGAAATCATCCATTCAGCATCTTAAGAGGGAACTAAATAGAATTAAGAAAATTTTAGGTGAATAAAAAATAATAATATATTTAAATAGATATAATTAGTTTTCATATTGTATATTATATTAATGTCTTATGTATAATAAGTAAAAAAAAAATAATTGTGTCTATTTAATTCTATTACTTTTGAGTTCATCTAATTGGATCCATGAAATTATATCTAACGAGATAAAGAAACACTAATGAAACGAACACATGCACACTGACAAAAAAGATTGGGAGGGGCAGGTGAGGTGAATCCAAGTAACAAAGAAATGAACTGGTAGCCACATGCACAAAAGGCCGCCGAAAGAAAACATTGGAGACGGATACATTTGATTCCTTTCAATAAAGCACCGTAATATTCTGCTACAGTAGACATTACGCTTGTTTATGATTGGACCACGCATACAGCATTGTATTTCTATTTGGTTACGTGACTCACTTGCACGTATTCCTATATGTAATAACCGTATCCAAAGCTAGCCTTCTCTCTTAGCATTGACTTTTCTCTTGCGCTTCATTTGTTCTTCTATGTAGGGACTCCCCTGTCTAGGAAATTGACTTCAATTCCTCTTTTCAAACAATGAAACCCATCTTCAGATTGAAATACAAACTTTGTGTATATTCCATACTTGGGACGCTTTTCTTTATGTTTCTCTGTAAATGCTTTCTGTACAGATCAAACTTCAATTCAGCAGCAGAGCCGTTTCTGTTTTTAAGCACTGAAACTCGACTTCGACCTGTCCATGGAAGAGATGAGGAAGTTGTGTTGCCGCTGCCAGCGGACTGTGATATTTCTACAGGAAATTGGGTTTTTGATAATGTGACTCGCCCTTTGTACAGAGAGGAAGAGTGCGAGTTTCTCTCCCGGCAAGTTACTTGTATGAGAAACGGAAGAAAAGATGCTTTGTATCAGAACTGGAGATGGCAGCCCAGAGATTGTTCTTTGCCCAAGTAAGCAATATCTGTGTCCTGTTTCTAGCGTTCGGTTATCTGTATCTTCCTTGTCTGTACCCAATTAATAATTTTTATACGTTTTGCCTGTTGTATGTTGAAAAAGGTTCAACGCAAAATTGTTGCTGGAGAAACTACAGGGAAAGAGGGTTATGTTTGTTGGAGATTCATTAAATCGTAATCAGTGGGAATCCATGGTGTGCCTAGTTCAATCTGTTGTCCATTCAGGCAAGAAAAGCCTGAGCCAATCAGGCTCCATCTCTATATTCAAAATTGAGGTCTGCATCAATTTTTTTCATTTAATTCTTGGTAAAGATTCATTGTCAGATTTCTTCAAGTGAAGTATTATCAGCCTTCCATAAATTTGCTATTCGGCCTTAGAGCTCATTAGCTTGGTGGATTATCCTGAGTCAATCAGGCACCATCTCTATATTCAAGATTGAGGTCTGTATCAAATTTTTCATTTAATTTTTGGTGAAGATTCATTGTCAAATTTCTTCAAGTGAAGCATTATCAGCCCCCCATAAATTCGCAATTCAGCCTTAGAGCTCATTAGCCTGGTGGATCCTCATGCTCTTTGAAATGTTCCTTTAATTTCCCCTCAATGATGCCATTTTCCATTGTAATCAGAGAATATCCCCAGTGTCTATCAGTCTCCGGAATTATTTTCTTTTATCCATGAAATTGACGAAACTAGTTAATTTTTATGTTATTAATTGTTAGGACTACAATGCCACCGTGGAGTTTTATTGGGCACCATTTTTGGTGGAATCAAATTCAGACAATCCATTGGAGCATCGCATATTAGACCGCATATTAATGCCAGAATCAATCAAGAAGCATGCAGACAACTGGAAGGGTGTAGACTTTCTGATTTTTAATACGTATATATGGTGGATGAACTCTCCAACCGTGAAAGTTTTGTAAGTAAATCAAGCCTTCTGAGTGTTTTATTGAACGTAAGCCTGTAAATTGCGGGAGTTGTGAAGGCTGATTGATGAATTTGCTATGTGGGGTTCATGGAATTGAAGAAAGAAAGGAACATTTGAAGAAGGTGGCGTGGAATATGAAGAGATCGAACGATCAATAGCTTATGGGAGAGTGTTGAGGACATTGGCCAAGTGGGTAGAAGAAAATGTGGATCCTAATTTGACCTCAGTCTACTTCATGAGCATGTCCCCTCTTCATATCAAGTAAGTTAAAAGGGCCTTCGTTTCCCGTCTGATTGAATCTTCTATTATTATTGACAGAAAAACAGTTTTGAAATGCATTCGTTTATTCTAGCTCCAAATCGACAATGTCATTGTACTCTAAAAAATAAGCATATATGTAAAATCTATTAGGAGCATGGATTGGAACAGCCCAGATGGTATTAAGTGTGCAAAGGAGACCACCCCCGTTCTCAACACGAACGACTTAGTAGAAGTCGGCACAGATCGCCGGTTATTTGTGATTGCAAAAAGGGTGATTCAATCTATGAAAGTGCCGGTTCGCTTGCTTAACATTACCGCCCTCTCAGAACACAGAAAAGATGCCCATACTTCAATCTATACCACTCGTCAAGGGCAGTTGCTTTCGCCGGGGCAGCAGGCTAATCCAGCACTGTATGCAGATTGCATCCATTGGTGTCTACCAGGACTACCTGATACTTGGAATGAGTTACTATATGCACATTTTATTCCTCACACTTGAGCAACCATTTTTGGCTTTTTGCTTTAAAAATTGAAAAGGTTGGGAGGTGAGACTCTCGCCCCAGGAGAGCCGCGTCACCCTCAATTTTTGAAAAGGTGGGGCATCTTGGCAGCCTTGTCCCGTGCAATGTTTTAAATTGTATCTGTTGGGGTGGAATTGTTAAGCTGCCGCAGTCGTGCAAGTAAAGGGCAGGAAGTCCGCCTCTGTTGCTTTCAGGATGAAAAGCATTTGTTTATTCATTCATACCTTCAAGATTGATGAAGTCAATTGTGTTAATCACTATCGGAAAATGAATTAATGAAACGTTATGCGTACAAGTTATTAGTCGTGCCGGTTGGGCGCAAAGACAGCTTCTCCCCGGCAAATGACCCCTGCGGACACGTTTCTGTCGGTGGTGGACCTCACCTTTTAAATATCGACTGACTTCATTTGTTTTCATTTATAGAAATTAAGGATTCAATGCTAAATTTTGAGTTAAATCGTTCAAATAATTCTATTATTAAATTTTGTCGGTTGCATCGTTACATCGTCGTCTTAAGCACCAATGAAGATCTAGAGAGACCCAGTTTTGAGTTTTAACACGCGATTAGTTTGGGAGACTTTGTTTCCGGTTGCAAGTAATGTATCCTGCAAGTCTATATATGGTAATTGGTATACCAATTAATTTTATGTGGTGGGAGTTCCATTCGCGTGCGTGGAATTAAAGGGCCACTAACAGCTCATCAGAACAAAACAAAACAAAACAATGAACAACGGGTTTGGCTGCCAGAGATGCAATTTCCTCCGAATCTCAGCACTGTTTGTCGTCTCTCTTTTGATATGTTGTCTTCTCATCGAACAAGTGAATTTCAGGGCAATCCTGTTACCAAGGCTTCGAGAGATGTTACGAGATCCATCAAACCACAGCAATGATTTGGTTACAGAAAATAACAAGAAGATTGAAGAAGATGTCGTTGAACTGGACTCCAGGAGGAAAAACGGAGGAGAAATGGTCAGTGCAAAATCAGACTTGCAACAAGAACAGGAAGAAGAAGAAGAAGAAAATGTTGAATTGCCACCAGAGAATTGCGATATCTTCGTAGGGGAGTGGGTCTTTGATAACTTGACTCATCCTTTGTACAGAGAAGAAGAATGTGAGTTTCTGTCAGAATCGGTGACTTGCATGAAAAATGGAAGGATGGATTCCATGTACCAGAACTGGAGATGGCAGCCCAGGGACTGCTCTTTGCCCAAGTGAGTATCATACTCCATTTACATTCCTCTGTTGCTATAGATGCATCAGCGATGATGTTTTAGTTTTTTTTTTTTGTCCCTAATATTGTTCTAATTTGGACCGGGTTCAAGGTTTAAACCGACACGTCTGCTAAGTAAACTGCGGGGAAAGAGGGTCATGTTTGTAGGAGATTCATTGCATCACCAGCAGTGGCAGTCCATGGTCTGCCTGCTTCAGTCTGTGATTCCTTCAGACAAGAAGAGCCTATCGAGCTATTCCAGTTCTCTCACTGTCTTCAAAATGGAGGTCTTTCCCCTCCCGCTTCTCCTGAATTATGACGCATTATCTATTTTAATTAATTTATTTTTAGCATATATATGATGAGATTCAGATTTAGTGCACGAAGAGTGTGTATGCGTGCAAAAAGGCAAAACTGATGCCTCAGTTGGGCGTGCATGAGTCCACTAGTTGTGTGCCCAGAATCAATTTTCATCATTTGATAAACAGGCTTGCATGCACAAAGTTTTTGCTACCTTAACTTCAATTGAGTTAGGAACAAAGTAAGATTGATTCCCATACAATGAAATTAGCCTACCAAATCCAGTAAATTGATCCTAATAATTTTTGCAGAAAAGGACAGCTGATCGGTTTTTTCATGGTAACCAGAAAATTGATTTTGGCTCTTGATTGTGTAGGAATATAATGCCACTATAGAGTTTTACTGGGCTCCCTTCTTGGTTGAATCCAATTCGGAGGCTCTAGACAATAGAAATGGGCAAGGGGATCGTATAATCGCGCCTAATTCAATATCCAAACATGGGGATCACTGGAAAAACGCGGACTACCTTATATTCGATACATATATTTGGTGGATGAAATCTCCTTCTATCAAAGTACTGTAAGTGCTCTTGGTTATTGGGATTCTTTGTTGTTCAGTCAATGGTTTATCGTGGGCGAGTAGTTAACTGTTTCCTCATGAAATTGATGGAAAAGACGATCAGAATCTTTGGATGGAGGGGCCAGTGGATTCGATGAAGTCAGAGTGCCAATTGCCTACGAAAGAGTTTTGAGGACATGGGCTGAGTGGGTGCAAGAAAGTGTTGATACCAATCGTACTTCTGTTTTCTTCAGCAGCATGTCTCCTACTCATCTCAAGTATGGCACCTTGTTTTAGTCTTGCCTTTGCCTAAGATTTTGCCCTTTTCCCCATATGAAATGGGGGGAACGGGGTGAGCTAGGCCTCAGCTTAATCGGCCCCAAAAGTATCTTTTGATTAAGCACTGGCCAATCATGTCGTTATAAGCATGCTAGTGTAGATGACTTGAAGTTAAACATTGACCAAGATCATCAACATGTGACAGGAGCTTGGATTGGAACAATCCAGATGGCATTAAATGTGCCAAGGAGACGAGCCCAATTCCGAACAAGTCCGAGCCGTTGGAGGTGGGCACAAACCGCCATCTTTTTTCGATTGCAGTGAATGTGATCCAAACAATGAAGAAGCCTGTCCACTTCCTCAATGTGACGACTTTATCTGAATACCGGAAAGATGCACACGTTTCAGTTTACACGGCTGTTGGTGGCAAGTTACTTTCCCCAGAGCAGAAGTCTGATCTGATCAAATATGCTGATTGTCTACATTGGTGTTTGCCGGGTTTGCCTGATGCGTGGAACGAATTGCTCTATGCACGCATCATTTCCGGCTCTTGATTCGTATATGTTTCTTCCCTATTTTTGCTCCATTTATTATTCGTGCATCACAATTTAGCCATGGCATCTATGATATGAAACTATAATTGATAACATAATGTGAAGAAGTACGACAAGAAACAAAGGAAATGTTGGACTCCCTGGCCGCAAGACATTATTTTCAAATGGTAAAATGTAGTATAAGTGACTATTATCATACCAAAAAATTTTAACCGTGAGTTGAAGTGTAATTTTATTTCCTGTAACTTTTTGAACATTAAGACGCCACATTCATTACAATGTGCCATGGATAAATGCTGACAAATTTAGCAAACAATCGCCCTCCTAAATTTACCTAAAGACTCAAACCTATAAGCTTGCTTTGATACTTGTATATTTATTTTTTGGATCAAGTGTTTATTATCACACTAAATGGTTAAATTAAGGTTTAATTTTATTTTCTTAAATCTTTACAAAGTTGCATTTAATATTGAGGAGTTATATACGTATAACAAATTGTCATGGGATAGATTTTTAAACCTAGAGTCCCTGACAAATTCAGTCAATTCAAAACAAATTCAGCCTTTTGATGATACGCATTATACTTTATAATTGATTTTACAGGATAAGGTAAAAATAGTCTTTAATTCTTTTATTTTTTTTAATGTAGCTCTATATTTTTTATTTTTCATTTTCAATTCAATTGTAAAATATTACTAATCTTTTCAATATGATACAATCAAAGAAAGAAAGTAAGTAAAACATTATATTTGATGATAAATATACAAAAATTCATATAAAAATACACTTTAGCAAATAAGATATATCTCTAAATATTTCAAATTTTATTTTCACGACAATGATTAGTAATGTAAGAAAATACATACAAAAATGTGCATTAGTAAATACTTTATATATGAAAATAAGTACAAAAATACATATTGATAATGTATTTTCTTATACTCACAATAAGATATAATGTTTTACTTATTTTTTTTTAATTATACCATATTGAAAAGGATTAAAAATATTTAAGATTGAAATAAAATTTTTTTTAAGACTATATTAAGAAATTGATAAAATTGAAAAGTATTTTTTTGGCTTATTACTTGGTTTTTTTATACATATTCGTTTTTATTTATTCTTCTTGTATTTCATTAAATTTTTGTTGCATATTTCCTTTAGGTCAAATATGATTATTAATGGTTGGTGAATTTTATTTAATAGTGGACTTAAGTGAAGTAGAAACAATAGGTAAAGTACTAAAATAAGAAAAAAAAAGTTATAAAATTATATTAAAAAATCACAAAAATTTAAAACTAAAATAAGATATTAAAATATAAAAGCATGATGAAGTTATATATGAGAAAAAAAAAACTCTCATATAACCTCAAATATATTGATTACTACATCGACTATGATTAAAATGATACGAGGATGTACATTTATTTTTAATGATTTTACTATTTAAATTTTTTATATGTAAAAATAAAATGGATAAAATAACTATTATATTTAACACTAATTATACTTAATGCAAATATAACTATTACAAATATGGATAAATATGTATTTTAAATTTTTTGATTAAGGTATGATAAATTTAATACATTGATATTATAATATTAAAAATTGTACACAATTAGTTTACTCTTATAATACTTTCTTATTTAATTGTATGTATTATATTTGAAGAGTATATTGCAATTTTAGACACAAACACCTTAACTTGACTAAATAAGAAATAATAGAAAGAAATTTCATGAATTGGATAAAGAAATTTTTATTTGAAATTTTACAAATTTCAAAATAATAAAATTGTAATACCAAGCATGCAACATTCACGTCGATAGAAGTCACAAACCCAAGGGATGAAAACTTGTCTTTTATTTTACTAATGAAAAGAATTAAAATCTTGACTAAGGGTCAATCTTCCATTGGGATAAATCTTCCCATATGCATCATAATCTCTTATTTTACTAAGAATTAAGCAGTTCCACATTTATTGCTTCCAAAGTTCACGTAATTGAATAATTAAAACTTTTTTTTTTAATTTTTCTAAAGATAAATTTTACTTCTTTAGAAATTCAAACTTTTTTTAAAAATTTTACTAATAATAAATTTTCCATTGGAATAAATTTTCTAATATGCATCATAATCTCTTCTTTTGTTAAGAATTAAAACCTTTTATTTTTTATAAAAAGTAATTATTCTTAAAATTAAGAGTTGCCTATTAATCATATTTGCCCTTTAAAGTTAAAGAGAGAGAGAAAAAAAAAAGGAGTTTCTCTCATTTAGTGTAACATTTAAATGTATATAGATAAATGTACATGGATTAGATATTAAAATTTTAATTATCCAAATTAAAAATATAAATAGTAATATTTAGATTATCATATTTTCTTGATTACACAATACTTATTGTATTTTAATATAAATTAAATTAAATTAAATTATTTTTAACTAAGGGTAAATATGTAATTTTTTCTTTTTATCTCTAATAATATAGTGTAATATAAATATAAAAATTATGATGGTAAATATTAAATATCTTTTAATTAATCAAAAGATAAATATTAATATTGATATTTAAATTATAACATGACAGTTCTATTAATGTCATTGTTTCACATCATATATGTATTAAAAAAAATTAAGTTTATAAATAATTGAATAACTTTTAGACCAAAACTCAGTCCGTCGTGACGTTGAGCTTGATTCTCTCTTTTTGTGCCCTAGAATACTATTACTGTAACCAAGTGTTTTCTGAGAATTTTTGGAGCAAAAAATCTAATTGTAATGGATTGATTGCCTTATGGCTAGTGCGTGGCAATATACAAAAAGTGTGGTCAAATCAACGAGACTTTTAAACGGGTCGATCTCATGCTCTTCCAAATAAATGTCGTCAGGATTTTTTTTTTAAATTTAAGTTTTTATCCTAAAAAAAGAATCACTAAATGTGGCTTTGGGAGTACAATTTCGTTAAAGGGAGAGAGAATAAATATTGTAGAACATACAACAAATATAGCCAAACGTGCGTAAAAAGAAAACGGCATTGCCATTTGACCGTTGACTGTAATTCTATGCTATTTATTTCATATTTAATAATTTTTTATAAAAACTTAAATCTAAAAAAAAATTAATATTTTCGCGTCCTTAATTCTGTCTGAAAGTCAGGGTTCATGAACTTTTGCGAATCTTAAAAAAAATTAAGCCGTTAGACGTCACGCAGGATGAAAAGGTTGAAAAAAATCTTACAAGACAAAAAAGGCTTGCGTGTCATGGCTGAACCGCGCGCGGCGGTGTCAGCGTCTTGTTTTTTTCTCTCAACGATTTTCAATTTTGTGGGTACCACGGGAAACGCCCAAGGATTGGACTCTTTTTCTGTTTTCTCTCTCTCTTGTATCACTTGCTTCTTTAAACGTTAGATCTCGCATGTTCTCACTGTCATTCTCATTTTCAGTTGTCGATCTTTTCAGATGTAATTGGACTTTGGGATTAACAACGTATACTTGAGAAATGAATTTTATTAATGTCACGAAAAAAGAAGAAGCTTAAATTTGAGACTTTTCAGTGTCAAATAAAAAAAAAAGACAACGATATAAAACAGATATAATATTTTTATGGCCGAATTTGCCTCTTAATATTAATATATTTTTTGAATTCAATATTTGTAAAAAGTATAGTAATAAAAAATAATAAAAAAATAAATTTATACTTTGTATCTTTTGACAATTGTATTATGATAATATCAAGAATTACTAACATCATGTAAATATTTGGTATTTTCAAGGGTGGATAAAACATTATAATCATGTTGTATAAAATCTTAATATTTATTACACGGCCAATATTAACAAATAAACAATGTTATACGAATATGTAGTCTTTTTTTTTTTATATATATTATCACTTTTTTATATTAAAATGTTTAATTTTTTTTAATGTACAAGTAAAACTAACAATCAAAATTTCTTTACCTAAGTGTTTAAATAGAAGGTGACAATTAGGCTAACTTTTGAGCCATCATTTGGACTAACTTTTGAGTGCCAAGCTCTTATCAATTGAACGGACCAGTTGGCTGCCTTAAATTATAAATTTTTAAAAATTATATAGTTTTAAAGTGAAGTTATCCTTATCTCCACTTATCTTTTTTTTTTTTATATATATATATATACCTTTTACTAAATTAGATGACCTTTGTTCTCTCTAGAAGTCGATTGAGGTGTCTATATCCTTGTTTATATATATAACTTGATGTTAAAAAAATGTTAAAAAAAATACCATAAATATAACAATTATACATTGCATTGAGACTCATATGTTAATAAAAAAATTATTATTTAAATATTATTATATCAAAGTAAATTTATCAATAAATTTCTAATTATTTTAAGACAGACCATTCCGAGAGATATTACATTTAAACACTACGAGGCTACCGCCTCTGTTAAACAATTTTGATTAACATTTTCTAGTGGTGCAGGAAAACAAATGTTATTTTTGGCCTGGCGGTAAAGTTCATTTCAGTCTTAAGAACAGTAACGAAGTTCCTTTTTAAGTCTACACACCATCAAGTCCGGAAATTGTCTTTGCCCACTTTACTCTCTGTAGATCCTTCTCGTCTTGATTGAAACGGATTCTTCTTAGGGTTCCATCGCTGCTCTGGATATTCCAGCAGCGATTTGAATCCCGCGTTAAGCCTTCGGTTTTGAGTGTATCGGTCGACGGTTGAATTCCGATTCACAGATTTGATTCTCCGATTCTGACCCGTCGATGTTTGCAGCCATGTCGACCGCCAACGCCCCGATCACCATGAAAGAAGTCTTGACTGTAAGTGCTCTTCCACTACCTTTCCCGTTGTCATCTGTTTATTTGCTGCTGCTTCTTTTTATTTTCGTGAGCCGAAGTCTGCCTTTGTTCTTCGAAATTTTAACATTAAGTTACTGTAATACTCTTCTTTTATTTTATTTTATTTTATTTTTTGAACATAATCTTCTGATTAGGTCGTTTGTATTTAGTTATCCGAGTTCACTCACTTTCCTTTGATATCGTGTGTTTGCAGTTGCAGAGCATTGGTATTAGTCCGCAATTTATGACGTTCACTAACGTCACTATGGAGTCCGACAAGTATATGTGTAAGGGAAACGGCGCCACAGAATAGTGTTGTCATTATTGATATGAACATGCCAATGCAGCCATTGAGGCGGCCAATCACTGCAGATTTAGCACTTATGAATCCAAACTCCAGAATCCTTGCTTTGAAAGGTAGTATTCTTCTTCTTCTTCTTCTCTTTTGTTTTTCCCTTTCTTGATAAGTTCAATGGTTGGATTAAGGCTTTGTAGTAGTTGTAGTTGTTGATTAGCAATAACGGGCAATCACGAGTGTTGTTGTTTTAAATTATGAATTTTTTTTTAGTTGTGCAAGCATTCATGAATTCTTTGATTTTCCATCCGCATTGTTTATAGACAATTATTTTAATCTTGTGTTCCACAAGATAAGACGGTTTTTTTTTTTTTTTTTTATTGTGTGTTTGCACAAAAGATCCAACTGGTTGTCCATGTTGTTTTGAACTCATTATGCACATATGTATGATGACTACCTGGGTAGGCATTGCTAATGACTTGTCTTTCCCCATCTATTATTTTACAAATTTGTTTTGATGTAATCACACCAAAAGCTTTTTTTTTTCTGGCCTTGGCTACATCAGATTGAAACTGATAAGGGATTGAACCTTAACTCCACCACAAAAGTTAGCTCAAGAATGGAGGATTGACCCAACTCTTATAAATAGCTCAAAGACCCCCTCAGAATCGATGTGGGACACATCATTTCCGACCCCTTCAAACCGCACGTCCCTGTGCTGCCTCAGTCGGCAATCGGCTCGGTGGCAGGGAACCTTTGTACATGTGCCCACCGACCCTCTAAGGTTTGGCTCTGATACCACCTGATAAGGGATTGAACCCTAACTCCTAACTCCATCACAAATGCTAGCTCAAGAATGGAGGGTTGACCCAACCCTTATAAACAGCCCAAAGACCCCCTCAGAATCGATGTGGGACACATCAGAAACCATATTTTTTATGTGGCTAACTCTTTACATGTGTTCACTTTATTACCTATTAATGCTGCATAAATCTTTACATCAGTTATGTTCTACTATATTTCCATGATTTGGCTAAAAGTTCTTTTGTAGAAACATTGAAGGGCTTTTTCACCTTTGAAACAATTTTTGTTTTCTTGTGTCATGGGGTTGGATTGAAAGGAGTTTCTCTGCCCTTTTCACAGTCCCCAAGTTTTCATCTACTTTCAGTGGTCTTCATAGATGTGTGCATAAGTCATATGTTCAGTGACTGCTGACAAACTGTTGTGTTCTTTTAAAGCCCAAGTACAGGGAACACCACAGGATCACTTGCAAATATTTAACATTGAGATGAAAGCAAAAATAAAATCTCACCAAATGCCTGAGCAGGTATACTTTTTCCTATATTTTTTGTACTGATCTATATAAACAATTTATTAATGGTTGTTTTCTTTTGTTGCTGAATTTGATGTTTTAAATGTTATTGGAATTAAGTATCTGTTCTTGATTTGTAGGTTGTCTTTTGGAAGTGGATCACACCAAGGATGCTGGGCTTGGTGACACAAACTTCGGTTTATCATTGGTCAATAGAAGGTAAAATTCTTTTTATTCCCTTACCTAACAATGTATCTTGCACTTGCACCCTGCTTATTCTTAAGTTGGTGCTCCATATGTACATATATATGCATGGTATTAGCTCTGTGTTTGTGTTTCTCTAATTTGTTGTAGCATGAATTTGAATGTTTCACCAATGCAGGTGATTCGGAGCCGGTTAAGATGTTTGAAAGAACAGCGAATTTGGTGAACAATCAGATAATAAATTATCGCTGTGACCCTTCGGAGAAGTGGTTAGTCTTGATTGGAATTGCCCCTGGTTCACCTGAGGTATGTGGTTTCCTCTGTTATTTTTTTATCCATAACCAGTCACATCATTGTATGAAGAAGATGCCCTCCTTTTTTTAAGCAGAAAATTTCACTATCACTTTCAATAAAAAAACTTTATAGCATGATAAACATAAATGTTGTGTGCTGATAATATATAGAATTCTTGGGACAACTGGTTTAGACTCACCCCTGATGTGAAGCCTGCAACATTGCAATCTGTCTGGACCTGGTGTAATCAATCCTAGGTTAGAAGAGTTGTGGGCTCTGGTTCAAGTTCAGGGTGTCATACTTCTGTGAATTACTAACTAATCAAGTCTGGAATTTTTTTCTGTTGTTTGCCATTTCATTGCAAGAACATTAATTTGGCTTCAGCTTTGTGTCTCTGTGGTCATTTGACTTTTGGTTGAGCTTCATTTTTCATATGAACTGGTCCATTGTTGCTTGCAGGCACAGCTTCTACAAAAATTATATTTAATGCGATTTATTTCATCCTGATATTTTTTTCTACCATTATGATGACATAATGATTTCTGTTTTGGTATTCTTATTATATTTTCTTTGCAGAGGCAACAACTGGTTAAAGGGAACATGCAACTTTTTTCTGTTGATCAGCAGCGAAGTCAAGCTCTTGAAGCACATGCTGCTTCATTTGCTCAGTTTAAGGTCTTCTCATTTTTGACACACATTCCTCATTGTTTTTCATGCATTATGGCCAGTAGTTCTTTTTTTTCTTTTTTTCTTTTTTAAATGAGGGGAGTTAGTTCTCTTTTCTTTTTTTGAACAGGTTTCAGGAAATGAGAATCCATCTATTCTTATTTCTTTTGCAACAAAAACATTTAATGCTGGTCAGATTGCATCAAAGTTGCATGTTATTGAGCTTGGTGCCCAGCCAGGTATTGTTCTATTGTGATTTTTGTTTTTCCTTTATTATCTGTTTATCATGCACCTCCATTTCAAAGGAATAAAGTCCCAACATTGTTAGCAGGGAAGCCATCATTTTTGAAGAAACAAGCAGATCTTTTCTTTCCACCAGAATTTGTGGATGACTTTCCACTCTCAATGCAGGTTTGATGCTACTTGCTTTGTTTTTTATTTGTTTTTCTTGCCTTTGTATTTTTAGTCCTTGTTCCATTATTTGCAGTTTGGTAATTGTCATGAATCTGCTAAATGGCAGATCTCCCAGAAATACAGTCTGATTTATGTGATCACGAAGCTTGGGCTGTTATTTGTTTATGATTTGGAGACTGCAACTGCTGTATACAGAAATAGAATTAGTCCAGATCCAATTTTTTTGACAACAGAAGCTTCATTGATAGGGGGTTTTTATGCCATTAATAGGCGAGGCCAGGTGTTACTGGCTACAGTAAACGAAGCAACAATTGTGCCATTTGTTAGTGGCCAGGTATCCTCATTTGTCCCCTACTGGCTGCCAAACTCTAGTTTTGTAGTCTGTTTTTGGTGATATGTTCTGATCTTTCTTGTTACAGTTGAATAATTTGGAGCTTGCTGTCAATCTTGCTAAAAGAGGAAACCTTCCTGGTGCAGAGAATCTGGTAAATTGATGTTTCTTTAGGAATTTTTCATTGAATCTACATTCTGATTTTCTTATTTACAGATTTCTCAGTTACCTGGAATTTTTGAGTTCTCAGGTTGTACAACGTTTCCAAGAACTGTTTGCTCAAACAAAGTATAAAGAAGCTGCTGAGCTTGCTGCAGAGTCTCCACAAGGAATTCTCCGAACACCTGACACAGTTGCCAAGTTTCAGGTTTTGGTTTTGTGTTTTACTTAATAGTTTTGTACTGCTTGTAGCTGCACTATGTTTTCTATTTAAAATTGACTGGACTGCTGGGCAAGTACAGTGGTGTGTTAATTCTAGCCATTTTATTTGTTCAGAGTGTTCCTGTGCAAGGTGGGCGAACGCCTCCTTTATTGCAGTACTTTGGGACTCTTCTAACAAGAGGAAAGCTCAATGCATTTGAGTCTTTGGAATTATCACGCCTTGTTGTCAACCAAAACAAAAAGAATCTCTTGGAGAATTGGTTGGCAGAGGACAAGTTGGAGGGCAGTGAGGAACTTGGAGACCTTGTGAAGGTTTGGTTTGCAGCAGATTACATTATTGTTTTATTGAACTGTGTCAAAATTTTTCCTTTTTCTTTTTGTGCATTTAGGTATTTGATTTAAAATTATGTTATCCCTGTAGACTGTGGATAATGATCTTGCACTGAAAATATACATTAAAGCAAGAGCCACTCCAAAAGTTGTTGCAGCTTTTGCTGAGAGGAGGGAGTTTGACAAAATTTTGATTTATTCCAAGCAGGTAAATGATGTATTTTATTTGTTAATGGATTTGACATTTATCAACTTGACATTAATTCTGCATTTTGAGAAGTGTCACCATGCTTGTGTTTTGATTATTGCTTTAGGTTGGGTACATTCCTGACTATTTGTTCCTTCTGCAAGCAATTCTTCGCTCAGATCCTCAGGTATGATATGACTTCATAGACCAGGAGATAAGTATCTGTAATAGATATGAATTGTAATTGTGAAGTTTGTTTTGCATGTGGGCATTTTTTGATATTTCGTATATATGAAGATCATGATGAAATATTTGATTGACTTCTTAAATTCAGGGTGCGGTTAATTTTGCTTTGATGATGGCTCAAATGGAAGGAGGTTGTCCAGTCAATTACAACACCATTACTGATCTCTTTCTTCAGGTTCAGTCACCAGCACTTATGTTAGTACATTAAGCTATTCGTTCTCCTTGAACTTGGACCTTATCTCCTACTGGTTTGTCCTAATGCACTTACATATCTTCATGTATGCTTAGTAGCTTGGAAACTTATAGGGAGCGGTTCCAATTCTGACCAATTTACCCTTCTCTTACTTCAGAGGAATATGATTCGCGAGGCAACAGCCTTTCTGTTGGATGTTTTGAAGCCAAATCTACCAGAACATGGTTATCTCCAGACAAAGGTTCATAATAGACATTTTTGTATGAAGTCTCTGAAATTTCCATGTTTGTTGGCTGTGTTTAATCCCCTCATGTTTATTTTCCACACAGGTACTGGAAATAAATCTGGTGACATTTCCCAATGTGGCTGATGCCATTCTAGCCAATGGCATGTTCAGTTATTATGATCATCCTCGGATTGCACAACTATGTGAAAAAGCTGGTCTTTACATTCGAGCTCTGCAAGTAATATGACTTTTTGCTGTTTTAACTTGTATCCTCATGGAACTGTACTTTCCATTTTGGTTAAATACTGCCTTCCTGTGCAGCATTACACAGAGTTGCCAGATATTAAACGTGTAATTGTGAATACACATGCAATAGAGCCTCAGGTACTGTGTAGATGCTTGTATCTTTTTCTAGAAAGCAGAAGTGTAAAGTTCTAACATTAATATGTACTTCTTTGCAGGCACTTGTTGAGTTTTTTGGTACTCTTTCACGAGAATGGGCTTTGGAGTGCATGAAGGACCTATTATTGGTCAACTTAAGAGCCAACCTCCAGATAATTGTCCAGGTATATGTTGTTCTCTGTGGTGGGTTGTCATTTTTGTGAATCAGTTGCTGACTTGTGTGCATTTGTGCAGACTGCAAAAGAATATTGTGAGCAGTTGGGTATTGATGCATGCATAAAACTCTTTCAGCAGTTTAAGTCGTATGAAGGGCTGTACTTTTTCCTGGGTTCATATTTGAGTTCCAGGTGTTAAATCTGTTGAGAATAATCCTTCCATTGTATGTGTAGTTGTCATGTTAGCCATCTGGTATTTTTATTGGGTAACTTGTTTCTTTGTATTGCTGGATAGTGAGGATCCTGATATACATTTTAAGTACATTGAGTCAGCTGCCAAAACTGGACAAATAAAGGAGGTTGAACGTGTTACAAGAGAATCAAACTTCTATGATGCCATGAAGATGAAAAACTTTCTGATGGAGGCCAAACTTCCAGATGCAAGGCCACTAATTAATGTCTGTGATCGGTTTGGATTTGTTGCTGATCTTACACACTACCTCTACTCAAACAACATGCTTCGTTATATTGAAGGTTATGTTCAGAAGGTATTATGTTTGTTGCTTTCAAATGTATGGTTGCATTAACTATCTAATGATTTTACTGGATATTCAGTATAAGATGAACTAATAATTGACAACCTACTTTTGACAGGTGAACCCAGGGAATGCTCCTTTGGTTGTGGGGCAGCTACTAGATGATGAATGCCCTGAAGACTTTATCAAAGGTCTTATCCTTTCTGTCCGTTCCTTGCTTCCAGTTGAGCCCCTTGTGGAGGAATGTGAGAAGAGGTGATTTTTGTGTGCCTTTGCTTCTTGAATATGATTTCCCCCCCCCTTTTTTATTGTTCTTTGATGTACTTCTGCTTTGTAGAAACCGACTTCGTTTACTCACTCAGTTCCTGGAGCATCTTGTGAGTGAAGGAAGCCAAGATATGCATGTCCACAATGCGCTGGGAAAAATCATCATTGATAGCAATAACAATCCAGAGCACTTTCTTATCACCAACCCTTACTATGATTCACGAGTTGTGGGTAAGTATTGTGAGAAGCGGGATCCGACGTTGGCTGTTTTGGCTTACAGAAGAGGACAATGTGATGATGAACTCATCAATTTCACAAACAAGACCTCTTCATTCAAATTGCAAGCCAGGTATCTGGACAGGTTATGGTTCTTATTTGTTGCATGTGGTAGTATGTCATTCTTGAAGGTAATAGGCTTTATACTGTCATTACAGATATGTGGTTGAAAGGATGGATGCTGATCTGTGGGAGAAAGTTCTTAATCATGAAAATCAATGTAGAAGACAGCTTATTGATCAAGTTGTATCTACTGCTTTGCCTGAGAGCAAGAGCCCAGAGCAAGTATCTGCGGCTGTAAAAGCTTTTATGACTGCTGATCTGCCTCATGAATTGATTGAGCTTCTTGAAAAGATTGTGCTTCAAAACTCTGCTTTCAGTGGAAATTTCAATTTGCAAAATCTGCTTATTTTGACAGCCATTAAGGCAGATCCATCTAGAGTGATGGATTACATTAACAGATTAGATAATTTTGATGGACCTGCTATTGGTGAAATGGCTGTTGAAGCCCAGCTATATGAGGAAGCATTTGCAATTTTCAAGAAGTTCCACTTGAGTGTTCAGGCTGTTGATGTCTTATTGGATAACATCCAAAGCATTGACCGTGCTGTGGAGTTTGCATTCCGTGTTGAAGAAGAAGCTGTTTGGAGCCAGGTGGCAAAGGCTCAACTCAGGGAAAGGCTAGTGAGTGATGCAATTGAGTCATTTATTCGCGCAGATGATGCCACTCTTTTCTTAGAGGTCATTCATGTGGCAGAGGATGCAAATGTCTATCATGATCTGGTGAGGTATCTTTTGATGGTTAGGCAGAAGGCAAAAGAGCCCAAGGTGGATGGTGAGCTCATTTATGCATATGCAAAGATTGATAGGTTGAGTGACATTGAGGAATTTATTCTCATGCCAAATGTGGCTAACCTACAAAATGTTGGTGATCGCTTGTATGAGGAAGCCCTATATGAGGCTGCTAAGATAATATTTGCATTCATATCAAACTGGGCCAAATTGGCTATCACGCTTGTGAAGCTGAGGCAGTTCCAGGGTGCTGTTGATGCAGCAAGAAAAGCCAACAGTACTAAGACATGGAAAGAAGTTTGCTTTGCTTGTGTTGATGCTGAGGAATTCCGTTTGGCGCAGATTTGTGGTCTTAATATAATTATTCAGGTAATTTGATACTTTTTTTCCCCCTGAATTAGTATCTTGATCTAGTCCCATTTGTAGATCCGTGGTATTTTGAGACTTTTCCTTGGTAATCTTAAAAGACCTTTTAAATGAAGTTGGTGGATCTTGGAAACTTCAAAATATGACATCTTTAGGTTTGAATTATGAAACTAGCATATGTTATGCTTGCCTTTGGAAACCATGATGATGAAATCCTATGAAGGTACTGCAACACATTTGAATCTTTGTTTGGATGACCATTAGGCTTTTGGAGTTGTTATTCTGGTTGGCATGTGCTCATTTCATTTTTATATGATTAGCAGTTCTATGGCTGATGTATAAGTGTTTTTTTTTTTTTTTTTTTGTGCTCTGTTGTAAATATGTAGGTTGATGATTTGGAAGAGCTCAGTGAATACTACCAGAACCGAGGATACTTCAATGAATTGATATCTCTCATGGAGAGTGGTTTAGGATTAGAACGTGCACACATGGGCATCTTCACAGAGTTGGGAGTTTTGTATGCTAGATATCGCCATGAGAAACTCATGGAGCACATTAAGTTGTTCTCTACCCGTCTTAATATTCCAAAGCTTATGCGAGCTTGTGATGAACAGCAGCACTGGAAGGAACTTACATACCTGTACATCCAATATGATGAATTTGATAATGCTGCAGCCACTGTAATGAACCATTCTCCTGAGGCATGGGATCACATGCAATTTAAAGATATTGTTGTCAAAGTTGCAAATGTTGAGCTATATTATAAAGCTGTGCATTTTTACTTGCAAGAACATCCTGATATCATCAATGATCTTCTCAATGTTCTAGCTCTCCGGGTGGATCATACTCGTGTTATATCCATTATGGGGAAGGTATGTACTTGTGCTGTCCCTTGATATTAATTGGTACCATGTGACGTTCCCTAATCCTTTAGACTCTTTTGAGATTAATGAACTATTCCTGCATGGGTTCCAGGCGGGCCATCTGCCTCTTGTGAAGCCTTATATGGTTGCAGTTCAGAGCAACAATGTGGCAGCTGTGAATGAGGCTCTGAATCATATTTATGTAGAGGAAGAAGACTATGACAGATTGCGTGAATCAATTGATATGCACGATAACTTTGACCAGATTGGCCTTGCCCAAAAGGTGTGTTTTAAATTTCTGTTCTTACCCTTGATGAAATCGCATTTGTATAATCAATGCTGTATGACCTTGAGCAGATTGAGAAACATGAGCTCCTTGAGATGAGACGTGTTGCTGCCTATATTTACAAAAAGGCAGGCAGATGGAAGCAGTCCATTGCGTTGTCAAAGAAAGATAATCTATACAAAGATGCCATGGAGGCAGCTTCACAATCTGGTGATCATGAACTTGCAGAAGAGCTGCTTGTTTATTTTGTCGAGCAGGTAACTGCTGCAATCTAATGCCTTGCATGTTGCAGTTTTAACATGGATAAATGATGTGGCATCTTTTGTGGGCATGGTTAATGGAACATTTTTGGAAATAAATGATCCTGAAAACATCTGTACTTTCTCCTTGCACTGACAACAAAATAAACTTGCTTGGTTGTTTGTGCCACCCAGTGAGGAGGGTTGTTTGGCATATATGCATTTGAATTTCATTTTTGGATACGCTTTATATCTGTTGTTGCTTTTGTTGCTTTTGTTAGTATTTTCACAACATGGCATCTCAGAAATGAGACCTGTAATGTTGGGCGTTGTAGCTTTTGAGGATGTAATGGGTGGAAACTTTTACTTGGTAATCAGAAATTCCCTTTAAATAGGAGTGTTCTTGTGTACGGGACTCAGTTGGGCTTACAATAACCTTTTCCGAGACACTAAGGCTTGCCCTTTACAATTCCCTTCTGAAGATATTCCTTTTATGTGGTCATGTGGTTAATGTTTTCACTTGAGTATTTTACTGCTATGTGGCTATCGTATGCTTGTGCTTGTGCAGGGCAAGAAGGAGTGCTTTGCATCATGCCTTTTTGTTTGTTACGATTTGATTCGGCCAGATACTGCTCTTGAACTTGCATGGATGAATAAAATGGTTGACTTTGCCTTCCCATACATGTTACAGGTTAGTTACAGCTGTTTCTCTGAGGATTGTCATAATTTTGTCACCTGAATGCTGTCACACCAAGTTTGTTTAAGTGGCTATATTAGTTGCAGAATGTTGTGATTTGATCTTATCTTTGATAATTTATTTTTCACTTTTTTTTTCCTTCCAGTTTATCCGTGAATACATGGGCAAAGTTGATGAACTTGTCAAGGACAAAATTGATACCCGGAATGAAGCCAAGACTAAAGAGCAGGAAGAAAAGGATGTTATTGCTCAGCAGGTAATCTCACTATCTTCTATTTTGGAAAAATATTTGATGCAACAGGAGGCCTTTTACATTTGGTCTAGTAGTAGTATCTGGGACGAAGGCTTTGATATTGTTGTTGTTGTATCCGGGAATGGATCAGCCCAAAAACTGTATCTTTCTATTGGCGTTGGGTCTTGCTTGACTATACTTGTGGTGGATCTGATGTTCAAGTGACTGTTCTGTTGCAGAACATGCATGCTCAGTTGCTTCCTCTTGCTTTGCCTGCACCAACGATGCCAGGTTTGGGTGGACCAACAATGGGTGGGGGTTTTGCACCACCGCCACCCATGGGTGGAATGGGGATGCCTCCTATGCCATCTTTTGGCATGCCGCCAATGGGCAGTTACTGACATGCTGACATTCCTCTTGTGGGAGTGATTGGTGAATGCAAGCAACTTGAAGGGGAAGTGTAACCGAGCAGTTTGAATTTTTCACTTGATGATGGGCTGTTGTATTGGTTTGGTGGGATGGAGTTGTTACCGAAATGATGTTGGGAGTCCTTTTAGTCTTAGTTTGTGGATATGTTTTAGCATTCATTTTGCAAGGAGAGGCATTTTTGGCTGCTGATAGAGTGACACGCTGTGGATTCCTGTATCTATATCGCCTCATTTTAGGGTGTAGGGACCCGAAAGTGTAGACATACAAGACGAGTCATACGAATTAGAAATCACCAATTTGATGTATAGTAGATTATTAGTTTACTAGTTTTGGTGTATCTATACTGTGCTTTAATAATTTAATGGTTTCTAATTTTATTCTGATTGTAATATCATCGTGTGGCATTCTCATTCTCTTATTTGAATGAGCATTTTCGTGATCATTTATATACCTGAATGCGCACGATGACCCTTCCGACCTGGTAAATGTCAATTTCTGGAGTCCATGAACTTATCTGTCTGTTAGCAGCATTCAAATTTTAACATTGAAAGGGTCTGTCATCCCTTATTAATTGATGTTCAAGGGGCTATTACTTACCGGATGAAATTCATTACGTAGTGTTAACATTCAAAACATAATAATATTAAACTGGATACCCTTCAGGTTGAAAAAATTATATTCTAAAGAATTATGTCAAGTAATTTGCTGCATCAAATGTTAAATTAATGTTTATTAAATAACTCTTATTAGATAGATAATACTCATCGAACCAAATTTAATATCTAATTGTCCATCTAACAGTAAAAAAAAAAAATCTCTTTGATATGATTATTATTAAAATATATATTTTAATTTTTTATTAAAATATATATTTATTTTTAATATATTAAAAAACACATTAAATTGTGAGTTAGGATATATGTATATGTTTTTAAATTTTAATAAATTTTATACTTAATTTTTTAAAATAAATGTCCGAATTTGATCGTTTTGACAAAATTTTATTACTATGCTTAAATTTTATTTTCACCAAATATAAATTTCTTTAACTAAATTCTTAAATTTTGTTAATAATTTTAAGAGTTTTTATATATATATATATATATATAATTTTAACTCAGTGTACACCAGAATTCAAAATTTTAGTTGCTGAAAGAAGTTCTAAGAGTTTCTTCTGCGTCTAACTTGATGAACATAGATTCTTCCAAAGCCTCACCTTCAAGGAAAGCCGCACAATAACCTCAATACACGAATATATTAGTGCTTATTACAAAGCACCTAATTTTCTCCTGCAATACAAGTACATTGAATACAGTACTATAGATGGAACTTTCCCTGTGTGTGCGTGTGGGTGAGAGAGAGAGTGTGAGATTACCTTGGCAGATAAGCTACAGGTGCAATGACTAGCGTTGCTATGGCTTGCCTGTGGAGAACAAAGACTCTTGGACTCATTCCCGTAACAAGAGAGCTTTCATGGTGAGAGAAACGCCTGCATAACGAATTGCAATCCAACCACAGACATTAATACACGCACAGCTTATAGAGATGGACTTTTAATGTGCAAACTGACAAAGATGGCCATTGGTATTGCAGTGGTGTCTTAGGTTTATTAAGGCAAGTTTTGATGAGTATAGACATGGAGAAGTATGGATCACAAGGCCTGCACTGGCCTAATTTTCTCGGTGAGTCAGCAATGATTACTCACCGCATGTTTTTCACTTTCCGAAATGTTACTTGGAGACTCATATATTGTACTTTCACGACTGTTGGTTGTATATTTTTCAGGTTTTGGGTGCATGATTATGTTAGTAGAACGTGAATCCAAGTTCACGAAGGTTTTTCAATTGACGATTTTTTTTTCTCGGATTTTTGTTTTTTTCTTTTCTTTCTTGGCCAATAACAGTTAACCATCGAATTCACGTTTGTTAGATGTGCGTGCCCCGAGTGTGTCCCGACTTCTTGTCAGCCAATGCCCGGGGCGGATATATTGTTATCCATCCTGTTTTATGAAGTTCTACTCTTGTTCTTTGCAGGTATAATACAGCAGTTTATAGAGTAGCAGTTTATCTACTACTTGTTATATAGAAGATAGGAAATAGCAGTCAAATCGCAGTTTATTGTTGTTTGCTCCAGCTAAAGAAGAATATATCCATATGGGGACCCTATATGCATCTTGTAGTTGTTTTCCGAATTTTATTGTAAAGGATGAGAATGAACATGGTCCTTCTATGTTTCGTATTTGCTGCTTTGTGGTTTAAATTTTGAAAATGAAAAAGTTCAAGGGCCCTTGTGTCCGTGATTACTTCTTAAAAAACTTCTTGTTTTCACAAAGATGGTCCTCTAACTCTGATCCGTACAATTATCCTGTTCGGCATAGATTCTAGGTTTACAAGTGTTGGACACGGTTCCTGAATATTTTGTGATGATTTGCATAGAAGTTTCTACATTAAAAGCTGCCACGCAGGCACGCATCAAAGTTTTCTTCGGAAGCTTCAGCACAGAAGGCAATCCAATTCACATTCTTGGGAGTGTCTTTCTCGAGAATAATTGAAAGGAAAAGGAAAAAGGATTTCTGTATTTCAGTTGAGCAGGATTATCATATTGCGACTGATAAGGGGCTGGAAGTGCTGAAAACCCAATGTCTAGCAATCAGTTGACAAGTAGGATTCCTACGTCTGTGGACTCCGGAGGAGGAAATAACCAGTTCCGAGCCGGTGTCGATGATGAGTCTGGAACTCAAGCCTTCAATGGCCCCGCAATTTCTTCTGGATTGAAGCAGGTGGGAGGACCCCGGTTGCATGCAACACCAAAAAGATCTCCAACGGCGAGAGAGTTTACGGGCTGCTATGGTTCTCAGCCGTTATACAGAATCGGAAGCATCATGCAGATTCGATAACTTCAATTGAGTAGTCAAGTTCTAGGGGGACGATACCCGGTGTGACGGTAAGTCTGTTCAACTATGAATTTTACGTCACAAGTTTTAAGCGAAAAAGGGTGTCGATTCCATTTTTCTTTTGAACTACAAAAGAATGCTCCTTAGAGCTTTTGAGTTAAGCAGCCCCGAGCAGCTAGTAAGACTTGCTCGAGGATACCATGGTCAGTTAGATTTTCAGAAAACTTTTAACGGGTCGTAGGCCATGGGCAACTTTAAATTTAATCATATCCTTAGCCACACCAAGTCCAGCACCCACGACTCAACCAATCAACAAGCACAATCTCCAGCAAACCCAGTATTAAAAAAAAAAAAAAAAAAAAAAGTGTCAAGCTCAGTAAAAAGAGACAATATTCAAACAAACGGTAACAGCACAAGATTTATGAAAAGGGAAGAGAGCCCATTGAGCAGAATAGAATCCCATCATCATCGAATAAAAAAGGCATCACATAGTAGTAGCCAGTAATACATGAAATCGAAACAAACTACTGCTTGTTTAAATCAGTTAACATATGAAATAGCAACTAAACAGCCAAACGCTTAGGACGACAGCCGTTTCACTTTTTACTGAAGAAACTACTTGGATCTCTGTCTCATCTTTCTGCGCTTCCTCTTGAGCCTTCTCATGCGCTTCTTCTTCCACTGTCACACCATAAAAGCAAATGGCAAACACAAAACACAAACAGGAATCAATTAAAAACTCAAAAATCCATATAAGCTCAAGTTGAAAGAGAAGATTTTCTACCTTGGCTCTCATTGTGAGAACGTGCCCAAGATCGTTGTTAGATTGCTCTCGGATTCAGAACCCTGCCCGGCTGCTTCACGGAGAGACTCCTGCGCGTTACAGAGATAAATAGGACCAAAGGCTAAGCGTCAGCAGCATTTAGGTGTATGCATATATATAGTACAGAAACCCTAATTCTATTGGGTTTATGAAGATAGGAGTCTTTATTTTGAGCTGGAAAAATGAAGCCCAAATTAATAAATAATAATTGGGTCATAAAAGCCCAATATATCCATTTAACCCCTTTCTGCTAATTTATTATTATTATATTTATTTATTATTAAAACTAAATAAAACTATCGACTGTACCAATATTTGGGGGGTGAGATTGGCGAAAGGGATTGAACCGCTGCCCCCTTAATCGGAGAGGCACGCGCCTCCCACTGTTGCCGCCAGCCACTCCCTCGACCGTTACTATTCTTTTTTGTCACCGTAAGTGTCTATGGGCCCCAGAAATTGGTCTTTTTTTTTTTTTAATTACTCTTCGATGTTGATTAAGGGTTTGTATCTACTTCTGTGCAGACCATTTGTTAAATATCGATCATTCGTTGAATTTAGGTGTTAATTTATGGGATCACCCTCTCACTCCTTTTACGGTTATAGTTATGGTTTAAAATTTGTATTTTGAATTAAATATAATTTTGTTAGTGTTTAATAAATTATAAAATTTATATTATGTAGAAATGCACTATAATTTAAATTTACATTTTGAAAATATAGTATTTTAGTGCAATAGAACAATGCAAGAAGCACATTATAGTTTAATAATATTTTTAATATAATATTATATAATAATTATAAAATATTTTTTTGTGATTATTTTGATTTTATTATATTTTTTAAATTACTATAAACAATTATTAAATAGTCCATTATATTTACTGCTAATAAATTTTTAACTATTAATTTATTAATTAAAATTTCAAATTAACTCTATTTCTTTTTTGCAAGCAAATTTGATTGCGATGATGACAACCAATGGTAAGAAAATTGTTGACTATGAGAACTGCTTGATGTTTATTTGGGCAATGTAAGGGCATGCATTTTTTATAGAGATAATGTTAATCATGGTAGGCTTTCGCAATGTGTTGTTTAGTGTTGATTGGATTTGAAACTTTATCCTATTACACTTGAACTTTAAGGTAATGAGACTATTCTTTATGATGAATAGGTAGCTTATAGTGTTGGTAGGGTATTCCCAAGTAACAGGTCCAAGTTTTATGACCAAAAATGTAAGTTGGAGAATTTATTTAAGAGAATGGGCAAAAAGCACAAGTTTATCTGTTCATGTTATTGTTATTATTGTCTTTAACTTATGTGCCAAAGGTGTTACAAATGATGTTCAACAAATTTTAGACATTTTTGGTAAGCCAGAAATGCTTCCTTTAATGGTGTTTGACAAATAAGATCACTGTATTTTTTTTTTATAACAAGGGCTCAGTTAATTAACGTTTGACACAATTATTATATTTACTACTTAAAGGCAAAGATTGAAAAAACATATCCAAGATATGCTCAATTGTAAGCTCAATTATAATGGCACCAACCTATTTGTCTCATCGATCTTGTTAGTGAAGAAACAAGATGGATTATAACATTTTTGTGAGAATTATTGACATTTGAATGGAATTATTATCAATGACAAGTACATAATTCTCAATATTAACAATATCCTAGATGAATTACATAGGTGTCATTTCTTGTCAAAGTTATAGATTTGTGTGGGTTTTAGTCAAATATAGATTAAAGAGGAGAAGGACATTACTAAAATGACATTTTGCACCCATTAAGGGCATTATAAATTTAAAGTTATGTCATTTGGGTTAACAAAAACATCAATAACATTTCAATCATTGATCTTTTCTATTATAGAAATTCGTTCTTGTCTTTTTTTGAAGGCATACTAGTTTGTACTCTTAGTACAGATGAACATATACAACACTTTTAGTAAGTTCTGATGCTCTTTCACTAACATTACTTGTATACAAAATTATCCAAATGTTTATTCAAGTAAATAAAAATCAAATATCTAAGATATATTACCTTTATAAATAAGGATTTTATTAATGAATTCAAAATAGAAACCATAAAGAATTAGCTTATACTTATTTCTTTTAAAAGTATTTAAGGATTTCTCAAACTTACAAAATATTACCATAAGTTCATCAAATACTATAGGATCATTAGCAAGTTATTGATAAAACATTTTAAAAAGGACTTCTGATAAAGTTAAAAGGCTTTAAAGGCTTTTAAGCATTTAAAGGAGGTTATGTGTATTACATCAATTTTGACCTTGTTAGATTTTAATAAAACCTTTGTATTAAAGATAAACATATGTAATGTTAGAATAAAAATTGCTGAATCATCATATATATGGAATCACATTACTATAATGAATGAAAATGTTGGGGTGTGAAGTGATAGGGGTGATGAGTGTTCTTATATAAAAAAGATGTTTATTAGTCTATTTAAGTAAGCTTTTTAACTTTGACTACCAAGGTTTGTTTATATATGAAAAAAAGTTCTTAACCATTATGATCATCACCAAATAAAGACATTATTTGGAAAGGAAGTAATTTAAGATTTGAATTGATCATAAGAGTATAAAGCACCAACTACTATAAAGATTTTATACTTATATCCAACAAAAGAGAATTATGAAACTTTTAAAATTAGGTTATGTGATTCTTTATAATAAGAAGTTAGAAAATAGAATTGTGGATGCCCTTGTATAATAAAGGAAAAAGAAATGTAATGTTATCGTAATTATGATTTTGCATTGGATGGAATAAATAATAAAAAATTATAAAGGTGATTAGTTGGTTATAAAATTAATTTAATCAATAACAAATTAATAAGCTGTAAACTCTAAATACAACTATAAATATGAAATTAAAGTGTAAGCGGTAAAAGGGAGCTTTATTCTTAACTTATTAAGGTTATGCATAATTTGACAACCAGGGGTCATTTAAGGGTAAGAGCCACATAAGCTAGATTAAAATCATTCTTTAATTAGCTAATATGAAGAAGAGCATGTAATAGTGGGTTTAGTAATGTGAGATTTGTCAAAAATGTAAAACATTATCCCAATCTTTTATAACTAGTCCTTATTCTAGAGTAAGTATAACACCATATTTCAATGGAATGCATCAAAGATTTACTAAATTTAGAAGGCAAAAATGTAATTAGGGTCACTATAAATCAATGTATTAAGTCTATAAATTATATTAAGCTCAATCATCTATTTTTAGCTCATATAATGGTTAAGTTATTCTTTGAACAAATATTTAAACTACTTGAACTACTAAAGTTCATTATTTCAAACAAGGATTGTGTCATCCTAAGTCTATTTTAGCAAGAATTATTTCAAATGGAATAAACTACTTTTTACTTGAACTCGACATACCATCCATAATCATACAAGTAAACAAAGTGACTTAACTGATAAATTAAGGAATACTTGTGATTTATATGCTTTTTGTAACCTTAAAAGTAGCTTAAGTGGTTATTATTAATTGAATGGTGGGACTATGCTACTTATTATAAGACCATCAATATAACATTATATAAAACATTGTATGAATAGTCATTACCCTAAATAGTATTGATGTCAGCCTCTAATAGTAAGGTAGATTTCTTAGCATAATTCTTCAAGGAATGATAAGTCCTTTCTTCCTTTCTTAATAAGTAATTACAATGCTTTCAACAAAGAATAAAGTTTTACATTGATTGTCATTAAATTGAAAGACAATTTACAATGGGTGACTAGATCTATCTTAAATTTTAATTGTATTAACAAATAAGTCTAACACTATAAACCAACCTTAAACAACCTTAAAGTTCTATGGTTCTTTTCAAGTGATAGAAAGAATCACACCTATTGCTTACAAGCTCATACTTTTTCTTAGAAGAGTAATCCATCAAATGTTCCACATTTTGTTGCTTAAGAAAGCAATTAAACCTCAAGTAATGGTATCATAATAACTTTTAATAGTTAATAAAAAAGGTCAATTCAAGGCAAACCCTATAGTCATTCTTTAAGGAAACATAATTAAAAGGAATAATAGAGCAATTACGCAAGTACTATAGTAATAGGTCAATATAATACTTGAAAAAGCCACATAGAAAGACTATTCCTTCGTTAAGTTTGAATTTTCAAATTAAAACTTATTAGTCTTTGATGTTAAGATTATAGCCTTTGAGAATCCTACGTAGTCTAACTAGTAATATAGCTAAACTTCTTAATAGATCTACCTAAATAAAAACATGGCTAATAGATATTATGAATATATATATATTATTCATATAATTAGGAAAGAAGAGAAATAATTTTTTTTAGAAACTTCTTAACTTATAATATATGTTGTGTAATGCAAGGAGAATTATTAATTGATGTCTTATATTAGCAATTTCATTTAAAACTTTCTCTTTTCTCTCTTTTAATCACCCTTTGATTTCCTTTGGTTTTTTCAAATTTAATAAAATTGAAACAAAATGTCATTTAAAAAATAAAAAAGTAAAACCTTTGTCTTCTAACCTTTAAAATTCAAAACCTAATAATCATAATTTGAATTCTAAGCCTTGCCATTTTAAGAATAGGAATTAAAAACTACAAATCCAAATTAGAAACTTTGAACAATCATTTTTTGAATTATAATTTTTCATCTTCTTATTTAAGCCATAAATACTACTTTTTGAAATTGAAGCATCACAAATACTTACAATCAATGATTGACACCACCGTGGCCACAGTTGCCATTGTCACCTCATCCTTCCTTGAATTTATGCCCTTTCTAATACACCTTTTAATGTTTCAATAATACTTGAAAAAGAAATTGTTGAAAAAAAGGTAATAATTTTTTTAAAGAAGGTTTTATATTTTAAAATTTTTTTAACTTTGTCAAAATTAATATTTAATTTTCATATTTTATTAAAAAAATAATACTACTACATCATTAATTTTAATGATGAGATATTTGATTGTGCAATAATTAACTTACATGATAACTAATTGCATGTAATGTGACAAAGTTAAAAGTACATTAATAAGAAATGATACAAGAGGTAAACAAAGAAAATGTGATGGAAAAAAAAGAACAGTAATGAACAAAATTGAAAAAGAAAATGTAAATACTAAAGTGAAATCTTGATTTTTGACAGTTTAGAATCAATCTCTAGTGTTGTGCACTGTAGTACCGCAATCACAAGGCAGTTAGAGGAAACAAATGTCATTTAAGAAATTTCCTCGAACAAATGGCCTTTCTAGCAGTAGAACTGGAAATGCTGAAATAGCTAAAAGTTCTAAGATATTTTGAGTCATAGCTGCTATCAATACAACATAGAATTAACCCTTTATTTGGATAAAATGGTGAGGGGGGAGGAAAATGAGAGAGAAAAAAATAAAAAATAAAGTTTCTCAGTCTTTTGTTGTGTTTGAAAGAAGAAAATAGGAAAAAAAAAAAGTGAAACAAAGAAACAATATTTATTACAATTTAAAATTTTATTTTTATATTAAAATTAATGAGTGTTAATAACTAATAAATATAATTTATTAATATTAGAATCGTCTAAATGATTGAAAGTATCAACTTCAAAATTCAGTTATAACTAATTAATTTAAAATAAAAAGAATTAATATTGTTAAATTGAAGTAAGTGAATCAACATTTTTCTTTCCAATTTTTTTTTAAAAATAAATTTAGTGGGAGAAGAAGACAAAGTATTTTTCCTCTCTCTTGGGACGTTTTTCAAATGCAAGTATGGTTCATTTTTCTGCTCTCTCTTCTCTCTCTGTTTTTTTTTCCCCTCTGCCAAACACAATGTAAAGGTCCCAAAAGCTGATGAAACAATCTGGCCTGAACCATAAAACAGGAAATCCTTTGCCGTTTACAAAAATTTGTGCGATCTACAAACTAGGATGGCAGTGGAAGCGGTGAGGTCACCAGTTCCCTGATTGTGGCTATTGTCAACAGTAGTAAATTGGACATTCCTTCCACAATTGGCTTCCAAAAGGGGTTTAGTTCAACCATCTCTTTTCCAGTTGTCAGCCATATTATGTAAAAGCCATATATAAATCTGCTTGCCGTTAAAAATTGTGCATTCAACCACACATCCCTCTGAATCAAGTCATAGTTGGATTCTTTGTTAAACGAAGCAGGAATACGCGAAAAATTATGAGCACCATTTACCCAAATTATTGAAAGTTATGATTTGTTACGGGTGTGAGTAGGAGCAGAGAAATGAGGTTTGGGTAACATTAATCCTGTTATTGTCGTATTAAGGTTAAGGTTAACATGATTATGATACTTGGATTGAAATGTAACTATTCATTTATACCACGGTTTATTTTATGGGTTAGAACATGCTATGACCTCTATATGTCTTTTTATTTTAATTAATGAAATTCAATAGAAAATATCGCGTTTAAATATAGTTCATGCAAATATCCTTTTTTTTTGTACTATTAAATTAAAATTCTTAAATTCTGACCTTAATTAAAATTGGGCTCAAATTTGAAATTACAAATTATATATCCTATTTTCTTACTATTCAACCTAAAATTCTTAAATTCTAGTATATTCCTCCATACTTTCAATCTGTAGTCCAATCCCTCTTTGGTCTCATCTAACACAAAGTGATCAATTTTATTTCGTAGTCCAAATACTGCCAATTTCTTACAATGGAAATATAAGTACTTAATTTAAGGCAAATAGAAATTCAAGTGCTTAATTTAATACATTTCACACGAATGCCTTCAAAATAGAATTACACTAAGTGTTTAATAAATGCAATTGAAACCTGAAATCATCGACTTTGCAAACATAGAAGTTACAGTGGCAGAATTTTAGGTTAGAAAGAACTACATCGTTTGATTAGTAGACGTCATAAGAATACCATGCACACTCCACCAAACAGCCGCAAAGTAACAGATAATTTGACTGGCATAACCTCCTATAAGTGGCTTAAATTGGACTCAAACCAGTGAGATATCTCCCAGCCACTAAAGACGCAAATTAGTAGGTCATGAATCCCACAAATTAAAACTCAAAACACAAGCAATCATGATTACAATCAAACCTGTAACTGTGAATTGGAATTCAATGCTCACATTCATCGAGCTACAAACAAATTTTGATATTACCATCCATTTTACAACTTTACCCTAATTGTTAAGCCCCCTTCTTTCTTTTCTATTCTTTATTATTATTATTATTATTTGATTGGCCTTGCAAAACCAATTATAGGCTTGCCAAACGGAAACTAAAATGGTTCACAAGCTGATAGGAGGGACCTAATGCTTGCAAGGCAAAGAGAAGGGCTGAGGGGGCGGGAAGGATGGTCCGAAGTTAGTAGTCTTAAAATTTTAGTCCCAGAGTTTCAATTGTCAGCATAGAGAGAAGGTGCGAGTGATTGACGATCTAGGACGACCTTAGTATTTGACGTGACATAAACTCATTCAAGCAGAATGCCAGGTACTTGAGTGCGAATAGCGTGAATTGGTTGTGTGCTGTGTCATCTGCTGCGGTACTTGGTACTTGGTACTTGTGCTGGGCTAGGCTCTAAGTAATTGGTCCAAGAGGCTCCAGAGTTGTGGGGTTTAGCAGCTTGGGCATTGTTCATGTCAAAAACGAATGATTTTCGTCTCAAATATTAGAAGAAAAAGGTTGATTGTCATTCATGTTGTCACAAGTTATCTTTGGCATGTGGCTTCAGAGTTTTCATGGTCAGTCAAATAAGAAATGCCCCCGGGGAACAAAAGAAAACCACAAAGTGTCTACAGTGATTGTGAAGCCCCTGGTGCAGTGAAGGGCAGCTAGGAAGTTCCTATTCGTAGCAACTTAAAGCAGCTATACAGAAATGAAAGGGGATACCCAGACGTACAATAGGATTCGACTTGGATTAATACAGGATAACTCTTAATGAAAAATAGAAAGGTAACCATGACTTCAATTCCCAACCAGCCTATGCTCACAAAGGGTAACCGATAAATTTAAGGACACCTTCGGGTTCCCCCCTACCCATAATAAAATTTTGATGTTCTTCTAGCTGGCTCTTTACAACATATCATGTACTAAAACTTCCTATTTTCCCTGATATATATGAGTCACCAACCTATGCTTCAAAATTATCTTTTGGGATCGAAATAAATGGACATATGGCATAGAGATATTGCTTTAAAATCTATCACATGTCAAGTCACCCGTAGGGCATCCTGAAATGAGGATGATAAGTACCAATGACAATAAGGGACAACTAAAACGACGAATGCGCCGTGAACAAGGAAATGAAAAAATACTAAAAAGTTTTTTTTTTCTTCAACTGGAATAAAATTTTATTGATGACATACTTCTAAAAATGACACCCAAAGCATGTATGCATGCTACATGCTCAAACTTGAAGAGCCCCTCAAAAACAAAAATCAGCCTCACCTATACGATGTACAGGACATTTGCCTCAACGCCTCAACTCAAAAACCCATCAGCTTTTTTACTTCTTGCATCTTCTTCAGTTTCACCCCTCAGAATTTTGACGGACTCCACTCCCTCAGAAAAAGCTCCTAATTCCTCCCTTGGGCCACCACTTAAAATTTAATTGATACTTAATTTCAAGTATAAAACCTCATTTAATTTTATTTTAAGAAATTTTTTTATATGTCTTTAATTGTATTTATTCTGTTCTACAACTCTAAATATCGTGATATAAGTTCCTTCACCTAGACAAGTGATGGAGACCTTAACTACAACCATATATATATCGTAAAAGAAAGGAAACTAAAACCATTCCAACACATTTTATTCCATAAGTTACAAAAAATGTTGTTGAGTACTATATATCAAGTGTCATCAAAAAGATAGTACTACATATCAAGAGATTTGCCAAATTTTTATTCTTAATAAAAAAAGGAAAAAAGGAAAATAAAAAAAGAAAATAAAGGCTTTCTTGGATAATTTGCAGTCCCGGCGCACAAAACTAGTTGCAATGCAAGTACCAAAGCCCTTGTATGCCAGTATCAATAAAAGCACCGTTTCAATAAGAATGCAAGTAATTAATTATAAAGAATATGGGAAATCTGAATTACCTGCAATAAGCAGCCTTGCCTGGAGATCTTTCCTGCCCTTTAAATATAAAGAACCCAACATGGAAACCAAAAGATGAAATTGCCGGCAAGCTCGCTTCTGGATCTTGCGCATTGTGGATAGATCAGTCCTATAATCAAATGGAGAAGAACCAACCTCTTAAGTTTTTGCATTTTGGTAGTGAAGACGGCCTATAATCCAGTCGCAACTAGCTAGCTAGTTTCTTTTTCCATCCAAAAATGACGATAGAAAGGCGATCAATGGTAGTTGATACCGAAACTAAAAGAAAAGAAAAAAAAAAAAACTTGAGTGCAATGCAATGCAATAAAAAGTAGAAGAACAACCCCAAAGAACTTGTAAATTGTAATCTTGAATGGGCCTCTCTTTCAAAATTCAAACATTTGGTGTTCCAATTCCAATAATAATCAGAGGCATTTTCTCTCCAACTTCAAAAATCAAAGAAGGAATTGTCCCCATAGTCCCAAATAATCGACGTCGGGTACTCATCATCACTTATCAAAGGCCAAACAGATGGAGGTCCGCGCCCGACATCATGCAAAACAAGATCTTGAAGTGCTGGTGCAAATACAGGTTGAGCATCGCTGGAAAGGGACAAACTAGAGCTCACCGAACCAGCCAACGATCTGATATCCTCGTACAAATTACCATCTTGTTGTTGGTGACCTTGTTGACAGCGATGGGCAAGATTTTGATACGAGGTCGGTGCAATGTTGGGGTTTCCGGCAATGACGTCAAGCCCATTGGACAGAGGAAACTGATGCTGCTGATACGAATGTTGTCGCCCCATAAGTTGTTGCTGACTTTGTACTGTGTAATTAGGACATGGTACGGAGGAACTAACATAATTTGGGTTGTAAGAACCGTACGGAACAGATCCCAATGGAGCCACTGTAGCCGGAGAAGCCATTGAAGCCGAAAGAGGGACAGCGAAGCTAAAACCCGAGGGACGTGGAAGCAAAGGGCGAAGAGTCTGAGTGGTGGAAGAGGTGGAACAACGAGCGGAGGAGGACTGAGCGGAAGAAGATCCGGACGGCAGCAGATTGAGCTGAGCCCTAGAGCCATAGAGGATGATTGCAGCGCGGTCATACGCTCGAGCTGCGTCCTCTGCAGTGGCAAAAGTGCCAAGCCATTTACGGGTCCGCTTTCTTGGCTCCCGGATCTCGGCGACCCATTTGCCCCAGCTTCTTTGCCTGACTCCTCTGTACCTATACTTACTGTTATCTGGTCCTCCTTTGCCTTTGCACTTCCTGCTGCTGTTGCTGCTGCTGCTGCTGCTGCTGTTTGCTTCGCTGCTTGAAGGGTTGACGCTGGTGTTGGCGATGCTGTCAATGCTTTTGGTATCGATTATAGGGGTGATGGTAGTGGAGGTGGGGATGGCGGTTTCTAGGGGAGAGATAGAGAGAGGAGAATTGTCCATATACGAAGTCAGGGCTTTTGAGACTGAGGGCCTCGTCTTTTGTTATTGATTAGTGGAAGTAGAAGAGCTGTTGGTTGAATTTTTTGAATGTCGTGTGTAAATGGCTAATGAGGGCGGTGGCCTTCATATACACTAACTTTTGTCAACACTGTCGCTGGCAGGCTGCTGCACAGTGAGAGAGAGAGAGAGAGAGAGAGAGAGAGAGAGTAACTGCATGGTGAAGGAAACAGGCCAAATAGATGCACATTGGTGGAATCACTTGATATTTAATGCTGTTTGAATTGCCCTTTTGGTAGGATGTTTTGAAAGTTTCTTTTTTTCAGGCTCTTCCTGGGATCTTTTATTGAGCAAAACTCTTCTCCTAAATGCCCCCCGGAAAAATAAACATATGATATAACGATCTTACATCAATTTCTTTTTTATTCAATTGGAAATAAAGTAAATTTTCATGTTGCGTCCCTATCAACTCTTGACTATGCAGGGGATTCATAGATCGTCTTAGGTGCAAAAATAATGGTATATTGTGTGTGGGATGTGTGTGTTGAACAGATGTTAACTAATTTTGTTTCGGCAAGCGAAAGAAAATTGCAACATACTTACATTCGATGCACACACACACGAAAGTGTTGAATTACCCCCATTGGGGTGAAATCTGTTGCTTTAGTCATGACGGAGAGTTAGAAAAAGGAAAGAAGAGTATGAAGTTAACATTAGCACTTCGAATCTTAAGTCAAACAACATTACAAATTGTTCTGATAAATGAAAATTTTACAATGTGATTAAAAAAAAAAACTAAAAAAAAAAAAAGAATAGGAGAGGATACAAAAGGAATGAAATCGATAACATAACAAGGCAGGCCGCCAAAGGGACTATCGCCCAACCCAAATGTAGCGAGATTAGATGATTTGCAATGGAGCAAGTCAATCAATGCATCTATGTGTGCCAAGTGAGACTCTCTATGTATGGCAACTACCATAACATAACAGAAAGACAACAATATGAAAGCATGAACCTAAAAATTCTCTTCAACAGAATTTAAACTTTCGGGAGAGAATTTTTTCTCGTCGGTAATATGAAAGTTTTCACTTATTTGATAGCTTCTGAAAGTTTATCCTCTAATCTCTTTTTGGTCCAATCTCTTTTTCACAAGTATTATTAAGACAAAAGAAAAGAAAAGAAAAAAGCATTTCTTGGCAGGAAAAAACAAATTTGATCTCAAAGTTCGTTAATTTTGTAATCCAACAGTTAATTAAGAGTTCCAATACACACACACACACACACACATACATAATCAGGTAACATCTCTTTGTATGATTTATATGAGATACAATCTCCCAATAAATTTTTCGTATGGTTTATATAATACAACTTTTTATATGATGTACGAAGTTCAACTCTCTTGTAATGTCAACGGCCCATCATTTCGAATCATGAATTACTTAATTACTACTTATAATCTGTCATCTTATGCACCTAAAAAAAGAAAAATATGTGGTAATATATATATAAAATATGGTCCCCTGCACTTTTAGTTGGGGTGGCAAGTTTATTTTTTAACCCGTCAGACTTGGCCACCTAGACTCGTCCTTTCTGCCCCAGTCTACTTGATCCTGTCTATATGAGTGCCCGAGCAAAGTTAAACACAAGATAAAACTAATTTCGGGATAATGGCTCACAGCGACATTGACACAGTGAAGATCAAACAAGGAAAGCTTTTTCTCTGACATTATTTTCCTCAATTAAGATGTTTATAATATATATATATATTTAAATTTTTTATTATTATTATTTTTTGCTCACGCATAAAATTAAATTAAATTAATTTACATTTTAAATCAATCAAATGAAAATATACTTAACAAAATATTACAATTGTATTCTTTATCAGAAGTTTTGCATTGCTGACGTCTGACCGTCTGAGTAGTGTCACACATGAAATAATGCAGACAATGTTGTTCTTAGACTGTAATCTTGCAATTTATATTCTATACTATAAACTTATCGCGTTGTCGCAGATTCACAGTTGGAATTCGAAATCAAGGACATAATGCATGCATGAGGACAGGGCAAGATGTCAAGAAATTTGTGAGATTCCCGATTAGGCTAAAAAAAAAAAAAAAAAACAAAGAAATTGCATGAACAAAAATGAGGTGTCGGCAGGTAACGGTAACAGAGGGCTGAAAGCATGTTTCGCTTGAAGGGAGGGACAATGGAGCTAAGCTACTAGTGACAGCCAGCCCCTTGCCTCGTAACTTACGAAATGCATAGATACATGTTTTAGCGAAGTGTTCATGTACAGATTACAGAGCGTGTCGGAGAGAGAGAGAGAGAGAGAGAGAGAGAGAGAGATGGCTGATTAGATGCTCTGATAATTGACATCCATTGCGTGACTTTATTATTATTATTTTATTATTTTTATGTTTCCTGTCGTGCATTTTGGGAAGGAGCATTCGGCTTGGCTGTCAGGTTGGCGGGCGACTTTTACACTGACGGCCCATTTTTACGTTCGGACATCGCCTCACTTTTTCCTTTTTGCGGCGGTTATTTTATTATGGAGCAAAAAAATTACTTGAGTAGCTCAAATGGGCACCGAGCCTCACGTTTTAAAAGCTCTCACTTTAAGGCACGATGATTTAATTAAAGTGTAAAAGCACTCTTTTGTTATATATATCCACACGTTATCTTCTCAATAATAACATCTAACGTCTAATCCTATGGTTGGGTTAATGGGCAATATTTACTTTTCTTTTCTTTTTTTTTTTTGTATTTTGAAAAACAGAGTTCATTTTTTAGAGAATTTAATTTTTTTTTTAATATGAAGCATAGATTGTTAAAAATACAGTAAATTTTGATATTTAAAAACGCTTGTAATATAACAGTACAAAAGAAGTATATTTTTGAGAGAATGTAGTACATTTTTTAAAATTGATGAATATTTTGGTTTAAAAAAATAATATTTTTTAAATCACTGTAGCTCTACAGCGCACTCTGCACCCACTGACATATAGATTAACAGCTTGTTATGGATGAAATTGCCACAACATCCGTTGTGTTGGCTAACATATCATTGATTTGATTTGATCATTCCGTGATCATATTTTCTATATCATAATCATATAGGACATTGATCATAAGAGATCTAGATTAATCCTATCTTAAACATCTTTGGTTAATATGTAAGGAATTTAGATAAATCTTTATCATTTTATTTTCTTTCTAACTTATGTAGTTATCACTATATATGGTTTAGATAACACGACTATTATCATTTTTCTTTCAATTTTCTTATATTTTCTTTTCCCTATTATGTTCAATAAATGTAATCATGTTCAATAGGCTATCAAATAAAAAACACTTCGTTGATAGTATATGATAGTTTGGTTAGGGCTAATCTAATATATATAATTTGAATAATTAAAAATTTTACATTACATGCATATTAATTATTATAAATGTCGATTGAGATCAAAGATTATTTATTGACATTTTCATTTAACTTTTTTTATAAAGAAAATTTATTGCTGAAATACTTTTAAATTTGAGAATTTGAGTACTATTGGGTCTAAGTGGACCTTATTACACCTAACCTTATTATTAATAAGTCAAAATTTTAACATCACACTCTTAACATAAATTTTTATTTATTAAAATACAACAATAATGAAAAGACTCTAACCTAAACCAATGCAAAGATAAGTAAACTAGAAAACCAACTATGCTATCATCTCAAGTGATATTTAATACATATATATATATTAAGATGAAATTAAATATATATGTGATATTAAATCTATATTGTATAACAAGTAGATGTGAAAATATTTTAGAAAATCTTTGATCTAACCATCTTAAATCAAGTATAAGTGATTACAAAAATGAACTAACGAATTTTATATAAATTAATTTGGTATCAATTGGTTCCTTTAAGTGAATTTTATGTGAAATACATAATCATTTGAACACTCTATAAAAAAGGTTTAAATGGATTATCACATTTAAATAAAAAATTTCTCCTTATTATAGTTATTAAGACTAATATTGAGAAATTATAGTTACACATTTTTCTTGTTGAAATCAAGGAAAAATATTGAATTAACTTATATTCTTCTTTTTGTTTTTTTTTTTTTAGTTTTGATATGGATATAAACTAATAAACATGATTACTGAGGAGTTAATGGTTCAACACAATAAATTTTAGTTTGAGATTGTTTAATTACATAATTGAATTTGTTCAATATCCTTTTTGAATTTAAAATTTACTTAAAATTGATTAAATGAACTTTCCTCGATATTTTGTTATATTATGAACTAAGTTTGGAGTGAGATTTAATTGTTTTAAGTCAATAATTAAAGATTCTTGAGTCAATTAGGTTATTCTATCTCTTTCCTTTTTTTGTCTACTTAGATTTGTTCACCTTTCTTAATTTAAGTATTTTTAGATTTATGTTAAACATGTTTAAATAAAAAAATATTAACTCTTTTGATTTTTCTTGAATAGTTACATTTACTTTGTCACAAATTTTCTTATGTCTTATTCAATCCTCGTTACATTATTCTAATTTTTATTATATTATTTTTTTTGGGACAAGTTACTTTTTGTAACCAAATACTTACTACCATATAACATAATTTAATTTGTGTTTGATAATATTAATCCTATGAATTAACGAGACTTTGTGGTTATACAAAACTCTAATGACACATCTTTATTTTATCTGTACAACTCTATTCCTATAACAAATATCACATTTATATCTTTATTTCTCTAACTAATGTACTCTGAATAACAAAATTGATGCTATAAAAGGACTTTTATATTATCTAATCTCATATTGTACTTACCTCTCTCTTAACATTATTAAAATTATAAAGTATATATCTATTTTGTGTGATTCAATTAAAAATCATTAGATTATAGGGTATCTTAATACTTTTAATTTATGATCAAATCTCTCCATGTTATCATTTATTAGGTAATGCCATTTACAAAATAATATATCTATAACCAAGAATGTAGACCAACTATAATTGGAAATATATGTGTTTCACATTTTATTGTCCTTTTATGGGTTATTGCTCCTCGATATCTATTCTTTACTAAATTAGTAATAATGTGTGAATCCTCTTTTTACTCATTGTCTACCATAACACTTTTATAGGGACTTAATTATATTCTTTCTTTAAAATAACAATAATAATGTATGGATTTTACATTTTACTTGATAGTTTTTTATTAATCTTTTAAGATTTGTCGTTAAGCTATTTAGTATAAATCTAAATTAATTATTTAAAATAGAAATAATTTTTCACAAATATTATATATATTTTTTATTTAAAGAATGAATTATCAATTTAATTACATGATAGTTATAATAATTCAGAATGTTTCCTTTATTTTATAAATTAGGACAACTATATTTATCATTCACTTATCAAATATTTTTTTTGTTCAATATTTAATCATAAAATCTAATAAACAAAATTACTACTTTTTCTCATAAAAATTTTCAAGTTATAATTAGTATTCTATTTGATTTACAAGCATTTCCACCTTTCATCTTACTTAGAATTTTCCTTACTTACAAAAAAATATACCTTTAATGCAAATTAACTTTTCGATTAGATTACTAAAGTTACTAAAGTTATTTATTCTTGTTAAAAAAATTATCAATTTATGTTCCTCATTTTTTAAGTCTTATTTTTCTTAATGCATTTAATTTACTAGAGATCCCAACCATTTCATTCCTTAATTTAAACTTGTTTTTATATCTTTTTATCATATTCTTTAATTTAAAATTTGATATATTAATTATTAAGTTAGATGTATTTATTTAACTTATTACTATAACTTTTATTATCACTTTTTAAGTTAATTTGTACTTCTTTTGAAAACTAATCTAACATTTATAGAGACTTTTAAAACTCTCCTTTTTAAAATGTTTTTAAAGATATTTTTTTTCTTCCTAGTTTTTGAAAAATCAAATATGAATGCGTGAACAATGAGTCCAAAATTTGAAAGAAAAGAAAAGAGTAAGTAGAAATAAATGGAAATAACCCTAAAATAAAAATTTTAAGGTTTTTAGTTAAAATTTAGCCTAAATCTTATAAATTTATTGTTTATTATGACCTTATTTTAATTTTTTTTCCCACTTTTGTACTCTTTAGTTTACAACAAGTAATATTACCATGAAAACTTTGATATGTATAGGTATAGGTGCAAAATTTCATATAATTATTGCTTTATAAGAAAAGAAGTGAGATATTATACTTTTAGGAAAAGACCTAAGTAAAGTGGTAAAATATGACTTTAAAAGATGACAATGGACTCACATAGCCCTAGGATGGCTCTTAGAACAATAGTTTACACATATTTTAAGATTTGTTAAGTAAAATTGAAATACATAAAGGATAAAACTTAAATAAAAAATTTATTATAAGTACAAGTATTGATAAATTCTACTCAATTATAATCTTTTGGCATTTATTATATTACATATACTCAAACTTTTGTTATTAAACTCTCTCATGTCTCTTGGCATTATATTAAAGATATTTACACGTCTAACCTTAGTTTGCATCTATTACTTGTTCCTTGTTTGAGATACCAGACACACACATAAATAGGCTATTTGTATATTTTACAAGATGACTCCTCATGATTAAAGAAGCTTTACGTAGATCTAACTTACAAATTTTAATAGTATAATGACTATAAGTTTTAAGATCTTGCTAATGGAAAACAATAACCATAAAATTTTCTCAAAAAAGATATATTTTATTGATTTTTAATATTTCCCCTTAACAAAAGCTACTATTCTTAAAGTCATTTTATGTTTAAATAAAATTCTTCAAATTTTCCTTTACTAAGTCTTTTGGTGAAGATATCAATCACTTGTTTATTTATATTACTCTTTTTCATTTAAATAGCATCTTATAAGACTTTTTCCATGATAATGTGATAATAGATCTCCCCATGCTTTGCTCTTACATCAAATAATAGGTTCTTAGCCAATTATACAATTAATAAGCTATGCTCCAAGTATAGTACTAACAATGTATTTCTTTATATTCTATTTTAATAATTAATAATGAGATAGTTAGTTGTTTTTTATTATACCATGATATCAACTTAAAGCTCATATTAAAAATGTGTGTAAAAGTTAACCATTAAGTATCATAGTCACCAAAACAATCAATATTACAATATCCAATTATCTTACATTTGTAAAGATATCACAATATTCTTTTGTAAAGAATGTCAAAGTTTAATTTTCCTTTAACATATTGCAAGACCAATCTTTCTTCTTTAAAGTAAGGTTTCCTGAATTTTTACTTGTATTAGTTTGTAACTCTTATTGCATATGCTATATCTAATCATAATAAGGTTAAATAGTTCAAATTTCTAACAAATTATTGATATATAATAGGATCTTACAATTCCTTACCCTTTACTCTATATGGTTTAGTCTTCATTTACATAAAAGTTAAAGTTAGCTTATACTCTAAGCATTCCAAATTTTATGAGTAAATATTTTATATACTTGTATTAAGACAAACAATTTACTTCTAGTCTAAGAAAATATTTCAATTCACCAAGTTTTTTTTTTATTTAGAAGCAAATTAAGAGATTTACCTTAATTTAGTGACTTTTTGCTTCATCATTTACTATAATGATCAAATTATTAAGGAATATAGGTACAAGAGCCAATTCATTTTCTCAAATTTTGATAAACAAGTTTGAGTCCACCTATAACTCTAAGAATTCACTTTAAATAAAAAATTCTATAATATTTTCATACCAAACTCTTGCTACTTACTCTAGTCATAAAATGCATTCCTCACCTTGTATTAAAGTTTTAGCCATTTGTTTTGTCAAAATTTATTAATTAACAAGTAAGTTTTGTAAATCTTTAATTAAAGGTTGGGTAAATTAACCTTTAATTATAATTATAAATCCTTTATATTTAAGGTATAAGACTATTTTTCTCATTCTGACTTCACTTAATTTAGTATAGTAATCTACCTTTGAAATTTTGTGACAGACTATAATAAAGAAGATCAATACAAACGACCAAATGGCTAATATCTTCACCATAACATTTATTGAAGGTAAGTTTAAACTTCACTTATATTTTAAAATAACTACAAAAAGTGCAACTTGCATTAAAATGAAAAATTGAAATTTAACATAAGATATATTTGATGAAAAGATTTTGTAGCTATTATTAAAGGCATCAATACTAGACCACCAAAAGACATTGTGATTATAAGTTTAAAACAATGATAGAGGAAGATATGCAAAAGCATATCATATACATTATAATAGCTAAAATTGTTTAGGATATTTGTAAGTTCATGATTTTTTAAAAAGAATAACATACAAGTTCAATATATTAGAAAATGAATTAACAACAATCACACAATATGATATAATTATAAGCCTTTTCCTCAAAAAAAAAAAAAAAAGATTAACTCAAGGATGAATTGTGATTAAATGATAATAAGGTTTTTATAAGTTAAAAAAGAGCTCTTATAAAGATACTTCATGTACCCTTTTAGTTATAATATCTACCACTTTATGAAACTTTCTTGTCATAATATTTATCACTTTTTTTAGTTGAGACTAGATTAAGCATAAATTGTTTAATCTTTATATATGTTTAAGGTAAAAAATCTACTATACATATTTGGAATAAATATAAGGCCTTGGACACCTTAACCAATTGCCTAATGTAACCTTTAAGGTAAAAGACGGTTATAGTTCAATCTCTTTTAAAAACCCACAAATGTAAGATTTAGAAACTTATTTCTTTAAGGTGCTTTTTACCTTTTAAACTCACTTCCCGTTTCCCTTTAAATTTCATTTTTCCATCCCTTAATCTCCAAATTGGCAAAATAAAAATAACTGAAAAATAAAGATAAAAATATTAAAATTAATCTAAATTTTTTATAAATTAAAAATTAGTATTTAAATAAAAGTTAAATAATTGAGTCTTATTTAATATGATTTGTACATTGGATAAAAAATAGATGTGGTACAGTATTTAAAAATTTAAATATCTTTATTTATTATCTAATTAGTAAGTATAAAGTTTTATTATATAACTAGTTGAAAGATGTTATTAAATTTATTAGTGTGATTTGATATTTATATTATTAGCGTGCTTCATAATTATTTTTTTTGTATAATTAATTTAAAATAATATCAAAATTATTAAATTATAACAATAATATAAAAACTAATTGAACTCTAATTTTACCAAATAACAATTCTCAAATGCTACACAGTAATTATGTCACTTGTACGCTGATGTATGGGTACCAAATTAGGAAAAAAGTGAGTGGATGGAGGCAGGAGACGGCGGGGCAAACAGGTGCCTGAGTCTCATGTCCTTTTTACCTTTTTTCCTTTTTTATTTTAATTAAAAATATATAATTAAGGTTAAATGTGTAAATAAGTAAATAAATATAATGTGTTAAGGTAGAATATGTATAAAATTATCAAAAATTCTATATGCATACTTGTTTATACGCATATTTAAATTGTATACGTATTATATATTGTATTCACATCACAATTTTTTTTTTAAAAAATATAATAAAATAACAATGTACAGAATTTACGTCCTCCCCTTTATCTTTTTTTTTCTCTCTCTCTCTCTCTCTCACTCTCTTCGTCTGGCCCCTACCTGTAGTGGAGTGCAACTAAAAGACTATTGCTCGTGGCTTCTCATTGTGTCGTAATTTTCCATGCCTTTCTTTTTGGTTATCTTTATAAATGGATGTCCGGTTTTGCATACTAGAATTTGGACAATGCGACTGATGCCCTATCCATTTAATCTTGCTGCTAAACTTGAGATTGCATTTGCCAATGTGTCTGATCAGCTTTAAATGAATTTGGAATTTTTGAACAGGGAAGGAATGATGAACGCTTGAAACTCTTTAAAAGGCCTACTCTGCAAAACTCCATCGAGGATTCATCCAGAGTTGTCGGGTTTATTCTTGTGAAGACGAGTTGCTTGTGGTTGAAACGATGTTTAGTGGGTAGAGGCTGCTCTGCTGCAGGTTTTCTCTGCTTTCTGATCTTAATTGTAACCTGCATCACCTTCTCACATACTCGCATATCTCAGTTTTGCGTTGTGCTCTATCTCAATTAAGCATCCTATGCTGATTGTCATTTTTCAATGAAGTTCCTAGGACATCATTGCATAGACAAAGCAAAAAAACCAGAGTTGCAACTATTAGTGGCTGTAAGAATTGAACTTGCCATTAGGCTACCACCAATCCAGTGACGGTTCCCTACTCTTTAGCACAAGCGATCCAAAAAGTTCCAAATTGTGTAGAAGTTTTGGCAATTTCCAGTTTAAGGGGGATCAAAAAGGAATTGAAAATTCCTATATTATGGGCTGTTAGCGGTCGAGCAAAGGTTAGTTTGTAATCAAACCTCAAAGACTGTATTCTTATATGAAAACGACGTTTACTTTTCTGTTCTTTTTTCAGTTTATTACGAAACTCGTTAGGCTATGAGCAACAATATAGGGATGGTCTTTCTCATTAATATTCTTATTTATTCTCAACTGTTAGGTGTTCCGCTAGGTTTTGTTGAAAAATCAGATAAATAAATATAACCTTCAAACAACAAATACTCATTGTAAGTTGGTAATTTCTAGAGAATGACCGACTCTCATCAGGATGTTTGGATTCTTAAGAGTGATATGAAAGTCTCTTTGCTTCTGAGCCTTAATGCAAATCTTTGGATTCTCATTGCCTATGAGAAGTGACTAGCTTGTGGGGCTGGTGACATCATTAGCCAATGTTGTGTGTTGCAGGGTACTCTGTGTCGAGGGCTTTTTGTGAGCTCCAGTCTTCACGTCCAATTGTGCGTCGCCATAGATGCATCCAAAAGTTTTTAGCTGAGATTTCAGTCACAAACAGTGACCTCAATATGCAACCCCGCTTACCAGTAGTAGCTACCTAGTCATATGGTGAAAAAGTTGCCAGGTTTTAAGCGAAGAATGTGATGTTTGCAAAATCTATTAGCAATCAATGGCTAAAAATTGATGGGCAATTATCTGGTCTGCATTCTGGAAATAGCTCACAATTACTAGGTTGCTGTTTGTAACTGGTAGTTTTTCAATTCCTGATAAAGCAGTACAGGAGATAACTTTCACGGCAGGAACTTTAGCTGCTAGAATTTGATGAAACCTCCTAGAATTTCAATTATTTAGAGAAATCATAGCATTAAGTGGAGACGAAGACTCCCGTAAGTAACATTAACCACAGAGAGAGAGAGAGAGAGAGAGAGAGAGGTCAAAACAAGCATGGAAATTGAGTACAATCATTCAAGGGGCCATCACGACCCCGCTCAAATGGATTCGAACTAAAGTTTTTAATCAATCCACCATAAGTAGGAATTTGAATAAAAGATCCATGCCACCCCGATCCTCCAAGATCGTAGTCGTAGGAGAGAGGTCAAAACAAGCATGGAAATTGAGTACAATCATTCACGGGGCCATCACGACCCAGCTCAAATGGATTCGAACTAAAGTTTTCAATCAATCCACCATAAGCAGGAATTTGAATAAAAGGATCCATGCCACCCGGATCCTCCAAGATCTTACTCGTAGGAGAATTGGCAACATAAGAGGCCAGGCGAGCTCTAGCAACAGCAAGATCAAGTTGCAGCTCAACCATCTTTCTTTGCAACAAAGCAATAGCGCCAATGCAACCATAGACAGGGTCTCTAAGCCTTGCCTCAGCCTCATATGCCAGAGAATTCACCGTGTCTTCGCGTTGTTGTTCCGGCACTTCCATAAGGATCTTGCTCACATTGCTTGCGCCAAAGACCTTGTGGACTTTGGCAAACTTTATAGGCTCATCGGACCGAAAATACGGAGCAAATATACAACTGGGAGTGCATCTTCTTTTCAGGAACTTGCAAGCTGCACACGAGGAGCTTGAACGAGGCTCGTGACTCCTCATCACATTCACTTCTCTACCTCTCCAGTGTCTTGCCCTTCCGATCTATCATGCACATATATTTATATGAAGTAGTATTGTCTCCAGGCCAGGCTAATAATAAGGCGCAGGTCCGCCGGCCAGTCAATTGCCGGAAAGCTACTTACTAGGTATCAGATGCAAAAGTTAATTTAAAGTAATGTTCTGCCAAGTTTAGCTTATATATGCAACAGCACACACCCCCCCCCCCCCTCGAAGTTAAAAATAACCGATTGAGGAAGTGCAAGTGGAAAAGCTTTTTCTTTTGTTTTTTTTTTTTTTACTTGACTTTTTTTTTCTCTCTCTCTTTTTGGGAAGTGGGAGGGGGCCGAATAATTGAACATGGGGGCAACATTATGTGCATTGTTAATTTCAGATGAGACATGATGGTTCATCAAAGGAGAATGGATATTTCATTGCCCCTAGTTGAACAAAAGAAACTTCACAAGAAAAAGCAAGCACCACTAAAGAAGTTTGGCCCTGTCCAAAAGAAGGAAAGCCTGGATGGTGAAATGACCACTTGGGAATCTACATCAATTGGTGGAGCCAACTGATTTCCCTTTGGCTTTGTATGCTGCCTCGTTTCTTTTGTATTATTAACCCCTCCCTTTCATTGAACCAAAGAAAAATTAAAAAGTTTGCACAATTCTTGTAAAGCATGCATCTTGACTGTCTGATAAAATTATGAAATTCCCGATGAGCCATTTTAACATTGGGTTTCAAAGTAGAATGCAGATTGCAACAATACATTTGGTTGGTTCTTACGAAGTGTCATCACTTAAAATGAAAAGTTTCTCACTGGTACTGAAATTGTCTCTGGGACTGAAAGTCTCAACTCAAGACGATTTAGTTGGAGCCAATTAATCTAAATAATAATAATAATAAATTCAGCACATAAAACCAATTGACAATAGCGGTTTATATGCATATATTGGGATCATGTTGCTAACAAAGATCTGATTTTATTATCGATGAAAGAGTTGATTTTTGTTTTTTTTTTCACAATTTCTCTTGTTCCTATTACTCATTTTCACACGCCTGAGATTAATACCAAATTGTATGCCCCTAACAATATAATTATGGCATACAAATACATGAATAACCACTGGGCCAAATATATATATATATAAACATATATTTCTATCCCGTCCAAATCGAGAAAGTTTTATGCAGAGTGTTAGTTTCGTGTGCATGTTATAGTCCAGCGGTAGAGCTATGCATGGATATAAAAAACTGAATAATGACTTATAATTTATATCCCAAAAAAGCGTACTTACTGGCTATGATCTTTTCTGCCTGCGTATTGCTGCCAAGAAGTACGAAGAGAACGAAACGAAATCCTGGGATCCACCAAGGCCACCTCAAGCCCAGATGATTGACACATTGACCCGGTGTCCTGTGCAACGCATCAAGTTACAAATAGAAAGACAGTGCCCTAGTGGCGATTCCAAAAATTTATTTAAATTTGAAAGCCATAAAAGGTCAACTGGTGATGAATAGCCATCAAGTTCCCACCAGAAAGATTAGTTATGTCGTCTGAACCGTCATGATAATAATACAACAAAATTATTAAGCCCCCTGTCGATGGTAATAAGCTTTTCGATGGGGAGAAAGATTGGAGGGTTGTGACCTCGACCCTTTTTGTTTTTTCCAGCAGAATGTAACCCTGTAGAGAAAATAAAAAATAAAAAATCAATTCACTGGTTTTTAGTTATTTTATTTTTTTTAATATTTTTCTCTCATGTCAACTCGAAATAAGAGAGCAAGAATTAATTCTTATAAAAAAAAAAAAACAGACTATGATGGAAACGTCTCTATTTAAAGCATATTGAATGCCCTCTTCGAAGAGGTCCACTTGTTTTCATATCCGTCGTTTTCCCATTTAAAACAAACCGCAAAACAGTCCGAGTCGGGCCTAAATCTCACGGGCCTTCCGATGACATTTCAATTTTTGCAACGGCCTTTCACAAGCCGGACTCTTGCATCAACGGCTCGCACTGCAAACGAGCGCCCAGAGAGATTTTTGGGCGGCGGGGGATGGGGGTTGGCGCAATAACAAGAAGTATAATGAAGGGGAATGATGGGTCGGACCAAAATTTGTATTGAATGGATGATGTGATGGAGGTCGTCCACCTCAGTTTCAACTAAGCATGATAGCATAATTTTCCAGGTAGGATGTTGATTAACTTCACTTGTTTGTTTTTTTTTCCCCTTTTTTTTTATTTAATTTGAAGTGTTGTATATCCACTTGCCTTTTCACATGGTAATTGACGAGGATTATCAAAATTATGGATGCCGAATTTTACAATAATTGAAATTAATGCTTGTAAAACATAAGAAGTGAGATTTCAAAATAAATATTTAAGTTTATTATTATTATTATAGTTTCCTTTTAAGAGTATAAATGAAAGTATTCTATTTTTTAATTTAACAAAAATGAAGTAACTACTATAATATTTATATTTTTTTTTTTTAAAAAAAAGAAAATACTCATCATATGTATCATAATATTCAGAAATTTAAACTAATCGTCAAACCTAAAAAGTCAAATAATCAAGAATTTAAAATTCAATTCAAGTTAAATTGTAATGCAACTGGAATTATATATATATATATATATATATATATTAAATATTTTATATAAATAAGGTCCAAAAAATTAAATATTATTTTAAAGATCTACTTATAAGTTTGAAGAAAGTTCATGGAGTTAATTATTTTAAATCTTAAATTAGAATTTTTATTAGAGACTAAAATATATTTTTTTAATGAAAATTTAAAATAACAATATTAAAAAAAAAAAAAACGGTTGGATTCCCTCTGTTTTTGCCTAAGTCGACCTGATTTTGACCCATTTTAACTGGTTTTGAGCCCAACTAAAAATTTGACTAATTACTAATTTTCTCAATTTGATCGGCAGGTCCAGCGTGTTTTTCAAAAATACTGAAACAACAGTCCAAGGCAATAAAGTCCAATCACTCCCCTAATATTTTTGGAGGTGTGCCTAATTCTATTTCCTTTAGGTTTGGTCTTTTCTTTCTTTTTTTTTTTTTTTCCTTAAGACATTATAAAAGAAGCTTGAAGGCCTGTTAAGGATTTCAGCATAAAAGTAAGAAGATCTAGCTGGAGTATGTCAAATAGTTATACCATAAACACAAGACTCTCTTATTTATTTTTGACATTAAACCCACCCCACATGCTGTAGATATTTTTCAGCGCATGCAACTACCAAAGTTGGATGTAAGTTTGCTTTGAGCTTGTTTGGAATGGAAAATTTTGTGAATTTTAATTTGATTAAGTTATATGAAGTCATTTCTTAAACATTTATTTGAATTCGAATATTCTTAAAAATATGCTAATGTGTTAAATTAACAATTATTTAAAAAGATTTGAGGCCTAATCAAATACCAATTCAATCTATTTTGCCATATAAAAATCATTTATACTAAATAAAATATTTGATTAATTTCTTTTATTTTACTATTGACACCAAACAGCAGAAACAACTTTCATCAACCATCAGATTTTGGTATCAATTCAGTTAAAGGTTCCTGATCATTAATCAACCATCGTGTAGATCAAGCTCTCAATCTCTTTTCTGTATGCCATTACTTCCCCAAAAAGCATAAAGACAAAAAGAAAAAAAAAAAAAAAAAGAAAACACAGCCAAAAATGTGATTTTTCCTCGTAATTAGCAGCAAAGAAATCGATGAGTATCAAAAAGCATGCCTCCTTAAGGCTCCATTGAAATTTCTGAAACTCTTCCCTCCAGCATGCAGCAACAAATAAAGTTTTAAAAATAATGGAACCAGCTACAGCAATGTTCTTTTTCAGTTTATTTGGTTGCTTAGTTACTGGCTTTAGGTGAAAACTTGCAGGGATTTTGTCAGGTTGCTGCCAAGCAGCAAATGTAGAGCTGAAACTCCCTCGACTTCTCTGAATTTTATCTTCCATGCATGCGCATGCTACAACAAAGAAGCACGCATGAAATTGCATTAAAAATACTGTAATTTCTTTTGCTCTATCCCTTCAATAGTTTTTGCCCTAGCAAATTAGCTTTTCATCTTCATCTTTACAAGCTCGTCTGAGTTCATTAACTCAACAACTTGCATTAATTCTCATCCATTGCACCGTCGCTTGCCATCAAACTCAATTTTCATTGCCCCCTACTGCAATTCTTTCTCAGATTTGAACATTATCAAGGCTCTATTCCAACACTCTTTCAACGACCTAGCAAATTTTGAAATGAACGATGCCGTTGTATTAGTATTTGTTTTGTGTATCGTTTCATACCTTTTTGACTCCTCAAATATAAAAACTCATTTACTTAACGAACCGCAAATTTTCCAATATTCAAATGTCAGGAAAAAATTATCAGATCCGAATAATTTTCCCTGAAATCAACAAAAGAAGAGGCACCTAATCATATGGTATCAACTGCGCCATCATGATGGGACCAGAGCACTTGCATGGTCCCATTTGAGAGACTGAAATGAAAGACCAGGGCACCATCAATAGCACGATATATCATATTATTTCCTCTGAGCTTCAAAAAATTTGGGACTTGTTGACTTCCAAGTCATGATTCAAGAGTACGATTGGAACAAAAAACCAACAAGTGTTTGATATTGGAAACTCTTCATCTTGCCAAAGATACCAAGAAAATAACATAACTCCCTGGCATCATGCATCAATAACGAGGGTCCCAATTTCATGACGGAATAGAAAAGCTGATCCTGAAGCCTGACTTCCCATGGTCATGATCAAATTTCTTCAACACGTGACAGTAGTTTACCTGGGGGACAAAATCGAGTGCATTTGTAAAGACATCAAAAGCCGATGCTAGTCAAAATTAGATAGCCAAAAACATGAGAAAGATAAAGGGCGTTTTCAAGCCACCTCCATATCAAGCTTCCGAAGCAACACATTGATAAATGAATCTCAACAATGTTTCCCAATCAGCATTAACCATTCAGAGCAAAAACTGACAAGGTTACTAAATAATTAGAGCAATTTGCATAACTGATGTAAATTCCAAGAGAAACCTTGACAAGTAGTTATCCCTAATTGCACCCCTTCATTCAAAATTAAAAATTTATTCTAGAGAAAAAAAGAAAGGGGCTTAAGATTGCCCTGCCAACAATGAAAAACAACCATTCTGGAAGACTAATGCCAGTGTGCATACATGAATGTGCACATGCATGCAGAAACAAATGTGAGCAAAGTGCAAACATACATACACATAGCCATGATATCACACTGGTCCAACCCAATAACTCAATGTTGGAACCCAAAAATAGGCATGCTTCATCAAGACTAGAAGTTAACTTAAGCAAGAACACCCAACAAAAATTGCAAGAAGTTAATCTACAGTCCAACCAAAATGTTTTATATTCCTTGGCCTCAAACAGAGGAATTTAAATTAGATATCAAATCTAGTGTGTTCTGGAATTAAAGAATTATGTTTGAGATGTCTCTGCTCACCTCCAAGCGGAAAATATTTGTAGGGACAACAATTCCAACTCCTACAGAACTTCTGAATGATTTTGCAAACTTCAACAAAGAGAAATTTCGGTATGCATTTTCTGTTAATTTGTCAACATTCCCAGCAGATGCAAAAATATGCCCATGGATTCCTTTTGTTCTGCACCACTCCAATGGAAAATCAAAAGAAATATCTGCAAAGGCAGTTACTGCAAGGTCACCTCCAAGATAATCCCTCCCAGGATCAGCATTCTCACTGGATGGATTGCGCAACTGCCTTCGAGGCTCAGTTGGGCCTATTCCTCTTGTATTAAAACCCCATATTGCTGTTGGGCCCCCCAAAGTGCAGATTGGAGATATATTGCCGCCTAAGAAGAATCTCTCTGGTAGAGGAGAAGGCATGTCCAAGAATCCATGTCCCCAAGGAAAAATAACACCACCAGAGATCCCAAAGTTGAGTGCAGAATGATAAACTCCAAGAGGTATAGCATAGCGAAGATCAAACTCCTGTTTAAAAGAAGAAGAAGGAGAAGATCATAACAAGTATCTATAAGCTCAGTAAGATCAGCAGAATCTTACAATTACCCACATCCCAATTCAACAAACTGGTAGAAGGGGCTATGTGCAATTGTAAACAAAGCAGACCAGACAAATATCGAAGTCTATCATCTTACTCATCTAACTTACGCCAAGATGCAATAAATCAGAAGGCAGTCAAGTACGATGATAAACAATACTTCACTGCCTTCTGCAAATCATGAACAATTCCTCAAAGTAATAACTCTCTTTTTGCCTAGCACAGTTCAATATCATGTGGGCTACATGACAACTAAGAGAAGTTTTAGGAATAAAAGCATTGTGAAAAAAAAAAACAAAAAAGGTAGCATAAAGCAATATAGCCCGTAAGACAACAATAAATGAAAGTTTTACAAATTAGGGAAAATGTATGGCTTTACTTATAATTGTCCTTATTTTTCTTATCTTTTTCTCATCTTTACCATACAAAGCATCATTAACACAAACAAAGTTGCAAACTATATGCAAATTAAAGAGTATAGCTTGTTGAGACACAAAGCTTTGTCTGAAAGTTGACACAGAAGAAAAAGGGAGTATAGCTCATTAATATATTCTATCTACTGTCTTATATTGGTGTTTAGTCTATTAAATAGGCATTTTTTCTAGATATTATTGCACATGCATTCACAAATATAACACCACACATACAAACAGAGAGAGAGAGAGAGAGAGAGAGAGAGAGAGAGAGAGAGAGAGATTTCTCAAAATTCTTCACAAAACAACAACAAAGAAAGCAAAAGATCAAACAGTGAGAGGACTGTTAAACCTGTCGACAAAAATGTAAGCTCCGGCTGTCGGGTGCAAGGCCACCAATCTGAGTGGTAGAAACAAATGCATATCCAAACACCGGCCGTAGAGATGAATTTCTACTGTCAATCTTGAATGTGTACTTTAAAGACGAAAGCAGATCATGACCAAGCTGCCTCCTTACTGGCTTGGATGCTACCTGTGATGGATCTGTCAAGGTACGCCATGCAAGATTATAGGACAAGTTGTGGTTCCTGGTTGAAAACAAGCCAAGGGAGAGGCCCAATGATCGCTCTTTGAAAGAACAGAACTGTTCCCAGTCTTGAGATAGCAAGAGTAGCCGTGCTGTAACAGGAGTAACAAATTGTCTAAATCTTGGCAAGTAAACACCAGCACTCACCTCTGCCATGTGGTCAAAGCCATATGCCAATGACCCATCCCAAAGATCCCCGTAACCAAATATGTTTTTCAGCTTCAGTGATCCTTCAATTGTTGAAGATCTAGCCTACGAAAGCATTCTAAACTTATCAAAGAACCATGTAATTGCAAATAAATCTGTTGCAATTCAATTCACAAAGACAAAGACAAATGACAAGCCACATTCTTAGAGAGATTCCCACAATAATCCAAACACAGAAGCTTCAGATATTGGAGTTTACGGATGGATGACATGATAAGCCCACATCAAAAGTATTCCACTTAAAATCCACAAATTCACATGCGCAAGCACACAATATGCAGTATATAATCACGCATATCCATGTGAAGAATAAGGTTCTCTTTTTCGTCACTCAATTTTATGGCAACTGAACACCGCACCAAGTCATTTACTAATGCCCCACCGATTCCAAAGTAAAAATTTCTACGCAGATTTACATAATGTGCGCAATTTTTCCCCACTCTCACTGCAATCATTCACATTTAATATACAATAATCAAACCAACATCAACTGAAACCACAAAACTGTGATCAAAAGCAATGTGAAACATAGGTCTAGCGAGCGCGCGCCCCACTGATACAGGAAAATGAAGGCCTAAAGGTCATACCTCGCCTTTAGTATATGCGCCGACTTCACCGGATAGTGGGCTACTACTCTCCACAACCTCGACGACCACGTTAGCGGTCTGAGGGAGCTCCGGGGGGCCGGAATCGAGAGTGATTTTAACAGAATCAAAGATATCAAGCGACTGCAACCTGAAATTGACGACTTTGGAAGCCTCGAGTAAATCTTGCAAGACGAAGCATCTTTAAGCGGCACCGTTTCAGCTTCGAGTAAGGAGTCCTTGGTCTTGGTATTTCCCTTGATGATGACGTCATGCACGCGGAGCGGCACTTTTTCGTTCTGAAGAAGGCGGAATAGGTTCTCCAACTTTAGCTGGCCTATACGTGCCTGCGGCTTCCTCTGTTGGGGTTCGAGCTCTTCTTCGTCGTCGCCACCGTCGTCGTCGTCGTTGTCTTCCACTTCAGTTTCTTGGTCGATGTCGTCTTCTTCATTGTTAGGGCTTTGTTCGATCGGATCGGTCCTCTCTTCGGGTTTTGCCATGGACATAGGGAGGCCCAACGATTTGACCAACTAATACTCCCAGATGAAGCGCGTCTCAGACATATATATATATAGATATATGAGAGAGAGAGAGAGAGAGAGAGAGAGAGACGGCGAGCGTTCCTTTGAAGGGTAGAGTGCAGTGGCTTCGCAACGGCGTCCCTGCACTTCAGTCCATTTGCATATGTAACCCCCCCCCCCTTTTTTTTTTTTTTGACGGAGAGGGGGTAGAGGGTTGAAATTTACGCAAAGTAAAGTAATTGCTATATAAATTTTATTTTTCGTTTTCTTTTATTCATTTTTATTCTAACTAGCATGGAATAACCTTAAAAAAAGAAAAAAAAATCAAAATTTTAATGTTTTTGTACCCGAATTGTTTTTTGTAAAATTAACCCTCAACGTTATGTCTAGTAATCAAAATTGGCTTACTTTTACACTTTTTATAGCTATGTTTCTGCCAATTAGATTTAGTCAAATGTCATGTTATTAGGTGATATTTTTTTAAATAATTTCAATAAATTTTTTTTTTTGAAAATATAAAAAAGTAGATTTTTTTAATTTCAGAAAAAATGTAAAACATCTAGAAAGTTTTAAAATTGAAAATGTTTGAAAATATAAATTTTTAAATCAAAATTTGAAAAAAAAATTGAAAGTTTTTAAAAAATGGAAAATTTTTTAAAATATAAAACTGAAAATTTTGAAATTTTCTTATTTTTCTCGCTCTATTACACTCTATCTTGACTCTTTCTCTCTCCATCCTTCCTTCATCTCTATTTCTATTTTTTATTTTATTTATTTATTTATTATTTTACATATTCTAACCACCAAGGCATCAAACTTAATTAATAAGCTATACTATAAAATCATGTGAAAGAGTTATAAAGCAATATTTACAAAGGATTGTTTATATTTTAATCAATCAATTTGAGTTTATGTCAAATAGATTGATTACATAAGCAATCCATCATTTTAGAAGGTTGATAAAAAAATTATTGAGAAAAGAAATGAGATCTACACATAATTTTTATTGACTTAAAAAATGATTTATGACTAAATATGTAAGTAAATAATAATATGATGGATAATGAATACGAAGAAAATCCTAACATTATTTTGTAATTTAATGAAGATATTTATGAAGGAGCAATGATGTAAGTGTGGATGGTAGGAGATAAGTTATTAATTTTAAATTTTTATTTTTTTTTATCATAGTTGGTTTATATTAAGGGTTAGCTCTAAGTCTTTTTTATTTTATTTTTATTTGTGCTTAGTTATAGATATTTTGACATAACATATTCAAAACGATGTACCGTGTTAGATGATATTTACAAATAATATTATTTTGATATAAGAGAGTATGGAGAAATTATACTGTAAATTAAAATTATAATTGAATGTTTCAAAAACAAAATTGATGCGTCGTTAGTGAATCTGAAAATCATGCAAAGAGAGTAAGCGAGAATTTGAGCCCACAACAAATGTTTACAATAAACCCGATTGACATTCGGGTTTAACCGTGGGCAGTAACTCTGGCTTAAGCAAGTCCATGCTTGGATATGGGGAGCCCCTCTAATGGTACGCCTCAATATGCCTGAGTTAATGAGCATGCTATCATTGGTTTCTTGTAACTGAAATGGATAATCCTACGATTCAAGTCAGCTGCCACAAGTGTTGCAAATGCCAATAGAATTTCGAAAGTTCATGAAGATTATTACGTTGTACTGAGAGATGAAATTTCGAGTAGCCCTTATATGCCTTTTTCATTGTACCGAACAACCATGTTTCCCCGTCTAGATTCTTCAAGCATGGAGTTTTACTTTGCTCATCATCATGGAGTTTTCTGATCAATGTTTTACGATTTGTTCTCATGTTCTTCAACGTTTTTGTAGTTCATATTGTTAATGGTATTAGCATCCTGCGTCTGCTTCGTATTTGGGAGAATGCCAATTTGTGTTTGGTGCTGCAGGTTCCTTCTCAAATCAGTTCAACGTCTCCATCTTCAGCCTGTCGCCTGGCAGGGTAATCGGTTCCTGTACCGTAATTTCAACCCATATTTGGCAGCCATGCCAGGTACGGCTAGGTCCAATTTCCTATTCCTTTTTCTTAACAAATAAAACTCCGCATTTTCCTTTTTTTTTTTTTTTCCTTTTCCAATAAATAACTAAAGGCTTTAAAGATTCAAATAAAAGACATTGTTTTAGCAATTTATATAAGGGTAAACTTAAAAGTAATGGACTCCAATAAACAAAATTATTTTTTATATTATATGCAACACATTTTGATACTAAATATGAATATAATTGTATTCTCGTGATTCCACCACACTTGAATCCACTTAGAATTTTCCTTTATAATGCACATTAGGAGAGCATGAGAAAAAAGACCCTTGCGGCGGCTTGTCTTCAGTACAGGCTCAAAGGGAAAATATTAAGGCAACGCAGGCGAGGAAATTTATCGGCAAATCATTTTCACCTGGTGCGAAATGCGAAGATGTTGCCAATGCCATCCCCTCATCTAATCTCACTAAATGATTTGCTTAAGAAAGAAAAAGAAAAGAGCTCAACATTTGATATTTCACATTTAATTTTACAACAGCCAAAAAGCTTTTAAACAAGATTGAAAATGCGCAATGCAAGTTGATAATTTAATCTAGCCCCACATAAGAACCAGTAAAAACTTAGTAATCAAATAAATTATCACTCCATTATACCAGCTCCTGGGTTTTCCACATCAGCATCTCCCAATCCTGTGTCTTCTTCTTCCTCGTCATCTTCATCACCGCTCATCTCTTCATTGTCATTTCGCAGCTTAGCCATGTGCTCTGCCAGCAATTTGTCATCTCGTTCACTCACCTAAATCAATGCACCAAGTCAAGCCGGCCTCAAAAGACAGTTTGTACATTGAGTAAAGATTAATGATTTTGGATGAAAAACCTTTTTGGAGAAATAGGGCAAAGACACATTTAGATAAGGAGCTCAAGTCCAAAAATCTATTTAAATAAAGAGAGGCGAATATTAAAAAAATAATAATAATAAAATTGACACTCACTGCTCTAGGTGGCTCCTTCACGGTAAGTTTCCCCTTATGCTGCTCTACTACTTCAGTGCAAGCCACAACTGCCTTATCTAGAGTAGATATCCCTTGCTCCTGCATAAACAAAAGCAGTCAGAGCAAATTGGCCAATTGCCTCCAAGAAGGTCAACAGCAACAGAGAACAGCCCACAGCATGAATGCTTCTGACTTGGTAAAGAATAATATAATAAACACTCAAGCATTTTGTCAACCAATAAGAACCTTTGCCTCAAAGGTTTACATACTTGGAGCTCACCTTGTCAAGGGTTTGTGTGGTAATTACATATAGCGGAGGAGCAACCAGTTTGATTTTAACAGGACATTTTTTATTCCCAGCAGCCTCAGCTTTCCTCATTGCATCCTGAAAATTTCAAAAAAGTGATATTTGTAAAACAGGACCCAAACCTTATAGGTAATGCAAATTCAAAGCACGCTGATGATCAAATAAATGAAGAACACAGAAAACAGAGGACCATTGTGGACACAAATGGGACCTTAATGTGGAGAACACCATCAAACTGGAAACACTTCATTTCTATGTCAGCCTGTATCTTCAATGGTTGTGGGGTCATTCGTCTCTTTATATTCTTCACCAAAGCATCTTTGATTTCTTCTGTTACAGCAGGCACTGCTTTCATTACCTATGCAGTAAGGAGACAACGGTTATCAACAGTGACAGTCAACAAAAAGACACCACCAGACAAATCTTACGTCTTGTCCATCAGGGCCACTTTCTCTGACTTCACGGGTAAGTGTATTCAAAACTGAATCAGGATCGTTCACAATGACTTTGAAAGCCTGCAGATAGGTTTGCTTTATGTACATAGAACATTTTCAGAACATTTAAAACAAAACATTGTCCAAAGAAGCATTCTTCATTACCTCAAAAGCATGGCCATACTTCCGGTACAAAGGCCATCCAATGTGGATGTACAGTTCCTGCAATAGAGTAATTAAGTTGGTTAAGAATACAACTTAGGAAGCCTTAAAAAGCTTGACCACAAACAATTTAGAAAGGATTCATTATCAATAAATATTTCTAACTTCAAGATCTCTGGATTCCAATCCTGTCTGAAGGAATTTAGGACAAGGGCATGCTACGATACCTTCAAAAATGCCAGTCATCTCTCTCTTTCTCTCTCTCTCCCTCTCACACACACACACACTCAAACACTCATACACACAAAAACAAGATCCACGGAACATATACATGTATATATACACACACCAGAAATACAAAACCTATCAAAGGCTTCAAATCTCTATCTCTCTGTCTCTCCCTCAACCCCAATCCCAACCTCCGAAGACAACCCCAAAAAAGCTCCCAATTTAAACTGATTTTGGGGTGAAACCATACATGAGAGGTAAGGCCCTTAAAGATCTACTCAATCTCCGAGCTAAGCTGAATAATAGCCCCTGAGGTCAACAAACTTGAACAGATGCTATATATTGAGAATATAGCAAGTGCAAAACTCAATAGCTAAACCCAATCTCGGCTTGTTCAGAAAGTACCGGCCAATTATACTTTCAGGCGCCCTAATAAAGAATTCCAAAGAACCCACCATTTGATTTTTCATTACAACTATCAAGATGAACTTACCGAAACAAAATATTCAACCTAAAACATTGTCACTAGTTGTCAGGAGGCACAAAACCCTAAAAATGCCACCAAACCTGAGATTTCCAGCAGAACTGAAAATTAATTTAAAAATCAGCTCAGTTCAAAGGAGTTCAGAAAATCTAATCTGAAATACCTCCAAGTCGATGCCCAAAGTCTCGGCGACATGTCGCATAATAGAATGGACAAGCTTGCTCTTATTGTACCTCTCCTCGCACGCTTGCATGTCCTCTTCACTTACCCGCCGCTTGCTTAAATCAATGTAACCTTTCTCCTTATCAACGCGCAGGACCATGACCGGCTCTATCCGGCCGACCTTGATCAAGCTACTGACACTCCGAATCCGACGGCGGGAGAGCTCCGAGAACAAGATCATGCCCTCGATGTTGTTGTATTCGAGAAGTGAAACGTAGGCGCCCATGTCGGCTATGTTATTCACTTGAATCATCACCGCCATGTCGACTTCCGGGTACTTAGCCTCGTACATGCGGCAGTCGAGGTTTGGAGTGTGCGTCGCCATTGTTCAGTCACACTCTGATCTTTTCAACTTCTGACGATTGTTCAAACGAAGAAAATGAGGTTTAGGGTTTTAAGGAGCTGAGGAATTGATTGTCTGATAGGCATTTGGCGGCTTCCCGGTAAGTTGACCTTCCCTGACTTTTTTTTTTTTGTTTTGTTTTATACACACACACACACACACACACAAACATGACGTCAATCCACTGAGAAAATTTTGGGAGAAATGATAAAATTATTAAAAACAAAATTTAATTTATTAGAAAAATAATTTTTTATAAATTAATAAAAAAGGTTATTATATTGAAAGTTATTCAAATTTTAATATACGTTAAATATTTTAGGGGCTTATTATACAAAAGATGTTCGCTTGGTAATTATTTTAGTGCTCATGAGAAACATCTTCTTGCAGCATAAAGTTTTGGAGAGCATCGATTAATAAAAGGATACTGAACATCATAGAAGAAAAAACTACTTTAAGAGTTTAAAAACCCAATTTTTACACCTTTTCATCACCACAGTTACCAAACAGAACTTATGTCATATGAGAAGTAATTAATTGAACAAACTCGAGAATTATCTTTAAGACAATAAATAAAAAATAAAGGACAAAAAAAAACGGAGTGAGAAAGTCATAGACAACATTTATGTGAGATTAATGTAAAATTAATTTTTTAAATAGATGTAAAAAGAGTCGTATCATTATTTGACACGACTTTGTGTTTTGTTTGGTTATTAAAAAATTTTAATAATTGCTTAACTTTCATTGTCGTTTTCCAAATATTTATATGGGAGTAGTGTTATTGCCAGAAGAAACGAAATACTATGGATCAAGTTTTCGATAATATAAACACTTTTTTCCTTTTTTTTTTCCTTGGGATGGGTGATTTTAAGTGGCACCGATATATTTATATCGCTATATATATATAACAACAATGTCTCTCATACCTGTCGATATGTCCGAGTGGTTAAGGAGACAGACTCGAAATCTGTTGGGCTATGCCTGCGCAGGTTCGAATCCTGCTGTCGACGCTCGATGCTCTCTTTAGAGACAACCTTTTGGGCCTTTTCAGGTTATGATCGCCTTGACCTTCCTCAAGCCCCAGTGGCCGCTTGGGATAGCTACTAGGTGGGTTCGCATCATTGTTCCACGCGTTTTACTGCTCTGGATGAAAGTTTCTCGTTGTGGATTGCTCTTCGATCTTTGTTGGACCTGTCCAATCATAAATATAGAAAGACATAGAGTGGATCAATGAAAAGACGGTAAATGGTGCTGTTGATGGGAGAGTGACAGAGGAAAAAGTGTCATGAGAGGCGTTTTTCATTTATTTGAATTAAAATGAGGTGAATTGAATAATAAAATTAATAACTCAAACAATTATACCAAAAAGTATACTAATTTTTACATAAAAAAAATTTCAGAGAAAAAAATTACAAAACTAATTTAAATATTAAATTCATTATAATCAATTCAATCTAAATTATATTAATCAAATTTCATAAATTCAATTTGAATATGGTAAGAGGTGACATGAATTAATAAAAAAAATCAAGTATATTTGATAATAACTTAATAAATAGATTTCAAAATAACAATTCAAATATTCAAAATAAAATTTCAAATATTACTTATTAGCTGTTCAAATTTCAATTCAATCAAATTACAGATTAATATTTATTTATATATTTTATTAAAATTATTGTAATAAAAAATAAAGTGTTATTTAAAATAAGTGATAATGATTTTAAGATTAAAACTTATGTTTGCAAAAAGTCAAATTATGATTCAATCATTCAAAATTAATAAATATATGTTTTCAATCAACTTAAAAAAATTAATTTTATGAGTGCATAAATAACTTTCTAATTATAAAATTGATCAAAATTATATACATAATAACTTTTTTAAAACATGAATTACATAATATAAATCAAAAATTACAATTATCTATCAAATCTAATTTTCATCATTCAGAATGAAAAATAAAATATTCTCTATTAATAAGAAAAAAATTAATTTAATATGAATTTTAATAATAGTAACTATTACTCCTACCAAAATTCTCTATCCTTTATTTTTTGGTCTCTTCTAAATTCTAATATCTGATTCCTACAATAAAGTTATCTTTTATTATTATTATTATTATTATTATTATTATTATTATTATTATTATTATTATTAGTGCTGCTCTGGTTTCCTCCAAGTAAGAAGGAATTTACCTAACAGCTCTACGGTTCAAACTTATTGGTGGCTTATTGGTGGATGAGGAGCGTGCGAGAGTTGATGATTTGAGAGCTTTTCTCAAGCTTAGCTAGCTTCATTAAATGTTATTAGTTGACGGGTGTACTGCAGGAAATAGAGGAAAGATTACAGAAATCCTATTGAATTTGTTCGGGACTGCTTGCATATACATTAATCCAGACCTCACATGCCAAGCAAGCAACAATAGGTAATTGCCTCTGGCATACCAGCCGTACTTATTGTGACCAACCATTTTTCCAGATGTGAGTCTCTGACCAATCATTGTTTGTTTGAATAGCGTAGGGAAATAATAGGAAAACTGAGAAAATAATGTTCTAGAAAGAGGCTTCTTGGTTATCCTCTTTTGCTGTCTAACTCAGTGGATTAAGTGTATTTCCCAAAACATTTTTTTACTTTGTTAAAGAAAGAATCCTCTTACTTAATTGGGGTTGATATGGTGCAGATTTCTCGTTTCCAGATTCTACATTTCTGCTTCGAGTGGCATTTGACTGACTTAGGCTGGTTGCGCAGTAGGGTACAGTTGGAATGTATGATGTGATAGATGGTTGTTGTATGGGCATGTTTTGCTAAAAAATTATATGTGATTTTTGAGTTACCGCATGGTTTGTTTTGACTGCTGCTATAAATTGAATCGATTCTGTTTTCTTCCTGTGGTCGGATCACTCCAAACTTGGATTTTTGGATCATTTGAAACTTGGATTTTTGGGCCCGATTACCTCAGAGAATAAAGGTATTCCTCTTATCAGGAATGAACAAAAAAGTAAGCATAAACATATGGTTTCATCTTTTTCCATTGGCTGATTGTCTGGCTTAAAAGTGTGTTTGAAGCAGAGTCAGTTTCCTTTGCAGAAACTGCCCTCTATTCGACACATGCCCGCGGCTTCAACTTTTTTGACCATTTTAAGCTATATCAATTATTAACATCAAAAGTTATTTATTGTTGTCATTAAGAATATACATTTTTTACCCTAAAATTTTTAATTTATTATTAAATTTTACATGTTTTCATTTGAATTATAATTCTTTAAAATCTTTTATAAATTCATTCTTTTGTTGACAATAATTAGTCAACGGTTAAAAGTATATACTAAACAAACAAAAAATATTAAAAAAATAAAACACAAAAAAATTATTTAAAAAATTCAAATGCATTAGTTTTACACTTCTTCCAAGATTCTGCTCTCTCTCTCTCTCTCTCTCTGTTTTCTTTTGTATTCTTTGTCCAAAAGTCTCCTCGTTTTCCAACTCACTTCTTCACCTTCTCCGCTTTTTCTATTTTTTCTGGAAGTCTCCTCTTTCTCTTCTTTTTTCGTGAGATGTTTAGATTAGTGGATGAGGAATTTGTAGATTTTAAATTACTTTTCTTAAAGGAAATTCTCTCTCTCTCTCTCTCTCTCTCTCTTGTTTTTTAAAAAAAAAAATTAAAGGAGAGAAATATGCTGCACATGTATATATTTCTTGATAATTTGACCAATTTCTATCGACAATATAAAAGATCTTATAAGTTTACGAGTCAAACGAAAATAAGAAACTAAAAATTTAAGAATTAATTATAAAATTTATAAAAATTTAAAACTAAAAATATAAATATTCTGTTGTTGTTGTCGGTGAATAATAATAATATTATTATTATTTATTTTGATTTTGGGGAACGAGGTCAATATGGCTGGAGGAACATAGCTGGATGATGGAGTCCAGCGTGTTTAACAGCGCTCAATACCTCGGTCGTATAATTACCCTAGTATGCAGCACAATCATGCCACGTGACCCATGTTCCAAATTCTGCAACTTTTCTTCCTTGAGTGGAATAAAGTTTATTCAAATCTCTACTTAAGGCAGAGGGAATACCAAAAAAAAAAAAAAAAAAAAAAAAAGTCAACCATCATGTTACAGCCAATATGTATATATATATCGACAAAAGAAAAAAAGCACTGGTCATTGTCTTGTTTCTACGAATTTGTTTCTTGCGGGTCACTTAAACAGAATTATTAATAAATCCCACTTTCCATGGGACAAATATAAAATAAATAGACATGTCCTGCAGTCGTTAGGTAGATGAATGATTTAATCCACGTTCTAGCTCGTCCGTCACATTAATAGTATCCAAGGGTCAACTCAATTTTAGGTGTTGCGTGGAGTAGGTGTCGTGACAACCAACTGAAGCTGAAATATCACCGAATTCCCACCTAAACCTTGGATACAAGAGGAGCAAGAAAAGAAAATCTACGGTTTATGCCTTTTCTGAATATCATCATGATCATGGGTGCACCGTGATTCATCGTGTACAGATTGCTAAATGTGTGAAAAGTGAGACAATGATGTGCTATCCATTTTTCAGAAGACAGCCTAACTTCAAAGCCAAGGGACATAATGGCTTCCCTCGCAATCGTGTACTACCCACTACCCACTACCCACTACACTTGTTATTATTATTATTATTATTATTATGGTTATTTTTCTCTCATATGATTGATTCTCTAAATAATATATTGGCAAGGAAAGGTGTCAATTTTCTTGATATTTATTTATGGCAAACCGCTAGGTGGAAAAAAGGGAAATTCACTTCACCCTCTTTTTTTTTTTTTTTTTGGTTTTTCTTGAGGTAGGAGAACTAATTTTTTATTTTTTTCTTTTCGGTGAAAGGATAATGGAATGAAATTAGTTGTGCACAATTTTATTAGTTTACGTGCGCTACATTGCAAATTATTGGTGCCTTGCGTATTAGGTTACGAGAGAAAAGTTATGGTACACATGGACGTACGTAAATGGCAAATTTTTTGCTCTATACCGTGACGTTTGTCTTTAATAAACCCAGCTGTCTTTTTCTGTAATTTCGTCATATGGATTCCAAACGTCCACATTATACTAGCAGCATATCTACAGTACATAGGGCTCAAGAATAAATCAATCAGACAATTACTCTGGCCGGCAATTTAGAATTTCAGTATTCAATTGATTTGTTCCCTTGTAATGTTCTAAATTCTATTCAAACAGAAATTACTGCTTCTGCTTGATGATGCACTTAGATTTATCACAACTCTGTTCTGGGGCACGCTCAATTAATTTTGAGAACATCATTACTCAACAATATTCATTAAGTTGCATATAATATATGAAAGTAAAAGAGAATACTAAAATAATTTTTTTTCTATTTACCACTTCATTTATTTACGCATTTTTCCCTAATTCCCGTTTGGACCTTAAAATTTTGCAACACATCAACTAATGTCGAATTTGAAAATTTAATGGGTAAATATGGCGAGTAACATGGATGTTAATTAATACAGGGCAAGTTTAATTTCGCTAAGCCCTCACTCATACCCTTAGTCCAGCCTAATTAATCCCTTTCAAGAATTCGTAATTTACAAAACACTGAGAAAATCACCAACCATCATATTTTATAACTACACGTTGCACCAAACCAAAAATATTACAAGTAAACGGTCAGTACAACCCGAATTCAACTCATCTGCTATATATATATATATATTATTTTATTTTTTTTCCCACATCTCTTGCACGTCGACCTCGATTTCGTCTTCATATATGCCTGCTCAGCTTCGATATTTATCTAAACAATAAAACCAGCGTAACAACTCCAATGACCTCTGAAAAATATGGAATAAAGCCTCGTCAAAATCAGATCAAGAAAAACTATGAAGCCAGCTTTCTCAGCCTCCTCCCCTGTTCTTAGAAAGTCCCGTGTCTCTCCATATGTCTTCACTTTACTTGCTTTCATTGTCTTCGTTGCCATCCTCTACGGGGAAGACTTCGCCTGCCTGCTTGGCCAACTCGATCGAAATGTCGACCCAGTGGTAACGAGAACCGGTGAGTTGACTCGGCCTGCGTTAATCCTGTAATTGCATGCTTAACGCGCTCTAGCTCCAGTGCTCCGCGTAAATTTATTGATCTTGGTTGGAAGAAATATTCATTGATGAGTTGAAACTTGTGTTGTTGGTCTAGAGAAGAAGTGGGAGAAGCTGCCTTTCGCCATAGGTAAGAACCCAGAGGAATGTGACGTATTTAGTGGGAGGTGGGTGAGGGACGAGTTAACTCGGCCGCTCTACGAGGAATCGGAATGTCCGTACATTCAGCCACAACTGACCTGCCAAGAGCACGGCCGGCCTGAAAAAGAGTATCAATACCGAAGATGGCAACCCCATGATTGTGATCTCCCAAGGTTTGTCATTCCGCTAATTAACTTATTTCTTAACTAAAATCTTCCGTTGCTCGAAATATTGAATTGTGACCTTCTTTTTCTCACATAAATAAAAACTGATGCTCTAAATTTAATTTCTCTCTTTCTTTTATTTGCTATAAAATATCTTTTTGAAAAAGGAAGTTAGTTAAGAGTTAGATTTGGCATTGCAGTATTTTTTTTTTTTTTGGTTTTCTCAAATTATGCCTAATTAATAAAAAAATATTAGCCATTGTGATTAATTTTATAGTGAACAATTTTTTTTTTCGGTCAACACAAAAGCTAAGCTTGGGGAAAACAGAAGCGTATTAGATGTGGCTCGCCGGTTTTGGTTTACTAGCTTAAAAAATATTTTCTGTTTCTATTTTTCTTAAAAAAATATTCATAATTTAAGTTTTTTTCTATTTTATTTTTTTCAAATACTCTTAATTTACTTTTTAATTAAAAAACTCAAAATTTAAATGTATTTTATGTTGTTTTAAATAAAACATAAAAATTTCACTTCTTAATAAATATCACGAACTTTTCCATCATATATGAGTATAATACTACCGTATCATAATTATGAAAAAAAAAAGTTAATAAAATATTTATATAATAATATTTACTTAAGTTTAACTTCTCATTTTTAAATAGAATCTCTTAATCCATAATATTTAATATTAACTTACCACTTAATTTACAGTTTTAATACTATAATAGAACCTGCAAAACCGAGTCAACTCTGATGACAGGAGAGGTGGGGCTTTGATTCCCATCGCCTTCTGTTCATAAAATAACCTTGGTCGTAATTTTAGATGTACATATAATTTTTTCTTCTTAAAATTTTTATTAAAATATCAATTACAACATAAAATAACATAACAATATGTTGAAAAAAGTATTAATTACAACATAAAAATATTAATTACTCTAAACTATATGTTGAAAAAATGATAAATATATCTAAAATATTTATATTACACATATATATCTCCATATAATATATCTAATATATATTTATTTTGTGGCATTGTATTCGTGTGCTCTAACTTAAAAAAGTAGTTGTGTTATCGCATGTCATTTCTGTATTCAATCAAAGTTATGGATTTTTTCTTTTAGAAAAAGGAAAAAATAATTTTAACTTTGTTTAGAGAAAAAAATATTTCTGATTATCTATTTTTTAAAAAATAAAAATATTTATAATTAAAATTTTATTTAAAAATTATTCTCAATTATTTTTGAAATACTCATAATTTAATTTTTTTTACATCTTTTAATAAATATAATAAAATTATGTATCACACGAATTTAATAATACACATAAATGCTGTGGGTGGCACGCATGGGACTAATTGGGCATGGCTAATTGCCACATATTTTTATTTTTTTAACTGTTATTATGAGTCGCCGAAAGATGTATATATTATTTTCTTGTATTTTTTGAAACATAATTCATTGATTGGGTGACGAATGCAATCGTCAACTATTCTAGTATAAGTTTATTTTTTTGGCAATGCATTTCGTTAATTTCGGCGATGAATTTCACTTCTCACCCATAGTATTTTATGGTAAAAAAAAAAAACATTTTGGAATTATGAATTTCGTTTTGTGGCTTTAGAATATATGATCATATATCAAAAATTTCTGTGCATTAAATGAAAAATACGTAATTCTGATATATATATATAATTCATTTTAAATAATGTTAATCTTTTGTTTCTATTATTTTTAACAAAAATCGCGTAGAGTGCGTGCGGGTGACAAAGTGTGAATAAATCACATATGTTATATTGTGAGAGAGTTTAGATCTTGAAATTAGGCTCAATCCCAGAAATAAAAATATTTCTAAATAGAATGGCACCTGTGAAGATTTGGCCGATAGTCGCATGTAGCCACCAATTGAATTGAAAAGTGCCCTTGTGCAAAGGAGTCAATCTCATTTATTAAACAATTACGAGAATTATGTTCAGTATTAATTTTGCTTGGTGAGTACGTATAATTTTGTTCAATTACGGCCCATTGAGTGTTAAAGAATTGGGTTTTTATAGAGTCATTAACGGGTGGAGCCTCCAAGCTATTTACAAACAGTTAGTCTATGTTTAAGATAAAAAAAAGAGCTATAAACATTTGTTATTGTAAATAGAGTTAAAAATGACAAGAAACAAATTTCTCAATGAACATGATCAATCAAATTATATAAAAAAAAAATGTTTGATATCCGTAAATAAATAGTATCTGCTTTGAAATATGAACTTTTTGTGACTATTGATGAAATTATTAATCAGTTACTCAAGAGTCTTTAATGAATGCATGTTACTAATAATTAACTCATTAATTAAACAATTTTTAAGAAGTTAGGTACAAGGTTCTATATAAATAAAGGGATTCAAAGGTGTTCTTATTGAGAAGAACGATCAAGTACACTCATCTACGACCTTAAAATTGATCGATCTTTGCAATACCATTGATATTCGAGATCGTTAATAAGACCATACTGAAATCTTTTTCATCTTCTTCTTCTTTTTGTTTTTCTCTGATCCCGTTCAATGAACAATGTTGTAAATTTCGTCCTGCAGTTTCAATGCCTCGTTGATGCTTGAGACCCTGAGAGGCAAGAGAATGTTGTATGTTGGGGATTCCTTGAACCGTGGTCAATACGTTTCCATGATCTGTCTTCTCCATAGACTGATCCCCGATAAAGATGCCAAATCCATGGAAACCTTCGATTCGCTAACAGTCTTCACAGCCAAGGTAATAATCGCTTAGAACGGACGCTCTGCTCTTCTATTGCTCAAAATTTAACTTGACAAAGTTAAGACGTACATTGAATCCCGAAAATGAAATGTTTACTGATTGCATGACTTGTAATTCAAGTTTCGGAATCGAAAGTTTACCGATTGACACTAGCCTCTGTTTTTTTTTTTTTTTTTTTAAGGAATATAATGCCACAATTGAGTTCTATTGGGCACCATTTCTTCTGGAATCAAACTCGGATAATGCGATCATCCATCGAGTATCCGATAGGATTGTAAGGAAAGGCTCGATCAATAAGCACGGCCGACATTGGAAAGGAGTCGATATTTTGGTACTGAACACCTATCTATGGTGGATGACGGGACTCAAAATGAAAGTTCTGTGAGTGCCAATTAGGTTTCTTGCTCTTTATCAAACAATAACAATTCCAAGATTGCTTGTTTCTCCTTAACGCTAGATGGACTAAAAGATCAAGTAACCGGTGTGTTCTCAGGCAGGGATCCTTCGATGACGAAGTGAAAGAGATCGTAGAGGTGTCGACGGAGGATGCTTATCGGATGGCAATGAAAAGCATGATGCGATGGGTGAGGAAGAACATGAACCCCAAGAAGACTAGAGTCTTCTTCACCAGCATGTCGCCTAGTCATTCCAAGTAATTATCTCTCATGTCTTCTTACTTAATTGTTAACATCATCTCGAAATTAATGCTCAATGTAAGGGGTAAAAAGAAAGTGTTGAAAAGGGCAGCTTGGCCTCAGGGACTAATTAAATGTTTAACGCGTGGTTTTGGCAGGAGCATAGACTGGGGAGGAGAACCGGGCCTAAATTGTTACAATGAAACAGAAGTAATTGAGAATGCCACATACTGGGGAAGTGATTGCAGGAGAAGCATAATGCAAGTAATTGGAGAAGTATTCAGAAATTCAAAATACCCCATAACATTTCTCAACATCACCCAGCTCTCAAGTTACCGGAAAGATGCACACACGTCTATCTACAAGAAGCAATGGAATCCATTGACTCCTGAGCAACTAGCCAACCCTAGTGGCTATGCAGATTGTGTACATTGGTGCTTGCCTGGCCTTCAGGATACTTGGAACGAGCTTCTATTTGCCAAGCTATTCTATCCTTAACATATATACGAAAGTTGAAATGAGATTTTGTTTTGGCTGATAACTTGGTGCAACAGAGGAGGCTTGCATAGTTTAGTCTAACACTTTGCATATTTATACACTCCTAATACAAGTAAATATATAAAAATAATCAAAGTAAACAATAACAATGCATGTTTTACGTACCCTAATAATATATACTAAAGTAACAAATTAGCCCAAAAAAAAATTTAAAAATGGTAATTCAACCCATGGTTAACCATAACATGAATACTAAAAGTTAAGAGTTAAAATTTCATAAGCCAAACCCAAAATGACTTGATTAAAACTTATTCAACTAAACTCATTTGACACCTCTAATAGAGTCTTAGACTTTCATTAATTGGATTCTGTAAACCTTCAACATGGTCTCTATATATGTATAGATTACACGAGCTTTGATTCCTCTCGAAAAAGTATGTTAAGCATTGTCTAATTTTCCACTCTAATAAAGTTTATTTTCTATATATTTTGATTGCTTGATTGTGTTGTCTTCCCGTTTTTTGTGTGTTGCCATGTATTACACTTCATTCACATAAATCCACTGAAACTTAATATATTTCTCTTTTTCTGTAAAAATTTATAATTAAATATAAAAATTTTAAATAATATGATATAAATTTTAAGTTCTCCCAATTTTAAAGATTCTATATCAAGAAATTAATTAACTCAGAAATTTAAATTGTTAAAAAAAATGTTCAATTTGATAGTTGAAATCATTAAAATAATAATATTTTTATCATTAAAGGGTTAAGCATTTAGCTCATTTTTATGTTGAATCTCTTAGGATTTTTGTTTTTCAAAGAAAACATTCTTTTGCATATTGTATTAAAAGTTATTTGATTAAAAAAATATAATTTTTTTTTTAAAACAAAAGATATAAAGAAAGGAAACAAAAAAATTTGAAAAAAAAAATCCAAAAATTTGCTTGTGGAGGTAAAATTATTTTATAACCCTTTTGTAGATCTAAGATACAGGAAGGAGGAGAGGCTATAAATTCTCCTCTTTCAGGTATCCATCCACTAAAACTTATTTTAAATATCTTCCATTATTATTATTATTTGCCTCTATTTCTCCTTTTTATCCATTAAATCTCTCTATTTCCTCTCTGGTTTCTTGTTCTCATTTTTATTTTTCTCCTTCTCTGTTAAATAATCGCGAGAGAAGTTTGTCTGTGCCCAAACTGCCCGATCTTAACCCTAATAGGTAGATAGCTCTCACTCTCACTCAAATGTCAAATTGAGAGTTGCTTTGTTTCTTTTCTCTCTCGCTGTTACTCCAAAAAGTGGGAAACGGATGTGTCCGGCGCAGGTTCCGGTAGCACCTGGTCGCGTGTCAACTGTATTGGCGATGGCAAAATCAGAAACAGCAGAACCCAGTAGCCTCGAATCTTCCCTCGCCCACCTCATACTCGAACACCAACATTCAACTCTCCGCTTGCGTGAACACACAGGTCTCTATGTTTTTTCCTTCTTTCTTTTGGGGGGGGGGGGGGGGGGAAGGGGGGGGGTTTCGCATCCATTTTTGAGTCTGTTTTGAGGTTATCGTAAAATTTTTTGTGATTAGATTATTTTTTCACCCAAATCTGATAATAATGAAATTCCGTTCCTCAAATCGAGACAGAGAAGGCGAAGAAGGATGCCGTTAGAAAGGCGGTGCGGGTATCGGGTCTATTGGTGGACGCCGTGAACGGAGGGGTAGAAGAGTCATTTATCAACGAGAAGCGCATTGAACTGGAGATTCGTGCGTTGGCGGTCACCGTTAGCCGATTCATGAAGCAAACCGATAGATGGCTTTCCGCCACTTACGCCGTCAACAATGCAATTAAGGTTTTGTTACAGTTCAACTTCGTTTTCGTATCACTTTTGATAGAGCAGTCTTTAATTTCCAACCGATTGGCTGACTGTTTTTTTGATTCTAAAAATCAAAATAAAAAAGTTACCGAGACACGAAAAAATAAATATAAAATTAGGCACGATTTTATTGTAATCATTAGTTATAAATGATTAATTGTAATTAAAAATCATGATGAACTGGTCTTTAATTTTATGTTTATTTCACGTGTATCTGGATTTTACATAATCTGCTACATGAGAAGGTTGTAAACTTCGTCGGAGTTAATTCTTTGTGCATAGGAAATTGGGGACTTCGAGAATTGGATGAGGACTATGGAATTTGACTGTAAAAGTATCAGTACAGCAATACATAACATTCATCAAGAATGAACTTAAGAAGGCCCCCCCCCCCCCCCCCCCCCCCCCCCCCCCCCCCCCAGTTTCTACCACCGGTGTGGAATGTTGAATGTAAAGTAAATTCTCGTCTCCAAGCTCTCACATTACATTTTTCTGTGTCCTGTTGTAGGCATTGATCTGCCATTTTAATTGTGTTTGTGTTTATTTTGTTGGTAGTTTTGGCCTTTTTAACCCCACCAAATATTTCATCATTTTTTTCCTTTTTACAGACAAATTGTGCTTTTATCTATAATAATAGGTTTTGCATTGATTATTATCAAACAGACAGCTAATTACGGTTACTAGTAACATGTTTTTTGAACTCTCTGTCAATGTACTGTGATAGTATGAAAGTTAACAGCAATTGTACACGCAAAGTTTCTAATGGGCCAACCCGGAATGTCTGAGAAGCCCTTCCCTCAACGTCTCCTGCTCGCCAGACACAAATACGGTACGGTCGTCCTCCCACCCTCCCCGAAAATCTTCATTTAAATCCACGGCTCAAGATCTATTCCAAGGAGGCGGACCATGTCATGTAAAAGGGTAATGAGAATTTGAAATTTTTTTAAAAAAATTAGTTTTAATTGTTGAAAAGAAAGTATAAAGTTATATCTAAATTTTGCCCTTATAGAACATTTCTTGCCCCATTTAAATTCTTTGGTTTTAAACACTTTAACCCATGGAAGCCTAAAAAGCTAAAGGAATCCAGAATTGAAGGAGTAAATTATTTACATAAACATAACCATCGACTATGCATAAATCTTGTTTCACGATTTCCAGCGCTTTTGATTTTCACTTGAATATGCCCGAAAAATGTATGACGGAGTCAATATTACAAGAAATATTCCGCGCGACGGCATGTGACTCGCACTATTTTTATATGTTATCCTTAATGTGGCAACACAAGCAGATTATGAAACGATGATGCCACGTTTTTTTTTCGATGATGCAACATTTACTTGAGAGCGTCTAGCCATGAAATGAACTTCCGATATTGGTATATTTTCCCTCCATTTAAGTCCGCTTAGATAAATTTAAAAGTACTAAATTTAAGTATATAAAAATTATTTTTTGTATTCTGTATATAAAATATACATATAATATGACATATTTTATATTATATAAGGATTACAAGGAACCACCACTGGCTCAGGTTTTATAGCCGAGCGATTTGACGTCGTGGTCATTCTATAGGGCCGGGTTCGCAGAGTAAGTGGCGACATTCCTGTTCTCGTACATCACCATTTTGACGGTGATGGGCGTGTCCAAGTCGTCGACCAAGTGCTCGACAGTGGGGATTCGGGGGATCGCTTGGGCCTTCGGTGGCATGATCTTCGCCCTCGTCTACTGCTCCGCAGGTTCTGATCGATGATCGCTAATTAATTAATTGAGAACTGAAACTGAATTTAATTATTTAATTCCATTGTAATTATTTAATAAGAAAAAACTTACACAGAGTAGAAACAAATTGCACCAATGATATATTTGGAATTGTGCGAAACATTTTTTATTGCAACGAAATCATCAATTATCGAATCGAAATTAAAAAATTCAATATTACATCATGGATTTTTTGCCATAGTTTTTTGGATAAATATTAAGACAATCAAACCTCATCAAAAAATCTATACGCTACAAAGAGATATAAGCGGTTTTCAATAGAATCAGTTCGCTATAACAGAAAATAAAATAAATGAAAAGGAAAGATCAAAGTCATACATCATGCTTTCTTTTTTTTCTTTTTCTTTTTTTTCAAGTTATTAAATGATTTCATTTCGAGTCCAAGCACTGATCAAACTAGTCTCTCTTGAAATAGACAGATTGCAGATAGTCAAGAGAAAATAATAATTCTCATCATTGAAACCCCCCCCCCCCCCCCAAAAAAAAAAGACGAAAATCATTAACTTAGCTGCTTTGTACTTAGAACAGTGAAAAAAAAAGCTTGCTAGAAGAAGAAGAATTACGGGTTTCATCTAGGCATATTACACATTATATAAAGACATGTTAGGTGTTGAGTTACAAGCTTCATGTCCTAATTAATTTGTCTCCTGATCCGCTGCGTAGACTCAGGTGAGACATATGACTTCGATTTGCAGCATAAGATTACACACAATTGGACAACATTTGATGGACACAGTTGAATATAATTAATAAATAGTACATATATATCATTGTATTAATGCAAAATGTGTAAAGATGGCAACGTCAGTTCTTACGGTAGATGGCTGAATGATAAATGGGAATGAGAATTGCAACTAAGAAGGGTGGTGTTTGATTGCGAGAAGAATCAATTAGATTGATTTGATGAGGCTGCCAGTTAATGGTGTGCTTAATGGAGACCCTTACAAGTTTATATGGAAAGGGGAGTGTTCTTGGGTCTATTCACACCTAGGCCTTTTTATAGGATAGGTAGAGGGATTCATAGCAGAACAGCTACAATGTTAGGCTAGGGGTTGGCACCACCTAAAGTTGAATTGTTTTGTTGGCAATTAGTGCAAAATAGACTGCCTGTGAAAGAATTTTTTAAAGATATCTTACGTGAGGAGACTATAGTACACATATTTTTTGTAATTCCAGAATGGAATCGGTGGACCATCTCTTTTTTACATTGTCAATTTTCGTGGAGGATATGGCAATCGGCTGCAAGTTAGTGGGGATTCCAACATACTGTTCCAGGATCTATTTGTGCAATGTTCGACTTTTGGATGGGATTCAGATCACTGTACAAGTCCGCGAGAATACGGAAGACTTGCTTTTACGCCATTATTTGGTCTATGTAGCTAGCCTGAGATGAATCTATTTTCAAAGGAAAAGTGCTTCATTGACGAGGACCAGTGATCTTATCAAAATAAGTTTGGTTTGGTGGATAAAGCCAAAGTGGGGAGATATGTCGTACTCAGTGAAAAAATTTTTCATAAGCATTGCTGATATAACTTTTGAAGACGAGTAACAGATCTGCAAGAAAAAGTGGAATGAGAGCCTCCAGCTAAGGGGACCTTAAAAATTCAATATTGAGTAATAAGCTCAAGGTAAATGTAGATATCACCTTTGATCATCGTAGAAATGCAAATCATTTTTTTTGATTGTTTTGCTAAGATGGGGATTGGAAGGCTAAGTGATTTTGTGGCTTAGCAGTAGATACAATAAGGGGTTGTTGGATGATGGAGAGTACAAGGACATGTTAGGCTGCTGAAGTATGTAGGTTGTGGTCAATTGTGCATTACTGGTACCCCTATGCAGAGGCTGTTACGGGCTTTGATATGGCTATGTTTTGTTGCTGATCTGATCTGGCGCCGCAGTTTATTCAAATATGGCAATTGCGATATGCGTAGGCAAGGCTAGTGGTTGAGGAGATAGTGTATTGATGGTCTAATGGGTTGGTCTGAGCTCATGTAAATGAGCCCCTTGTGCTCCATCCTCGCATATAATGACACAGCTTAGTCCGCCTAACAGAGCTTGCATGCAGGGAGACGAACTGTGACTCTTAGGCATGCAAAGGCTTCAAAATAATTAGCATCTTGGCTGGTTAGCATGTTCAAGATGTCAACAACATTAGACCTGTGACAGACATGTTAAAGATTTCTTTGACAGGTTTATGATAAATGAATGTCAGAACCAGAAAAAGAAATTTTGTCGTTCGAAAGGCAGAGAAATTCCCACTTTTCCTGCTCCTGATAACAGTACAGATTGCGTAGTATCTGTTACAACATGGCCAAGTCTAAAACAGGCAACTAAATCTACATCATCCAGTCTTTTTTGAAAATTAATCTACTTCATTGTGATCAAGCTGAACAGATTGCTCAAACTCAGCATCCATAATTACACCATCCATAACATGAACAACAGTCTCCCTTCTCCTGATATCTACTCTTTCAGACTGAACTCTGTTAACTATTAACATACCATCTACACCTTTTGAAATGAACAAAGTAAATCCGGATAATGAATCATAAGAGAGCAATTTATCGGATGGTACCATGGTGGAAAAAAGCAACCGAGGAACGGCTGAGAATCCCAGTACCCGGGAAACTACCGCATGCGTATCATTTCTCTCATCTGCTTCCAGACTACCATTCACCTGCAGCCTTAGGTCACGCTCGAAAGCTTTCTCCGAAGGAACAAAGACCGTGAAAGCAAGATCTTCTGGCAACATTTCGATCATCATACTTCCAAACACTCCAATTTCTTCTTGGTGCTTGAAGACCTTCCTGGTCTTCACATACTTGTAAGGCCCCAAGACTCTATTCCCCAGTGATATATCCGGGAGCCTGAGGAAAGAGAGCAAGATGACGAAAAGGCAACACATGGAAACCACCACGCTCACGAAAGCGATCGAGTTCTTCAAAACCCACACTCTCCTCATCGTTCCCAGCAATTATATCGATCGCAATTGAACCGTCATCATTCCCAAATCTCCGTTTCTAAGCAAATGAATTCCACAACAAAGAAAGAACGGAATCACCGATTGAACAAGAGGGAAGGGACCCATGCACCCTACTCATTCAATCGGGAAGAGGAAAAGGTCCCAGATCGAAAGTGGGCGAGCGATGCTGCAGAATTGCGGTTGCCCTTATTTTGACTAAGAACTTTATCATTTATTTTTATTTTTATTATTAAATTTTATTGTGTTATAATTAACTCAATTAATTTTAAATTTTCTCACTTTTATAAACATTTATAAAATTCATATCTCTCTCTCTCTCTCTCTCTATATATATATATAAAACTAAAATCCGCTTTTTTTTTTATATAATTCCATTCATTTTCAATCTCAATAAATTGTAATTAAAAAAAAAAATAAAGGAAGATGGAAACAAAGCAGAGTTAAATTAGAAACAGCAGGCAGGAGGGACTGCAAAGGCAAAACGGGAGCGTTGTATTTGTAATACCCGAAAACGTTCACAATCCAGCCAGCGGCCGTAGGCGGTGCTCCCCACCTCGCCCCTCCTCTCTTCACCCAAAATGCAAGAAAAGAAAGCAGAGAGCGCAAACAAGAACGCCAAGAAGGCCAATCTCTTGGATCATCATTCCATCAAACACATACTCGACGAATCTGTCACTGAGGTAACACCCAAAACTTAACACCATCTGCTAAAACCCTGTTTTCTTGGAAAATCGAATTTTCCTTTCGACTCTCTCTCTCTCTATATTTGTGTGTGCGTGTGTGTATGCCTTGCCAATCAGCAGATCGTTACTGGCCGTGGGTTTGTGGAAGATGTGAGGCTTAGCAATGTAAGGTTGTTGATCGGGACTATCATCATAATCATCGCCCTCGTTGCTCAGTTTTACAAGAAGAAGTTCCCAGAGAATAGAGATTTCTTGATCGGGTGCATCGTATTATATCCTTTTTATTTTAATCCTAATTTCCATGCACATCACTGGGTAATTCTGTTTGGTTGCTGAGAATAATCTGGCGATTTGCCAATTTGACCATTTGAAATGTTTTCTAATAATGAAATTAACCTTTAAGGAAGATTAAAAAATTCTTTGTAAATTCCGAATCCCAGATAATGGTGAGATTTACAAACCTGAACTAAAGTTGTTTTGTCAACTAATCTAATGTCAACAGAAAAGGCACTATGGAAGTTATATGTGTGTTGATGTTAATAGAAAATAAATGTGATCCTTGTTGGGTATTATGTAGTTTGCTCTGTGCAGTGTGGCCTAGGCCACTATGCAGTGCAACCAGTTTGCTCGTTGCTATATTTTTCTTACTTTTTTCTGTCTCAGTTTTTGAAGGTGTGATTGTAGTTCCAAAAATGTTATGAGCAGACTTGTTTAATCTTTGACTCTGGCAAGTATATCGTTTTCAACGGATTGTTGCAGCTAATCATATACACAAAGGAAAAGAATGCAATCTTATTAACATATCCTCCCAAGGTGAGTTTTTCTCTTGTGAGGGTTATGTTGTTTTCTTGGATACCCAAATTTGCTGTTTGTCAAGATTGGTTTTTTGGTAGAAATTTCTTGCACTTTGTAGTCATGATTGTGCTATGATAAGTTTTTGATTTATTAAAGCAAGTTATAGTGATTACACTGCCATTGCCACTTCCTCTTACTGCTAACAAACTGACATGGTAGTAAGGACCATTCATGTTGTCATTGCATTGCAGCAGAACTGTTTCTTGACTTTTGGTCTGGATGCTGAAAGGCCAGCTGCCCAAATTTTATTATGAAAAACTTGTGCTGTTGTCAGTTTGCAAGGATAGTATGTTACTTTGGCAGTTCATTGGGCATAGGATACTCAAATTAATCATAGATTTACAAGGCTTATCAAGACATTTGGAAATAATTATTCAGAGCAAGCATCCCATAGAAATTTGAAAGCAGCTGCTATTCTTTAGCCTTCTAATAATATAAACAAGTATCTATTTTATAAGGAATTGTTCTTAATAAAACTATCTTCTTTTGCATTGTTCCTAGAACTGCAGGATGTCTAGCCTTTTTTTGAAAATTTAGTTGGAGTTGGAAAATTATGTTGAGTGCACACACACAGTCATTGCATGCCCTTTCTAGAGTTACAAAACCCAAATATGCATGAACTTTTTCTATGGTGTGGACTTCATGATCTTACAGATGCTGTCTATTTATACGAGAATGGAAGTGCCTTGATTATACAAGGGGACACTTTTCTATCCTCAAGTTACAAGTTGCATATGCAAAGTACATGCAAAATTAACCTTTTTCTTGGTCAGGGTTAATGACTTCTACCATTCTGGCTTCTGTCCAATGTTTTTAAAACCAGATTGGACTGGCTGGGCAGACTGGTAAAATGGGACCGGACCTTGTTCTAGTTCAGTTTGCCGTCACAAACCATTTGCTTTGAAAATTGGTGACCAAATAGTGAATCGATCAGTTGAACCGTAAATCTGTGAATCAGTCATAGGTTTTCCAGATCAGTTGCCTTCAAAACTTGATGAAAAATTAAGAAAACAATGAAATTCAAACTCATACCATGTGAGATACAAACAGTAGTTTTTGTCTTTATGCCAAGAGTAATGATATGAATTTCTTATCTTCCTTTTGATTTTCTTCAAAATAAGAGTAGTACTATTTTATTACTTTTTTTTAATATCATGAATCATAAAAATTAGAGAAAAATATTTATATGGTATATAAATTTACATTTTAACAAAAATACTTGAAAATATATATTTTATTATATTAATACTTATTTTTTAATTTAGATTATGTTACTCATATTAAAAAATTATTCTTCAACAGTAAAAAGTCCATGAATTACTTCAAAATAAAAATATATAAATTATAGCTTATTTTATATTAAATTTATTTAATTTAAATCACTTACATCTAATAATACATTGCATTAATTATTTTTTTAGTCTCATTATATATAAATTACAAATACATATATATAATTATATTTTATCTATCAATATTTTTATATAATATATATAGATATTAAATTTTTTGTATATTTAATATTAAATACCAGTTTTAGCAGTTTAATTTCAATTAAATTGGTTAAACCGGTCTCATCATGAATTTCTGAGGTTTTAGGTTCAATAATTGATTTGAGTCTTAAAACTTTGCTTCTGTCCCATTTCTAGCCTTCCATCTGCTTTGACTGGTGAATGAACTATCACCTTGAATGTTAACTTATTGTTATATTTCAATTCTCCGAATCGTTGCACATCATCTGGTCCTTTTCCCTTTTCAATTCTTGTGATGGAATCTTTCATTGCTTTGCCATATACTGGCCAATCTCATTTTTAGCATTTTCTTGCTGATTGCGCTTGGTTTTCCCTTTTAAACTCATTAATTGAGATTTTACTTTCTTGTGTAGGGATCTTACACCAGCACTGGTTTGGTGGTCTCTTCCAAACTGCCAAGATTTTCCGATGAGTACACATTGATAATAGCAAGTGCAGATCCCAAATCAATTTCTGCCGGGAAAACAGTGCAGTTGACCAAAAGTGTTACCCAATGGTCTCTCTCGTCTCCACACTACTAGAGAAATGCACCGACACTTGCACACACACGTGCGGTTTTTGTGGATAATGCGTGCACCCATTTCTTTCATTCCCAAGTAGATTGTAACGTGTACTACTTGTTTCTCATTGCTTTTTCAATCTATTATGCTGTAGGTTCACCAAGGAAGGAGTTTTAGTGGAGGGCCTGCTGTGGAAAGATGTTGAAGCACTGATGAGTGATTATGCAGGAGAACCAAAGAAGAACAAGTGATCTACCAATCAGATTGAGCTTCAAAAATACTGTGACTTGCTACGGGTTTCCTAAAATTTTGAGCCGAACTAAACGAATTTCCCTTGCATGGCTTTTAAATATCCATTTTATATCGGAGACTTCTGGCAACGCAAAGATCTGGCAAATCTTATCCTGTACTGATGGGTTTTGATCCTTTTCTTGAACAGCCTCTAATATGATGCTCGATTTTATTCATCTTTTCCATTTTTGAGCCAAAAGTTGAGTCTATCGTTGCAGCTGCCGAGGATTTTTACGTTAACATTCTCGTGCTGCATTCAGATAACTTAATGTGTTTCGAGATTCATAAGGAGCCCTCTCCATGATGTGGCATGCTTCTACGGAGTCATTTTCTCCATCTGCAGTATCTAACAAAATAAATTCAACGTTGGAAGTAATTGATTTTGTAAGAATGTTCGGAATTGCACGCATTTTGAATCAAAATCTGAAGACGTGAATGTTTTCCTGTGCTTTTAGTTCATGAAAATCTGACCACGCTTTCTGGGATATGGGGATTGCTGCCTATGTGCATCACAGCAACAGTGGCCAAGTTGGACCTGTTCGAAAACCAACATTTAATATGTTGTATCTCTGCCTAGGAATTTTTCTTTTCTTTAAAGTCTGCACGGAAGAGTTTCGTTAGTCGACCTCGGGGCATACAGGGGCTAAATACGGTATCTTCTACTCCACTAGGATCGGTTTACGGGGGCAGCAGCTAGGCCAATTTCAAGGACTAACAAAGTAAGGCATATAGACAAAGGAGTAGTCAGCCCCAGTGGGATCTACAGGGAAGGAAATCCCCGCAAGTGCCTCGAGGTCACACAGGTTTATAGTTATCTGATCTTACATCTGAAGTAAAAGTAATTCATTACTAAGAACTAAAAACAGGCTGTGACGTTGATCAAAGAGGGGACTATGACCTGAGAGCTTTATATAGAGAAGCATAGATACTTTGTCTCATTAGGGGTTCTTCTTATTGCCCTCCAACTGGTTCGTTCATTTGCAGAAATCAGTACTGACAGGTGGGCAAGAGCAAATAATGTTGCACTTGTGATTGAAGTTGGACAAATTAAGGTTGGGGCACTCAAAACCTATCAAGTCCAGCAAAATAGAAAGTAATCCAACCAGATTGACCCCATATGATACTGAAATTAACGAGTCCCTTAAAACCATTATTCATCTGCTTGTAACGAACAAGGGGCTTTTTAAGGTCGATAAGGTGGTGGCACGTCTCTGAGCAATATTGACACGTCTCTAAGGACTCTGGGGCACTGACCTTTCGAGTGTTAGCTGTCATTGAAACGAAGCTTAAAGAAACAAGAGAAAGAGATTAATGCTAAGCGACAGAAGGTGATTGGAATTGGAATTTCGGAAGTGCAAGACAAGAATTGCAGAAGACGAAATCCTTTTCTGTCGAGATCCGCCGCCGTTGAAAAGAATTAGATAGCTAAAGACGTGAATGTTGCTGAAGTGTAAAATTCATAGCTTTGAAATCTAAAGGCTGTTTTGGAATGCAAAGTTAGCTTGGAAATTTTAACTTTTATATGGGGAAAATTGTAAAAGAATGATAATTCAATACTCGACTGAAATGGAAATACGAGTACAAATGCAAAGACTCGTGAAGAAAGGAAAGGAAAATGTTTAAATTGAGTACAACTTGAATGGACTGACGGAAAATCTGCTCAGTGCTAGACTGCATTGATCTAATAATACTGAATGCAAAAACTTATAATATGGACCTTGAACTTAAGTAGATTTTGATCACTGTTGATGAGAACTTTAAAGATGATGGGTGGAAAGTTTCAATAGATGTAAGAACACAAATTAGAATTTTAATAAATGCAAGAGGTTTATTACATATTCTAAAAGGCCTAATAATATGAACTAAAACTTGCAAGAGGTTCATTGCACATTGTAGAAGGCTCAATAACACGAACTAGAGTAAAAAAGATTAAATAAGTACTATATAGACTAATTGAGGATATTCATTCCAACCAAACTTCAAATAGTACAAATTCAAGTTTGACAAAAAGTCTATATCTAATTAATATAATTGAAATACTTAATGGGTTAGACTAAGTGATAACATTCACTCCTAAATAGAAGTATATTGTATATCTTAGAATTTGTCTATAGTTTGGAATTTTTTCAAAATAAGGATTTGTCCTAAGTAGGAATTTGTACCTTTTTAAAATTGCTATTTTAGCTTATAAATAGGTACTCCTTGTAAGTTTTAGAAAATGAGATACCTTTAAGTGAAATAAAAAGCGCAAAGGTTTTTCTCCTTTAGTTCTTTTGAGGACTAAGTACTGTTTCTTGTAGCGTTCTAATCGATTTATCATTCCTTTCTTTTCCCAATTCCTTTCTTTTTTGGAATGTGACGTCTATATCCTTCTTAAATATACTAGGTTCGTGTTCCTTTGAATGACGAATCTAGGGTTTGTGATATTAAACTCTGGTTTACCTTTCTTAGTTGTTCTTTGATTCCTTATGTGCATTGGGTCCTTAAGTTGCATCTTTTTGGGGTTTCCACATCAGTTTGTATCAGAGCATGGTTCTAAATCAGGTTAATTCCACTCACTTTTCAATTTTTTACCTTATGATTTATTTATTTCTATTTAATTTGTTTATTATGTGCATTACCATTCAAATGCACAAATTTGTTTATTTGCAATCCTTTTCTCTTTGCTTGTTTGTTTAAATTCATAAATGTGCTAATTTCAATTCCAATTATTGTATCTAAATATTCTACTATTGTTTTGTGTTGAAAAAAAAAAAAGGAAAAAGAACAAAAGAAAGAGAACATCGAATATAAGTTATTAGTAAGGTTAACAGTTTGGTCATATTAGCCACAATAATAATAAACTTTTTCTTACTTAACTTTAATTTGATCATTTATTTTCCTATTTTGTTACCCAAATTTGTCCTCTATGTTGTACTATCCTTGTCTTGATTTTTGTGAGTTTAGTTCATTAAATCGTTTGCCTTGATATCCTTTTTCATTTTTTATTCCATGTTCTCTAATTTGTTTAATTTTATACCATTTATCTTATTATATTCAAAATCAATACCTTTGATTTATATTATTTAGTTCTTTATAGAGTTACAAGGGAAATCTAAGTGGTAAAAGGTCAGTGAAAGTTCATATAAAGAAAAAGTTATAAAAAGTGTAAACACGAGGGAGTGTGACACCATCTTTTGAGTGACACACGTGAGGGAGTGTTCTGTAAGGTATCTTAATTATTTTGTGTAAAAGTAATACTATGACACCTAAAGATAGAGGTGTAGCTCATGAGGGAGCTAATGATGTGTCCTTCATGATCAAAGCTATGCAACAATAATTTGATCTCATGAATACCATATTTGATGATATGAGGGAGATGATGGAAGAGCACGCTAATATAATAGCAAAGGAGGCATAAGGAATATGAGGCTCTTAAAGCAAAAAGGCAATTAAGATGTGCCTATGACCATAAAAATGATGTAGAAGATGATGAATTTGACAATCAAACTACCATGGTTAGAACTGTTAACAATATAAGGGATCGAAGAGAATTTTATAGGCAAGGCATTTATGACTATAATTTGGGTAGTATTAAATGACAATTCCTCCATTTCATGGTAAGAATGATCTTGACGCATACTTAGAATGGGAAAAAAAGGTTGAATTGGTCTTTAATTGCCATAATTATTCTAAAAAGAAAAAGGTAAAGCTTGATGCAGTTTAATTTACTTATTATGCTATTATTTGGTAGGATCAACTTGTTTTGATTAGGAGAAGGAATCATGAGCGCCTTATTGATACACGGGAAGAGATGAAAGCTATCATGAGGAAAAGTTTGTCCCTAATCACTATTACGAATAGTTGTACTAAAGGCTACAAGGGCTTACTTAGGGCATCAAAAGTGTAGAGAACTACTACAAAGAGATGGAGATTACTATGATAAAAGCAAATATAGAAGAAGATAGAGAGGCAACCATGGCTCGATTTTTGCAAGGGCTAAATAGGGACATAACAAATGTGGTTGAATTACAACATTATGTAGAATTAGAAGACATGGTGCACATGACAATAAACGTTGAAAGATAACTTAAACTAAAGGGCTCCACATAGTTTAGGCAAAATTTGAGTTCTACTTTATCTTGGAAGCCAAATTGAAGTAAAAGGGATGAGATGGTCAACTACAAGTCCAAAGTTGAGCTACCCAAATACAAGAATGTGGGTTATAGCAAGAAAATAGGTAATTTTGAACCCCAACCAAATAGAAATAGAGATGTTAAATGTTTTAAGTATTTGGGCAGGGGTCATATTACATCTTAATGGCCAAATAGGCATTCAATGATCTTGAAAAGTAACGATGATGTTGAAATTGAAAGTGAATCATATGATGATTCTATGCTATTATCAAAGGGAGAAAGTGATGGAAAGGAGTATTCGGTTAATAGAGTAACTCTTATTACAAGGTGAGCATTGAATATACAAGTAAAGGAAGAAAATGAGGTGCAACGAGATAATATCTTTCAGATAAGATATATAGTATGATTATTAATAGTATAAGTTACACTAATATTGCTAGCATAACTATGGTTAAGAAGCTGAATTTACCTACTATAAAGTATCTTAAGCCATATAAGCTTCAATGGTTGAATGAGAGTGGTGAAGTCAAGGTAAATAAGCAGATGTTCATATCATTTTCTATTAGAAGGTAACATAATGAAGTTTTATGTGATTTTGTACCTATCTATGCGGGTCATATTTTATTACGAAGACCATGACAATTTGTTAGGCAAGTTATGCATGATGGTTTTAAGAATCAATATTCCTTTGTAATGAATGACAAACCTGCCACTCTTGTACCATTATTACCTCAACAAACTTATGAGGATCAATTGAGGATTAAAAATAAGAGTGAACAAAAAAGAGAGATTAATAAAAGATAAAAGAGAGGAGAAAATGTAAGGACACAAGAAAAAGAGAAGAAAAGAGAAAGTCTCTATGCAAAAGAAAATGATGTCAAAAGAGCATTCTATGCCAAACAACCTATAATCATACATTTGTACAATGAGACTTATTTTAACACTAACAAGTTTGACTCATCTTTGCCTAATGTTGTTGTTACTTTATTGTAGGAAATTGAAGATGTATTATCTAACGATGTCTCAAGTGGATTGTTACTTAATAAATGAATTAAGTATTAAATTGATTTTATTTCAAATGCATCTATCCTTAACTAGCCAGTATATGAAACTAATCTTGAGGAGACAAAGGAGCTTCAAAGACAAGTTGAGGAACTTATTTCTAAAAGATATATGAAGGAAAACATAAGTTCATATATTGTTCCTGTCCTATTTGTACCCAAAAAAGATGAGACTTAGAAGATGTGTGTTGATTGCTGAGCAATCAATAAAATCACTATAAAGTATCATCACCCCATACCTAGATTAAATGACATGTTGGATAAATTACATGGTTCATGTGTCTTCTCTAAGATTGATTTAAAAAGTAGATATCATCATATTAGTATGAATGGGTTGTTATACCATTAGTCTCACTAATACACAAGCACCTTCATGCGATTAATGAATCATGTTTTGCATCTATTTATTGGTAAATTTATAATTGTGTATTTTGATGATATTTTGGTTTATAAAATAATATCTTGATCATTTACATCCTATTAGAAGTGTTTCACATTTTGAGAAATTGTATGTTAACTTACAAAAATGTTCCTTTTGTACTAATTAGATCACATTTCTTGGCTATGTTATCAGTACTAAAGGTGTTGAGGTTGACAAGGAAAAAGTTAAGACAATTAGAAATTGGTTTACACCTAGTCAATTAGTGATGTACGTAACTTTTATGGTCTAGCTAGTTTTCATAGACGTTTTGTTAAAAACTTTTGCGCCATTGCTGCACCACTCACTGAGTTTATAAAAAAGAACATGAGTTTTAGGTGGAGTAATGACCAAGATAAGACTTTTAATTACATAAAAAAAATTAAGTTCTACACCCTTACTTGTTTTACTTAACTTTGTAAAAGCTTTGGAAATTGAATGTGATGCTTTAAGTATTGTCATTTGAGCTATTTTGATGTAGGAAAGGTGTCCAATTGCTTACTTTAGTGAAAAGATAAGTGGAGTAAGCCTTAATTATCCTACTTATGATAAAGAGATGTATGCATTGGTATGAGCTTTGGAGATATGGTAATATTACCTTTGGCCCAAGGAGTTTATCATCTATACTAACCATGAATCTTTGAAACACTTGAAGGGATAAGGAAAGTTGAACAAAAGGCATGTCAAGCGGATTAAATTCATTGAGACCTTTCTATACATCATCAAATATAAATAAGGTAAGGAAAATGTGGTAGCTAATGCATTATCTTGCAAGTATGCCCTTATCTTTATGCTTACTGCAAACTTATTAGGATTTGAACATATTAAGGATTTATATGTGAATGATCTTGACTTTACTAATGTGTATGGAGCATGTGAGACGTCAGCCTTCGAGAAATTTTATAGGCATAAGGGTTTTTTATTTAGGGAAAATCATTTATACATGCCTATGAATTCTTTGAGGGAATTAGTTGTAAAAGAAGCTCATGAGGGTAGTCTAATAGGTCATTTAAGAGTTTGGAAAACTATAGATGTCCTAAATGAATATTTCTTTTGGCCACACATGAAACGAGATGTTGAGAGGGTATATGAGAAATGCATAACATGCAAATAGGCTAAATTTAGAGTTTTACCTCATGGTTTATATACCCTTTTACCCATAACTAGCCATCTTTGGGTTGATTTTTCTATGGACTTCGTATTAGGATTGCCACGAACGAAAAAGGGTAGCGATTCTGTATTTGTTGTTCATAAATTTTCAAAGATAACACACTTCATCACATGCCATAAAACTAATGATGTAAACAATATAACTGACTTATTCTTTAGAAAAGTAATATGTTTGCATTACATGTCATGAAGCATTGTTTTAGACTAGGATACAAAGTTTTTAAGTTATTTTTGAAAGACTTTGTGGGTAAGTTAGGTACTAAGCTATTGTTTTCAATCATCCACAAATTGATGGACAGACTAAGGTGATTAATCAAACTTTTTCTACTTTTTTGTGTGTTATTATTTGAACAAATTTGAAAACATGGAAAGATTGTTTACCACATGTCGAGTTTGTGTCTAATAGAAGTATTCATTCTGCTACTAGTTACTCTCCATTTGAAATTATATATGGTTTTAATTTTTTAACTCTTTTGGATTTAGCACTTATACTTGTCAATAAGTATGTCAACTTAGATAATAAATGCAAGATTGACATGATAAAAAAATTGCATGAGAAGGTGCGGTAACATATTGAAAAATGAATTAAGCAATACGCATCTCATGTCAATAAGGGACAAAAAAAGGTATTGTTTGAACCTGGTATTGAGTTTGGGTGCATATGCATAAGGAATGGTTTCTAAATCAGAGGTATTCAAAGCTACAACCTAAAGGAAATGGTGCCTTTCAAGTTACAGTATGAATTAATGATAATGTTTATAAGTTGGACTTTCTCGGTGAGTATAATGTAAATGCAATATTTAACGTTTCTGATCTTTCTCATTTTGAAGTAGGTAATGATTAGGGAATGAATTATTTTGAGGAGAGGGAGAATGATAAGAATCGTAGAAATGATGAGTAGAAGGCTTCAATAGATGTAAGAATACGAGTTAGATCTTTAATGGATACAAGAGGTTTATTGCACATTTCAGAAGGTCCAATAACATGAGTTAGAGTTTCAATGGATGTAAAAGGTCCATCGCATATTATAGAAAGATCAATAACATGTATTAGAGTCAAAAAAATTGAAGAAGTACTAAATGGGCTGATTAATGATATTTAGGTCAACCAAATTTTTGCGAATTCAAGTTTAATACTAATTAATATAATTAAAATACTTAAATGAATATAATTATAATACTTAATGGGTTAAAATAAGTAATATCATTTATTCTTAAATAAGAATTTATTATCTGTGTTAGAATTTATTTATAGTTAAAAATTTCTCTAAAATAAAAATTTGTCTTTTTATATTTCTTTAGAATTACTATCTTAACTTATAAATAGTTATCCTTATAAGTTATGGAGAATGAGATAACTTTAAATGAAATAAAAAATAAGATTTTTTTTCCTAAATTCTTTTGAAAACTAAAAAATTTATCAAGAGTGACGTTACAGTTGACTTATCAATTTCAATTATATTCTTTTTTAAAGTGTAACGTGAATATCCTTTTTTAAATAGCAGACGATACTGTTTTTTTTTTTTTGTTATTTTTTTGATTCATTGTATGCGTGGGTCCGTAAGTCACCTTGTTTTTATATTTTTTGTTTTCCGCGTCAGTCCACTGTCCACTAAACAAACTTACAAAATTTTGATGTAAACATGTATATTAGACACCACGTTGTCGAGTTGAATTACTAAGAACCACCCAAGCTAGGTCTACTAACTGCCAGTTATCATGAGAGATTTGACGCTTAAATCAAAATTTTCAGCACAATCTGAGGATGATATCCTTGTCTTGACATTTTCAACATCCATGTTGCACGAAGGCACAGAGAGTAAGAAGGGTTTGTCCCTCCATTTGACTGAAAAACAAAATACCAAACGGCAGAGAGTTGGAAGATTATGTACGCAATCCGGAAATTCGCTAAATCAACACAGCAAATAATTGCATGCAATCAAAACTGTAGTCTGAGATAGCTAGGGTAAACGGGTTTTGCGTGTATCCATACAAAAAATTGCGCTACTGGTCCATTACACAGTAAAGTTTTTTGGACCATCCCAACACTAAAAATCCCAGTGCACCGAGTTGTCTGCTCAGAAACAAGCCGAAGAACGACACGTTTATTGCAGCAAGCTGAAATTGTACAGAGTAGATGGCGTCCATTGGTTTGCAGAGGGCGCAATATCCACGGACGGACTCTGTGAAAGTAAACGGCTGCATGTACGTAGAATGTAGAGCAGTGGCCACCAAGTTTGGAGTTCGAATTTCAAAACAACTAATTAATTGGTCATTAGTATTAAATTTTATCTTTTAATTAGTGTAAATATATCTATCGTTTTGTATTTATATTTATTTTTCTATTAATTATTTTATCTATTTTTTTAATATAAATTACTTATAATCTTATGTTATATAAATTTATTTTAAATAAATGTTATTTATTGTATACCGTAAATTCTTATTTGTTAAAAAATAGAAATAGAAATAGAAAATTTCTTTTTCCAGACATACACAGAAACAGGGGTCCCGTGATTTGGGTCAGAATGCAAGCTGCTCTCTTCTTGTTGTGGGCTTGGTAGCTACTTATCAATCAGTATATTATAGGCCCACCTCCTATGTGGGCCACAGGAATATTCTTTTTATTTATTACGTCAGGAACTCCGGCGGAAGGCTTTGCCGAGTGAAGCAAGGGTTTTAAACACTGGCTCTCACTGATTAAAACCGGGGCGAATTTCCATCAGCCCACCCAAAAATTGAGAACGTTGATATCCAACCAAAATGAATTTTTTAGTTTTTGGCAGAAGAAAGAAGGAAAATATGCCATACGCTGTTGCCATGGCTTTTAATCCATAGGTTTGACACACCAAGACCATGTAACGCGGCGCAAATGTATGGCATGTTGTCTGTCTTATGCCACCATTTTCATCCAAGCAAATGATTCATCCGAGAAGATTACATCGGAGCACAGAGACAAAGGCATGACTTGGATGAGATTGGGGGGTAACTAGCCGAGGTAATGGAAGTGGAACATTGGCCACTAGAAATCAGTTCGAATGTTGTAATCCCCACAAAAGCACTAATTAGATCATGGCTAACTTTTGTGGATGCAGAATGGACCACGTTGTTGTCCAAATGGAAGACCACCCCAGTCAGTTACGACAGGCGACCTCAGTAGCTCCAATTTATAAATATAGTCGTTTAGCTCTTCATTGTCCCACCCCCACCCTCCCCCCCAAAAAAAAAAGAAAAGAAAAAACCTATGCACTAACTGCCGTTAATGCAAGGGTGTACCATGATATGAAACCCTCCTTGTCCCTACAAGTCAATCCAAGTCTCGTAGAGAAAAACATTTAGACTGTTAATTCTGAGTGAAATTTATAAGAACAAAAAAAAATTAATTTTATTGTAAACTTTGTGTCTTAATAAAATTTTTTAATAAATAAGAATCTTATGTAGTCGTTCTGCCAAGTGACCTCTAGAAATCCTATATCAACCCCCGATGAAAGCTGCATCCTCTCAGGCTTCACAGATATGAATTTACCTGTTATTCTTCTAACCGGCCCGGAGGTGGGGGGGAGGGTTCAGGTGGAATTTACAGTATCAAAGGCAGTTACATTAGGATTCAAAACCATCAATTTCGACCCACGTTCCCTAGCGAATTGTATGTAATGCTTACTGTTTTGGGATGCTTTTCTTGGGAGAGCAATAGAAATCTTCAACACAATCCAATGAGAACAATTCCAAAAGCAGCTTTTCAATGGTCTTAAAAGCGAAATGGTCTTAAAAGCGAAAGGAATTGAAAGTTCTGCAATTGCGTCCAGAATGTATTCTTTTTTTTTTTTTTTTTACTTTGATATTCTGTAAACCGACTTAGTGATGGCTTTATAGGATTTGAGCAAAAATGATTGAGCCTACTAACTTAGCTAGCATAATCAATGGGCATGCGTCCCCCATTGATTGGCTTCTTCTTCTTCTTCTTCTTCTTCTTTTGTTTTTTCCTTTTAAATTTAATGCATGGTCCACAAAACATTTTGCTGATAAAACAAAGTTGGTTTTTTTTAAAAAAATTATTTTTTAATTATTATTTATTATTTTTGGGGTTAAAGGCTTTGATTTGGTGGGTTGCAAATTGGATCTACTGATTTGCCTTGCATACCAAGCTTGTACGGAACCAGTGGGCTCGTTGGTGGACCACAGCAGGTTAGCAACCAACTTCGATAAATAGGAGCGAAATGCTAATCAAAGTAGCAATTGTTTTAAAGGCAAATCAATAAAAAATAAATTGCGTTTAAATAATTTCGAAAGGAGGTTTGATTGGCAAATTGAGCCACACATTTGACAATGTGTATTCCCCACTCGGAATACAAGAAAAAATTAAAAAAAAAAAAAAAACTTTACAACATGTTTCGTGGAAGCAGCGGGGTCCCACCATACTCAGCCCCAAGATATGAATAACTCGTTATTTCAAAAAACTTTTGGAAACGAATGTAAATTCTTACATTAACTCCTGTTCTTTTGAATAATAATAATAATAATAATAAATTATTAACCCACGTGGCAAGATTTAACAGAAAAAGTGATTGGTGGATTGATTATGCTGATCGAAATAATGTCAAGTGTCAATTTATAAAAAAAAATAAAAAGAAAAATGGTAAAAAAATATTGACTGATTATTGAATGTGAAATATTTTTAATAAATAAAATTAATTTTTATATAATATATAAAATATTTTATATTACACATCAAATATTAATGTAATATAAAATAATAAATATATTATATAAAAATTAATTATATTTACTTAAATTTACACATTAAAATATACCTCTCTCTCTCTCTCTCTCTCTCTCTGAAACTTCTAGAAACTGACTTAATTATTACAGTCCTAGAGCTCATTCTGTGTCATGCATGTCCAAACTCACGTTCTACAGAGCCCCCGCAAGCATCGATTATCGCATTTTGCAATTGACCATTGGCTTTGTTTGTTTTCCAATTCCTAATCACTATGGGTAATAAACTTAATTATCTTCTCTCGAATAAGATAAAAGGCAAAAAACATTCTTAACTACGGGCCTCGAAATTTTCTGCTCCCCAGCCCATGGACCCCACAAAGCCCCAAGTGACTGCAACAGGACATTGCTCTAACAGAAGAGCACATCTCCCCAAAAAAAAAAAAAAAAAAAAAAAAAAGGTTAAAAACATACTTTTACAAAACAACATTAAACTTGTTCTTCGTGAACTTTCATATTTTAGAACCTTTAAATGACCTATTTATTTTTTATACTATTCAATATATCTTTTTTTTTTCTATATAAATAACTACAATAATTCATCTTGCATGCAAATTACATAATCGATTGAGTGTAATTTAGTTATACAAATTTACTTTTCATTTTTATATCAACTTTTACTCAAAAGATCGCGTGATAATTAAATGACGTAATTGATGATTAATAAGAATAACACAAAACTAATCTAAATTTGAATAAAAAATGTATTCACAATATAACCTTTTGTTATTGTTAACAAATAAATTTCTCTTGGCTTTTAAAATGAGTGATGTATTTTTCCTGTTTTTTTTTTTTTTTGTTTCTTGCTTTTAGTTTATAGCCTTTAATTATTTAGACATTATTTATTTTCATAAAAGTTAAAAAAAATTTAAAGAAGAGTATATGTATAATAATAATAATAGGTACACAAATTGAATTTGAGATTATACTGTTGTTGTTGTAAGCCTACAATGTGAGTTGAAGGGGAACAAGAATTTATTACGACAGTGTGTAGACAAAAAATAAAAATAAAAAAAGAACCGATGACTTTGAAAGAAAATAAAGGCAAGTAAAAATTTTAAGGGGTAATTTCAGAAAAAAAAAAATAAAATACATATATATATTGACTGGAGTCAAGGGAACAATCACAATTTCAAGAGAAAGTATGGGCAATTTGATCCATAAGGGAGACATTTCAAAAAAAAAACAATTCATATTTTGAGGAGTTAAAAAAATATATAGGTATGCAAAGACTATAATCACTAAATGAGATGTGAACTCTGTTGAAATCTCTGATGCAGCGCACGTGCATAGGTCATTTGCCAATGAAATGCTGGCCAACAAAAATTACCTGTAATAAATAAATGAGCCAATTGTTGGCGAAAAAGAAAAAGATCCCTAGAAAGAACGAACAAATAAATAAATAAAACAAAAAAAAAAAAGAAATTCTGCTGGCATGGATCGAGCAGTAAATCCACATGGATGGGACGCAATTTAAGGGTAACCCAAAATTGGGGTAGCCGCAACTGTGCTTCTGCCCGATAGGCCGCTGCGATTCCAATCACATGCACGCACCACCACCACCCGCATCTGTCAGATTTCTGCAACTCCCTCACAGTAGCCCCATCCCCCCCAACACTCCCCACCCCCCGCCCCCTCTCCTCTAAAAGCTTTGCTTAACGCTGCCATGGCTCCCAGGAGTTGGTTGAATAAACATTTTCCCCAATTTCAAGAAGTACACCTTGCCTCTGCTCTCCAATCTCACTGCGTCGCCCGTCGAAAATTTTAATTAAGGAAGATATATTACAGTAATTTGTAATATAGACTTTTTCTTTTTTAAAAAATTATTTTTTTGTTTCTCTCTATTTTCTTCGTTACTAAGATTCATTTCTTTAGAAAAGTCTTTTGGAGGAGAAAAAAAAAAGAAAAAAGAAGATCAATTTTATTCCAACTTAAACTTACTTTATCATTAGAGCTTCTCTCTCTCTCTCTGAAGTCACAAAACATTATAAATAAACTCAGAAGAAGAGCAGAACTTTCTCAATTTCCAAGATACTTTGTGTGTGTGTGTGTGTGTGTGTTTTTTTTTTAATATATTTTTATATTTTATAAGGATAACCCAGATAAGATCTGGTACCCTTTTCTTTTAATTATGTCAGGTTCGGGGTAATCCTGTGCTCCAAAAGGCCAAAACTAAATTCTTTTTAGTTTCTATCTCTTAAAGTAAAAAAAAAAAAAAGAAAAAAAGAAAAAGAAGAAGAGATATCAATACTTAAAAAAATAATATAAAAATATAAAATAATTATGTATTATTAATAAATAAAATTAAATATAAAAAATTATTTTTTACATAGTATTATTCAAATTCATATAACAAGGGCGAGATAAGTTAGTGTACAGAATGCGGTCTGTTTGAATTTCAATGATCCCAATTGAAATACAAACGACCATTTAATGGCGCTAATGCGCTACGGGTATATTATTAAACTGGTTAGACAACTCCTCCCTCCCTCCCTCCCTCTCCCCCCAACGATAGGCGACGAAATCCGCATAGCATATCCGTGGCCTTTCCCTTTGAAAATTACACGCACCTATTCTTGGTTAGAACTTTTAAATCTACCTACGTACTGTTTCTTCTTATTCTTCTTTCCAAATATTGTATATCATTTACTTTGTAATTGTGGTGTTTATAGAAAATTTTGGCTTGATTCATGCCGCTTGTCTTTTTGTAGATCGTAGTTCCAAAAGCTGCCCCACATATTTGTGAACAATTGTGCATTAGACATATCACACCATTTATTTTATTTTATTACTGTTTTTTTTTCTCTTTCTTTCCTCAAAAGACATGGATATGACCCCCGTTCGCAACCCCTCCCCCCCCCCCCCCCCCCGCATTGAATGTAATTATTTAAATCAACCAGAAAAATTAGGCGAAATTATTGCTCAATTTATAATGCAGAAAAAGTTCAGTATTGGTCTAGGTTCCGTGTACTGGCCAGCAACCTGTGCAGTGTTTAACGTTTTGCGTCCTTCTTGTTATAATTTATACGTATGACCTATATTAATCCCCCAGCGCCACCCCTCCCTCCTCTCCCCTGGCTGGTATTTAAGGGTATGACCATACTCGCAGACATTTTGCCAAACACGACCCCACATAGCATTATTGATAACGAAGATAAAAGTTGACAACTAATCGCCAAATCCTTAGAATTTCGGCATCCATTGCTCTTCAAATTTTGTATTAAAGTTTATATTTTGCCCATTAATCTGTGCTCATTAAAGTTCCTTACTTTTAAATTTATCCCAACTAGGCACTCGCTGGCTCCTTTTCTTTTAAAAAAAGAAAATTATTTTTTTTTGGCTTCTATTATTAATTGTATCATAAAGTAAGTTACACAATATAAATATATATTTATTTTTTTCATATATTTTATGTCTCCTTTACTAGGACGTCATTTGCGAATAGACTATTTTCGATTTATCAATTCTAGAAAATTCAATATTATTTAATTACAATTGTTGACTTTTCAAGGCCAAACCCAAACATAACTGACAAGGGATTTATTCAATGTTCTAATTTTATTTATCCTGCAACTCTAATCTTAACCAACCCTAACTATAACTTGAGCATACCATCATATACAAACGGACTAAATTAATTTTTTTTTTAACTTTATCTCTGGTAGCTGTGATTTCAAAAATTTTTAAATTATTTTTAATAATTTGATTTGAATATAAAATTCAAACCGGCTCGAAATTGACTTGCTGACACTTATAGTAATAACTATCAATGATTCGAGGCAATCAAAGTAAGCACCAACGGCAATGGAGGCAATCAAAGTTCTTTCTTTTTCTTTATTTATTTATTTTATTTTGCTTTTTCTTTCTTTTTTTTTGGGGGGGGGGGGGGGGCGGCGGAGCAATATGAGCCGCTCCATGCTCATAAATGGACGTAAAACAACTGCCCAACGTGCCATATTTGCATTACTTGCTCGGTAGCGGAAAGCAACCAACAGAATTTATAAGGATATTTCATCGCCAGGGGCCCGTTGTCAGCAATGACTCTTCTACTTGCGACTCACTTTAATAGAACAGCGATTCCGAGGATGACTTCGTCAAGGTCTACTTTGTTTTGAGTTATTGTGAAATGCAGTCATCATAAATATTATAACTAACCGAATCCAGAAAAAGGGTTAGAGGGAGACAGGACCAAGGTGACAAGTGAGTCTCGCCTCATAAAAAAAAATATTATTATTTTTTTATACAAGAATTTTTAAAATTTTCTCCACAAAACATTTCACATATTCCAAAAATAATAAAAAATGTATAACAAATATATAATATATGGTGTAAAAATAAAATTTATTTTATTATAAGTACATGGCACATATGATTTTAGTGATTATATATTTCATCATTTTTATTGCATATAAAGTGTATTTTGACGGTAAATTAAAATTATATTAAGAAAAGGCTTTGGCTCTACACGTCACTTAGGCTCCAGCCGCTCTTTGTCCAGCTCTCCTTTTTCTAACCAATATATGTAGCCGGGCAACCCATACCAATCAACCAGTACAATTTGGAGGTAGATTAGACTTTGAATAGATTTAATTTAGTTAAGTACCATCTAATAGAGATTAGACTTTGTAGAGATTTGAATCATAATTAGTTCAATTTATTAACCAATACCAAAATCTAAAATTTTGGAAATCTTCCGGTAAATCCAAATTCAAAAATATTCAAGAAGAAATTTTCGTAATTTTTTTCATCTTCCAGTTTCATTATAATAAGAATAAATACTTATAAACCTATAATGGATGGTGGGATTTATATCGTTTATGAAAATGAATATTGGATTTTGGAAGACCCAACGAAAAAAAAAAAAAAGAATTCCTATACTTTATGCATAAAACAAAAGCCGGTATTTCACTTTGCAGGAATTGAAACAGGGGAAAACTCAGTTAATTTGCATTATGCCATCAATCAATATACTGACTGTCAATAAGGGCGGTGATTTGACAGGGTACGCTGGTTTTGAAAGGAAAGAAAAAGGTTTGCAATTTTAAAGCAACGTTAAGCGCGTATGACGTGACATTGATTGTTTTGATTATAGGTGATGTACGTGTGATTTACTCTTTTTTTTTTTGATAAATTAATAAGTAAATTTTTATTTGAGAAAATTTTAAAAAATTAATTTTATTTTTTTGTTTGGAAGTGAAAAATACATTCTATCCTATAAAAATGGAAGTACTTATTTTTATAATTCTAAAAAAAATAATTAAAATTTAAAATAAAATCTAAGAAAAATTTTATAACATATTGCACAAAATAAAATTAAGAAGCAAAGCAATTTGTTTTAAGAAAAAACTAAATTACCAAATAATTAAATATTTCATACTACCCTTCAAGTTGAGTTTATATCATATAAATTCCAAAAAATGTGTTTTAGAGATCTAATATGCATGATAAATTAAACAAAAATTTAAGAATGATAAATCTTATTTTAATCATATTAGATCAACACCAAAAGTTCAAAATAATATGAACTTAAAGTATAAAAAAGATACAAACACTACACATTTCATAAGAAAAGAGACTTAAAAAAATAAATTGAAATATAATGTCATAATATAAAAATTTTAATAAGTTCTCAAAGTTCAAAAAATAACTTAAAAAAAAGTTTTTCACTTTTCAATTTATATAAGTCATCTCTTCTAAAGTTTATAAGGAGATGCTTATTTATAAATTGAAATAATAATTCTAAAACCTTATAAGGAGTTATTTATTTATAGATTAAAATAATAACTCTAAAAATAGATAAATAATAAATTCTGAAAATACAAAAATATTTCTAGTTTATTGAAAATTCCTATTTATGATTGAATTTTTTTACTTATTCCTTACTCATTAAACACTTTAATCATATTAATAAAATTTGATTTTTTTTTCATGTTTGAGTTCACACTATTTGTAATTTGGTTGTTTTAAATGTCTTTATTTAATATATTTAGTTTTTTTTTTCATCATTTTGGTTATAGCTTGTATAATTAGACCTTTTGGAATACTTATTGGATTCTTTAAAGCTCTCTCTATACATTGACTTCTTCATCAATCTCATCAATATTATTCATATCAAGCTTAAAACTTAATTCTTCAAAGTTTTTCCTTTATAAGACCTTAATAAGGATGTTTATAATTTTAAGGTTGGCTAGTGTGTGCATGAGATAAGTGGTCCCCTTTTTAATCTTTTCCTTTATGAAGTGGTAATTGACCTCTAAATGTGTCATCCTATCATGATATACAAAATTCTTGGTAATTACGATGATATATTGATTATCATAAAGCAACTTTATAAGTTCTTTGACAAAAGTATTTAGCTCCTTTCGACTTTTATTATCCTTTTTTTTTTTCATAAAAGTGTTAAGTTATTGCCTTAAATTCTATCTTAGCATTACTCTTTGGAACAATTGATTGCTTTTTACCTTGACATATGACCAAATTTCTCTAAACAAAGGTACAACATCCTAAGATGGATCTTTTATGATCCACGAATCTTACTCAATTAGCATCATTAAAGATCTTAACTCTATTTATAGGTGTTTTTCTAAAGAATAATCTTTTTATGAGTAAATTTTAGATATCTTAAGATAAAATATATTTCTTTCATATAAATTTCCTTCAGATTGTTCATATATTGATTTACAACATTAATTGGAAATCTAATAACTAGTCTGGTGTGGGATAAATATATGATCTTTCTAATAAGTCTTTGATATTTATCATATGATATAAACTATTTTCAAAAGTTCTTAGCTTAGATTTTAATTTATTGGTATTTTTATAGGTTTAAGAGAGTTAAGACATACTTTTTTTATAAGGAAAATATGTCATTTGAGGATTAAGCTATTTCAATGCCTTGAGATTTTTAACCTACTTGATCTTAAATTATTAGGCTAGCATTTTCGTTTGATCCATTTTCTACTAATTATTTTTAGTAACAATTATGTCATTTATATATTTATATATAATAAGAATGACAAATTTTCCTTTAAATGAATATTTAATAAATAACATGTGATTTACTTTTACTTGATAATGTAAATAATTATACTTCTTTAACACTTTGGTAAATCTTTTAAACAAAGCTTTAAGAGATTGTTTGAGGTAATAAAGTGATTTCTTTAACTTATATATTTATTTGAATGAAGGATGAGAGTTATCAAGTAAATGTTGTGGATTTCTCCAACATTTTATTTTGGTAGTTTAAAAACCTAAAAAATATTGTTCAAAACTTGCATCTCATCCAAATTAAAATAAGAGCTTGGAATTATGGTAAGAGCCTTTTGTAAAAGATATAATTATGTATTGGATATTAGGTATAGACATATAATTTTACTCTTATTCTTAAAGAAATAGGCATATTTAAATCATTGTGAGAAAAGGACTTCGAGTTAGTGTTACCTATATTGTCACTTCTATTAGTTCTTAAATCCAAATTAAATTCTTAATCAATATCTAAGAGTGCTTGTTCTTTTGTTTCTTCTTGAGTGTTCTTTTTATTTAAATAAATATAATATTTGTTATGATACTTGGAACTTGAATATTTTTAAACTTAAAAACAAATTAAGAAACATATTTGTTATTTGTGAATGATTGAGTGAAGTGAGGTTATAAAGGGTTTAAACTTAAAATCAAGATATGGTTGGAAAGAGAAAAAGGTATTTTATTTCAATTTTTACATCATAAAGTTAATATTTTGTGTAAAGTTATACTTTCTTTAAATATCATATTTTAGGTAAAATGGTTAGTTTTCAAAGAATGTGACATATATAGAGTGATATTAACATTTTATTGTCAATATGAAATATATATATCCCTTTATTTTGGTGAGTATTCTAAAAATATAAATTTTATTACTTTGTATCAAACTTTTCTTAATGTTAGTGGAAATGAATAAAAGCTTAATATTTAAAATTTTTAAAAAAATGGTAGACAAGATAAAAGAGTATGGATGTGAATGGAGAAACATTTAATATGTTATTTTAAACTTTATAACTTGAAAAGGCATATGGTGTGTAAGGTAGATAAATGTTAGGATAAAATCCCCTAAAAAATATTTAGTTATATTATGACCTGACTATTTCAAGTGTCTCTTTTTTATTTTTGTAATCCCATTTTACTAAAATGTATTAATATAAGAGTTTTAATGAATGATATTTTAACTATTTACATATTTACCTAAAACTAATGTAAAGTATTTTTTTGGATTATTAATTCTTACATTTACACTTTGATTTTAAATTGGGTTTGAATCATTATATTGAACTTTTGAAATATTTGTTCTATTTTAGACTTTTCTCTTATATGAAATATCTACATTAACCAAGTATGATTATCTATGAATGATATAAGCTAATGAGAATTAATAATATTCTGAACTTGAGATTGTCCTTATAAATTACTATGAATTATTGAGAAAGGATAAGACATTTTATAGGATTAATTTTAGTTGGGATTTAATCATGTTTAAAAAGTTGAAAATTTTCACACTAAAATAAATTTAGAATTTTAATTTTGAGCAATAAAGGAAAAAGTTTCTTAAAATGGGAAAAATTTAAATATCTCAATTTACAATTCTATAACATGATTAGATTATCATTATTTAAAGAATAAACATTTATTAAACTTTTCTAATTTTGATAATTTGAATCTAAACTAATTTTATGAATTTAGCCTTAACGTGAGTTATCATTCTTAAGAAAATAAAAGTTTCATGCACACCTTAACATTACTAATCATCCTCTATGAATTTAAGTACTAAAATTTACACATATTTTTGAATAATTTAGTAACAAAAGTATATTGTAAAGTTTCTTAAAAGACAACAAATTGCAATTCAAATTTGATATGAATAGTACTAAGTTAAGAGTGAGATTTCTTAAAAGCACAATTGATTTAGTTTTAATTACTTTGGATATTAAACTATCTATAAATTTCATCATTTAATTCACATGGCATGAGTTAAGATTTGTGAATACTTTGACATCTCTAATCATGTAATATGATGCTTTAAGTTGCTAATCCACTAAGTAAATTAATATTTTTTAACATTAAATATGCTTAAGATGCTACCTTTGTGTGCCATAAATCTTATTGTAATAATTAAAGAAGTAGAGGAAGATTATGATTGACTAAATTTCTTCTAAGGTAATTTAAGTTGTTAGCCTACTTATATATTACTTATTGTTGTTTTTATTTTGGATTTTTCTTATCTTTCTTATAGGAATACTTTATGTGCATCTATTGTTGTTATTGTTTAAGGTTGAACCATTGTTTTACTTCACATAATTCGCAACTAGATTACGTAAATGACCTTTTGTATAGTCATAACATGTGAACTCTCCTTTTAATGCTTTTTTTTGCAACCTTGGTTGGCAAAAAGTAATGATAGGCTCACCAATTACAAATAGATGAAGACAATGGAATCTAAACCAAACTGGTTAAAAAGCATTAATGAACTTAAATAATGTAGATATAAGTTAGATAGAGGGTGCTAACAAATTTAAATGGTGTTAAGATAAAATATAGATGACTTCGATAAAAAGAATAGATAAAAAATAGAGAATAATTAAATGCTTTTGTGAAGGATTTGCTTGTGATTTTAATAAGAAAAAAAAAATCCTTGATAAATATAGAGCTTTGATATTATAAGGAAATTTTTTTAAAAAAATTAACTTTTTTTTCTCTTGTTTGAAATTGAAAAATATATTTTGTTTTATAGGAAATGAAGAATATTCATTCTTATGATTTTTTTAAAAAGAAACTAATACACAAATAAAAAGGAAACAACTAAATTCTAAGATAAAGCTTTGAAAAAAATAAGGTCATATATTATCAAATTCTTATTTATTCATAAAATAAAGTGAATTTTCTCTAAAATAAAAACTAAATCACCAAACAAATAAAGATTTTCATAGTATAAATGAGTAAAAAGTTATGTAAACAAATAGTAAAATGAGACATAATTGGAATCACTTTATTTAAGAGGTATTTTTGTTACATTAGAAAAAACATGATAATAAAGATAATCTTATTTCACTATAAATATTAGAGGTGATAAACTAATGTGACTTTAATCATTTGATTTAACTTGTATTAGTTAAAAAAGTTAAAGACCTTTAACTTAAAATTGATATAACTAAAAATGAAATAATTCAAAATCCAAGCAACGTAAAATTTGAACAATATAAATCTATAAAATTCAAAATTCAAATAAATCAAGTAGAAAGCCAAAAACTTAAATCTAATATATTTGAAATTAGATGAATCTAATACCTAATGTATTAATAACTTAATTAACCTAAAATTGGATGATTCAGAATTTAAAATATTTAAAATCTTAAAACTTGTAATAACATGAATCAAGTCTACTTTCATTTCTTATTTTTCATCTCTCTCTCTCTCTCTCTATCTTTCTCTCTCTCTCTCTCTCTCTATATATATATATAAATTAGAATATCTTATATTATTTTACTGTATCATACTTAATATATACACTTTAAACTTATATTATGCTCTAACTTGAAAAAAAATATATTTTATCTTTTAATTTTCATCTTTTTGTTATAATTAATTATTAGAATATACTATAGAATGTCACATCATTATATTAACTTGTCTAACCATTTAAATTTCTAGTAATTTACCCATTATTTATTTATATATGAATATATACTATTGAATATAAAAAAGAGTTAGTAAAATGTTTATATGTTAATTTAATTTTAAAATAATTTAAATATTTGCTTTGAGTTTTAATTAAACATTTACTTAATAGTTATTTTTAAATTTTTGAATATTTTAATATAGTTTAAATTTTATTATATGTTTAACTCATTTAATTTACTCAATTATGATTTAATATGTATTACAATTTATATAATTCATGTTAACAAAAATTTATGCAATACAAATATTTATGATAAAAAAATATAAAAGAAAATAAGGAAAATAATTTTTTAAGAAAGTGATCCTAAATTTTATTTTAATACTTCTAAATTTATCTCTTTTTTTGTAAAAAATAACAATTTAAGTCTTTTTCTTTTTTATTTTCTTAAAAAAATACTATAAAATTTATTTTTTATTTAAAAAATATTAATAATTTAATTTTTTTATGCAAATAAAATGCATAACTTACTTTTAAAGAAATATAATAAAAATTTATTCATCATGTGAATTTAATGTTAAAATATATATGAAAAATTTTAAAAAATTTTATTAATTTCTGCATCTTTATTAACAATTATTGCTGAATGGTTGTAGTTGCACCATAATATTTTTGTTGTCGGACAAAAAAAATATACACTTTTGTCGTTTTGTGGTTTTTTCTTTCTTATTATCTCTTTCCGTCTCTTTCCAATTTTCTGTATTTTTTTAATGATTAACCTTTAGATCTTTTGTTTTTTTTTTTTTTTTTTGAGGCGCATAATAACACTTGGAAAACCTTTAATCAGGGCTCCTGATCCGAAGCCCACTGAGGCACACATTATATGGAAACTGTATCAACTGTCACCGTAAGATTTCTCTGTTCGTTGATCATAACCGTCCGCTCCTTCTTCTCTTACCTTCTCGACCTCTTCCCTCACTCCCCGTCTCTCTCTTTCTCTCTCTCTCTCCCTCTCTCTCTCTTTCTTCCTCACCCCACTCTCTTTCGCTCTCTCTCCCTCTCTCTCTCTTTTTGTCTTAGCTTCCTCCTACTATGTGCTTCGCCTACTTACCGCCTCGATTCTGCATCGACTTTCGATGGGTTGATCTGATGCTGCCGTCTCCGATTGGCTCCTTTCCACTGCCAAAGTCGCTTGAATTTGTCGACGTAGTTTAATGGTTTCAGTCTTGGTTTTTTCAATCCCGCGCTAAGCGTGTTCGTTTGTTCTAAAATATTTTTGTTTCGTTATTTGTTTTTTTTTTTCCTACAAAAAATTCTTCAAGACTTCTGGAGCTTAAAATTTTACGGATTTTGAAGATCGGACTGTACGGTTTTGATATTTTCCTTTTTCAAGTAGTGAATCTGCAAAACTGTAGTTAAAACAAAAGGAAAAGGAAAAGGTTGCTTTATTTAGTCGAAGGCATGGGAGAGAATCAGAACAATTGTAAAGTGAATAAAACTACTTGTAGAAGCAGCGGCAGCAGCAGCAGCAGCAGCAACAGCAGCATGTCCGACGTAGTTTTAGGCTGCGTGATGCCTTACATCCACGACCCACGCGACCGGGACGCCGTGTCGCTGGTTTGTCGCCGATGGTACGAGCTGGACGCGTTGACCCGCAAGCACATAACGATCGCGCTGTGTTACACCACAAGCCCAGATCGGCTCCGGGATCGTTTTAGCCACCTCGAATCGCTGAAAATAAAAGGGAAACCGAGGGCAGCGATGTTCAATTTGATACCAGAGGACTGGGGAGGGTTTGTGACGCCGTGGGTCAAAGAAATCGCGGTGTCATTCAATTGCTTGAAATCGCTTCACTTTCGGCGGATGATCGTCAAAGATTCGGATCTGGAGCTTCTCGCTAGGTGTCGCGGCCGGATTTTGCAGCACTTGAAGCTTGACAAGTGCTCCGGCTTCTCTACCGATGGGCTCTTGCACGTGGCTCGCTCCTGCAGGTACTGAAGTTACAAACAAACAAAAAATAATAATAAAAGAACTAGGCATCTAATTTTATAAGAGTATGCTGGGTATTTTGCTTTGCGCGAATTTCTAGACTCATATATAGATATATATATATATATATATATATATATTGGGTTTCGTTTTCAAAGATTTTTTGTGAGTCCGATTCTGTATTTATGGGGTCTGCTTGCAGGTATTTCTTTGTGCTCGTGTCAAGTTCTAGGAAACTGATTCAGTAACTCTCCTTCGTTTGCTTCCGTTTGCATCTCTGACTGGGATAAAGTCAATTGAGGACCATGAATCACTAGCTTAATCATTGAAACTGCTAAACTCTCTGTTACCTTGAAAATTATATTTATAACTGTCACATAAAAGAAAAGGTTCTGTTCGACAGACTCTTGTGCTTGGCTTTTTCTTGCTTTCTTTTTTTTTTTTTTTTCAAAAAATTCATCTTTGGTTAGTCTCTGTTATATTTAAAGATCACTTTAGAAGCTATGAATTGGTTTATATGTCCTATTTGTGACAAGTAGAGGATGATTTCATTATCTGAGGGCTGTATTTCTTTTGTATTTATTTTCATGATGTCTATCTGTTTTACTCCATTCTGTGAGCTTAACCATATTGGTTTTGGTGCTTTTTCATTATTTGATGGTATCTACAGGCAATTGAGAACATTCTTTTTGGAAGAGAGTTCGATTGTAGAGAAAGATGGTGACTGGATTCGTGAGCTTGCCCTGAACAATACAGTTCTTGAGACGCTGAACTTTTACATGACTGATCTGAACAAAATCAGATACGAAGATCTTGAACTCATAGCTAAAAATTGCCGTTCTTTAGTGTCTGTGAAAATTAGTGACCGCGAAATCTTGGATCTTCTTGGTTTCTTTCGGACTGCTTCTGCTTTAGAAGAGTTTTGTGGGGCTTCTTTCAATGAAGATCATGAGAAGTACAGAAATGTGATATTTCCAGAGACCTTACGTCGCATGGGCTTAACTTATATGGGAAAGAATGAAATGCATATAGTGTTCCCATTTGCGTCCTTGCTTAAGAAGTTGGATCTCCTTTATGCATTCCTCGACACTGAGGACCACTGTAATTTAATTCAAAGGTGCCCCAACTTAGAAGTTCTTGAGGTACAATCACAGATATCTTTCTTGTACATTTTGTATAATTTTGATTTATATATTATTCAGTATCTAAATGGCATAGAGATGTGCTATTTTCGTGCACTTCTTATTCTTTTCAGTGGATGAAACTTCAGTTTCTAACAACATTTGCATGAAAATGGCGCCATTCCTCGCTTCAGTTATCTTAATCTTTCTTTGTGCCATACCAACCTAAATAATATAGGATATGGGTACTTAAACAAGCTTAGGCTTTTGTCTTGTTATACTTTTGATGCTTGGTTAATTATTATTTTTGTACTTATTTGTGATGTATATAATTTGTGATATAATCTTTTTATATTTTAAAATTTCTCCTTGAATGTTAACTTTTATTCATAGTGCCTAACATTTAAGACTTAATCTAGGTCTTGACATATCCAATTGCATGTAAATGACAAGGAAATTTTATCTAGAAAAGTTTAAATAGAGGCAAAACATCAATTCCTAAATCAGGAGGTAGATCTTGGAAAACTAATTGATATCTATAATCTTATTTGTATGTGGAACTGTATTTGTTGCATACATTTTGAAGAATATTTTGTTAAAAGTATTTTTTCTACTTGGGCAGACTAGAAATGTTATTGGAGATATTTGTGATGTATATAATTTGTGATATAATCTTTTTATATTTTTTAAATTTTTCTCCTTGAATGTTAACTTTTATTCATAGTGCCTAACATTTAAGACTTAATCTAGGTCTTGACATATCCAATTGCATGTAAATAACAAGGAAATTTTATCTAGAAAAGTTTAAATAGAGGCAAAACATCAATTCCTAAATCAGGAGGTAGATCTTGGAAAACTAATTGATATCTATAATCTTATTTGTATGTGGAACTGTATTTGTTGCATACATTTTGAAGAATATTTTGTTAAAAGTATTTTTTCTACTTGGGCAGACTAGAAATGTTATTGGAGATATTTGTGATGTATATAATTTGTGATATAATCTTTTTATATTTTAAAATTTCTCCTTGAATGTTAACTTTTATTCATAGTGCCTAACATTTAAGACTTAATCTAGGTCTTGACATATCCAATTGCATGTAAATAACAAGGAAATTTTATCTAGAAAAGTTTAAATAGAGGCAAAACATCAATTCCTAAATCAGGAGGTAGATCTTGGAAAACTAATTGATATCTATAATCTTATTTGTATGTGGAACTGTATTTGTTGCATACATTTTGAAGAATATTTTGTTAAAAGTATTTTTTCTACTTGGGCAGACTAGAAATGTTATTGGAGATAGAGGATTGGAAGTTCTTGCCAGGAGCTGTAAGCAGCTAAAGAGGCTTAGAATCGAGCGTGGTGCTGATGAGCAGGGAATGGAGGATGAAGAAGGTTTGGTTTCACAACGAGGATTAATGTCTTTGGCTCAGGGTTGCATTGAACTCGAGTACTTGGCAGTCTATGTTTCTGATATTACAAATGCCGCTCTGGAATCTGTTGGTACCTACTCAAAGAATCTCAATGACTTTCGATTGGTTTTGCTTGAGCGAGAGGAGAGAATAACTGATCTGCCACTTGATAATGGAGTTCGAGCTCTATTGAGGGGCTGTGAAAAGCTCCGAAGGTTTGCTCTGTATCTCAGACCAGGGGGCTTGACTGATGTGGGTCTTGGTTATATTGGAAAGTACAGCCCAAATGTTAGATGGATGCTTCTGGGTTATGTCGGGGAGTCTGATAATGGGCTCATAGAATTCTCCAAAGGATGTCCTAGCCTGCAAAAATTGGAAATGAGGGGCTGTTGCTTCAGTGAGAATGCATTGGCCAGAGCTGTGATCCAACTGCCTGCTCTGAGGTATCTATGGGTGCAGGGTTATAGGCAATCATCACCACCAAACGTTGATCTGTTAGCAATGGCTCGTCCATTTTGGAATATTGAGTTGATACCTTCTCAAAGAGTTCTTGTGGCTGGTGAGGCTGGGGACAATGCTGTGGTTGAGCATCCAGCTCATATTCTTGCATATTACTCCCTTGCTGGGCGAAGAACAGATTTTCCAGAGACTGTTGAACCATTGTATCCAATGAAGTAGAATTCCACATAGACTGTATATGAGGTTGTGTTCCGTTATTTTTACCACCACGATTGTGCTTGTAAATTAGTCGATCGTTTTCCATAAGGAGGTTTTAACTTTCGTGTCTAGACCTTTTGTCCTGTAATAAGCTTCCCCGTTCTTGTGTAATTTGAAAGCACTTACAATGTTGGTGTCCTACTGGCACATTCACTTTCCTAGGTATTTCTTAGATGATGAACAGCCTATTTCATCTGCAGGGTGAATTCATGTCATCGCAATTGTCATCGGGGCAAGTAGATTTCGACTTTTGTGTGCTTTAACGGTTCATTTTCATTTGAAGTTGGGAGCCCGTTATCTTTTGAGTTGAGGAGAACCATGTCTTCCACGCAATATTGTTATTTTACATAATGCTTGATGTTGCAGTTTTACTGAGGAAATTTAGAAGATCAACTAGCAGTCTTGAAGCTTTATAGGGGTTTTTTTTTTTTTAATTAAATCAGTGATACTGCATAGCTGCCGTGACACTGTCAGGCAAATGATGTTTGTTCAATGAGCGTGGTGCAACTTTTAATGGAACGCAGGTGCCTCAATGATGATCCAATTTTCTTATGTGGCTCAAGATGTATAAAACCAATTCAATGGGTGGATCGTTCTAAGTGACATGTCCATTATCATTTCGATCGATGACCTGGGTGGCAAATGACGCCGCGTTGACCAGATCAATGACGCAATAGTTTTTAGTGGTACGCAAGCATGAATGATTTGCAGGAGTGGACATGGCACTAATTTCTAATTACTGTGACTCATATTCAATGAGAAGAAGAAGATCGCCATCAGCTGAAAGTGTTTGTCGTGGTTAGGACTACCCAAATACATCAACCGCCTCTCGGGTGGATTTTAAAGATAAAATGTGCTTCGGTCTTAAGTGGAACACCACGTGAGATGAGTAAATATTACGCCCATCTGGAAAGCAATTAAGCAAATGAGATCTCCCCTTTCCTTCTCTTTCATAAAAGAGGAAAACCAATATCAGCAGAGGGGGCAGATCTCCTGGATCGGAGTACAAAGAAGGGAAAATTGAAAGCTGGTAGTGCCCCGAGTGACAACTATGATTAAGAGGTCTCGATACCACCCCAAAGGTACTGGGGCCTCTTTTAAAAAGGTTCAGGGTATTTCTTCGACTCCCCGTGACACATCTAGTAGATCATAGAGAATATGCCGACTCGATAACAGGAACAACGAAAGAGATCTCAGTTGAGTTTTGAGGAGCAGTGCCCCTCGTATTTGGTGGAATACCCTCATTGTTAAGTTTTGGGGCAGTTCCATTAATCATCAAACAAAAAGGGTGAAGGGTGGATTGTGGACCTGGGCGATGAGACGCCGATAGAATATAATAATAATAATTTGAATACTATTGATGGATTAATCGGTAGAACAGTTAAAAGTCAATGCTTTACATGCTCGCTGCTTTACGATGTAAGTTTTTTGCCCGTTTGTTTGTCTCGAACGATCTTAGCAAACTCCCACTCTACAAGGTTTGGATTGAAAGGATACTTCTCAGAATTGAACACGGAGATCTTCGTCGGATATGTTTTTGAGTTGGGGCCAAGCGAATCACATCGTAGATGCATGCCCCAAGTAATTATTGTACACCACGTTGGCGATGGACATGTTGTAGATTTATGACACAACCCATCATAGACGCCAAGAAATATCCTAATCCTAATCCCGCGGGTAGGGAGATTTAATCCCTGGGATGTAGACGCTCAGAAACGTGGCAGAAGGGTGACGCAAAAGCTTTCTATAGGAAAGCCGAATAAAACGGAAAACTTTGTACAAGTTTTGAATGAGATTGTGTTGACCATATCTTCTCTCACTGTCTATCAGTTTTTTTAGAAATTTCTAGCACACTCTTGCAGTATCAATAATTTTTTTTTTTTTGACATGTGTATTTATAGATTGCAGAAAGTTCTACTGTCTAACATCTAAATTCTATCAAGAGAGTCCAAGGAACTTTTAGAATAATTTATCCGCTATGTATAAAATACCCCTCAAGTGTAATGATAAGATTAAGTCTTTGCTCAACATTTTTCCTTCCATTCGCAAATTGCATTCGCTAAAGTTTCCGGTTCTGCATTCTATACTTCACCATATTGCAGTTCTACATTTTGTGGCATTTTTGTTTCACAATTTTTTGCTGTACACACACTACATATTATGGCAATCTGCGCGTACTGCTTTGTTATTTTGCATTCTCTGCAGTTGTTTACTGCACATTTCTGCAAATTTTGTTGGAGCTTTTTTTTTTTTTTTTAAGTTCTGTAATTTTATTTTGTGCAGTCCAAGTTTTTTGCACTTTACCATTTGCAACACTTTGATTTTATTAAAAGTTTTAAGCGGTATCAGAGCCCCCTGATCTTATAGGGTTGGTGAAGACCGATTTGCTATCTCAAAAACCAATAAGGTACCTTTCATCATTAAATATGTCATCTAACATTTTACCATCTTTCGCATATCTTGTCTTTTATTTTTTTTTTAACGGCAGAAAATTGTTCAATTTGGGCTATAAAAATGGAGGCTTATCTTGGGAGCTTTGATCTCTATAGATATGTTGAGTCAGGAGGAGATGTTCCAACACTTCCCGAAAATCACAGTTTGACTCAAATCAAGCACAATAGTGAAGAAACTGCCAAAATATTTAGACCCTTGATCCGAGCCTAATTCGGTGGCACTTGACCATGATTCATTCTGCTATTACTAATGTCATTTTCATTAGGATTATGACATGTAAATAGGCCAAAAAAGGCATGAAATAAACTCAAGGATGAATTTCATGGCTGTGACAAAACTTGACACATTCGAATTTTGAGTTTGAGAAGGAAGTTTAAGTCTTTAAAGATGAAAAAGACTGAAATTGTTAGAGAATTCACTAATAAACTTGTGGAGATAATTAATCAAATTACATTGCTTTGTGAAGAGGTTAATAATCAAAGGATTGTGAAAAATATTTTGGTATGCTTGCTTGAAAAATATGAGACTATAATTTCTTCTTTGGAAGAGTTGAAGGATTTAATAATTTTACTCTTGCAAAACTTGTAAATGCTCTTCAAACTCTTAAGCTTAGGAGAGCTACCATGCAAGAAGATACAAGTGAGGCTGCCCTCCTTGCTAAGAACAAGGATATCTTACTTCAAAAGTTAAAAAAAAAAAACATACATAAAGTTTTTAAGATAACAAATCTCAAAGAGATATCTTACTTCCTTGACATAAAGTGTTTTAATTCAATACATGCATCTTCATCAATCAAAGGAAGTATACCACATAAATTCTAAGAAAATTCAAAATGCTTAATTACAAACTAGTCTTAACTCTATTAATAAAGAAAAAGAAGTTTTGTAAGGACAATGGAACAAAAGAAATTAATTGTTCTCTCTACAAAAGCTTGGATGCTTATTATATTTGACAACAGTAAGACTATATAAAGATTTAGTGTTTGAATCTTTGCAATTGAAATTTCTACAAGTCATATTATGACCTTTACCTTATATCAATTTTAATTACTATCTTATTATTCTTTAGCTACAAGATTGTACATAATAAAAGAGGTAAATGGTCGTTATAGTTTAAGGATGATAGTTCATCTTTTAGGGGAAGAGTAATTTAACTTGATTTAATTATAAATCCTACTTTGGATTACTTTAAGAATTAGCCATGATTTTCAATGGACAAGGGTGACTTATGGGAAGCCTAAGACTTAGCCTATAAGCACGCTTTCCATCTAGTGAAAAACATTAATGAAAGAGGAGGGAAGTATAAAAAATAAGATAATTGAAGTTAACACGTAACTAAACCCCGTAAAGGGCTTTTAGAATCCAATAAAGAAGAATAATTTTATTTATATTTAATAATTGAATAGAATTAATTAATTAAATGGTTTAGACTTTAGACTTACAAACCTATTTTTAATAAAAATCATTTAACTAATAAGAGGAAATAGGTATTGACCAAGTAAATCTGGTAACCAAGTAAAAACTAAAATATAAACCAAACTAACTTATTACATAATAGCTTAAAATAAAAAATATTATGAATCTTTCTTAAAAAATAATTTAAATAAACTATAAAATATGAATAATTAATATTATGATTATAATAGTAGAATAATTAAAAATATCTTTCATACTGTGTCTTATATTAGGCCTTTTTACTTAAAATAATTGTCACTCAAGTTGATAATAAGGAATTAATTTCTTTTATGTCATAAGAACAAATACTTAAAATAATTTTTATTTTTAATAAGAACTCACAACTTCATTTATAAACCATTGTATGAGCAATGATACTAGCATATAACGAAACGAAACCAAAAATTTTCTTTACTTAATTGTATGCTCTAATGAAAACAATATAACATAATGATATAGGTAAGAAATAAATAAGATTTAGGAATCTATGAATATGAGTTTAACTTATAAGTTAGTAGAATTTATTGGCAATAACTTGATCACTTAGTGCTTAATGAAATCTTTGTTGGCACATAATAAATCAACTTGCTCAATGATTTTGTGATCAACAATCAATATTTCTTGTTCTTTTTAATTCATCTCTAGTTAATTAACAATTGGTGATTAAGTTATAATTTTACTATAGGGTTTTTTAATTTTCAAATCTTGATTCCTAATTTCAATTAGGATAAAATAAGAATTGAACAAACTTTCAACACTTGATAAAATTTCATCAAGTATACCAATATCTTAAAATTAAAGTACTAATAAATTTTTTATATTTACCTAAGAAAGAATATTAAATTTACCATAACTTAATCCATAATATTAAGTATTATTTTATCATTAACTAACATCATTTTAGAATTAAGAATGTACAAGTTTTATCTTTCGCCTCTTTTGAAATGTATTTGATTCAAAATAAGCATTGACTTTAATTAATAATTTAACAAAATCTCAATAAAAAAATCTCATTAAAGATAGAAATATCTTTAAGATAATTAATGTACTTATGAACATATTAATCGTAGGCAAAATCTCTTACATAAGATTTATAGTATTCATGATTTAAAAAAGGCACTTTATACAAAGTTTTCCTTTCATAATCTTTATTATTAAAAATGTTACTTTGAACTTTGTAAGACGATATTAATATAGACTAAACCTACTTTGATATCATTTAACATAAGATATAAGTGTGAAAAATAAGATAACTAAAAGCCAACAATCAATTGAATATTTAAATTATTTTTTAAATTCGCTAGAGAAAAAATAACAAGTCTCCAAAAAGAATGACTTTATTCCTAATTAATAATTATATAGACTTCAATGATTAATAATTGATTGAATAGTTTAGTCTTTATATGTACACACTTATTTATAACAAAAATCATTTAGCTAATAAGAGAAAATACTTATTAACTAATTAAACTTCATGACTAAATAAAAACTAAGATAAAAACTAAATCAACTTATTATAAAGTAGTCTAAGATATCATATATTTTTCTTATAAAATAATTCAAATAAAATATAAAATTGAAATAATCAATAGTATAATAGTATTGGTAGAATAATAAAAAATATCATTTATAATATGTCTTACTTTATCTTAACATGTTTTTAAATATGTGTACTATGTGAGTGATGGATATTGTGGAAAGGTATAAAGCCTTTAATATGCGAGACCTTCAATGTCTTTGCTCCATAGGTAAAGCAATTAAGTGATTGACTAAAATGGTAAGGCAAGCAAGAACACTTAAGTTGTAACTACAGAAAAAGATATATTATTATCATATATATTTTCAAGATTTTATAAGGCAATAAGATGATATAGGTGCCTTATGAGCATTTAAAAGCTTAAAAAACCTCACACCGAAGCCTAACGAAGGGGACAATAAGTATGGGAAGGGAGTATAGAGAGACTTTGCAAAAAGGCTTAAGGCTTGTTAAAATGTCATGGGAAAAGGGGAGTTTAAGTTTTAGGGAAGTCAACAAATTAAGTTACTAAGTGTATAATGTAAAAATTGTAGCAAAAATTAAATCTAAAGAAAATAAAGGAAAAAGTAAAAGAAAGATGATAGAATAACCATATAAGAATGTTAAAGTAAGTCCTTTACTTTAATGATGTGTATGGGTACTTATAATCCTTAGATTTTTTGAATATTTTGTTTTGTCTTTTATAAGTTAAGACATATGACATTTAATCCCTATTCCCTATTAAGGATTCCTTTGATCATGATTAATTAATTTAAAGTGCCTTACATCTTCTAAACTAAATCATATTAACATGATATTTTAGTCAAATGTCCAGTTAAGTCTTGTGTAGATAATCAACTAACTCTATAATTGATGTCTCATGGCTAATTATTTCTGTTTTCTCTACATCTTAGTTAATTTTATAGGCCTAATTACTGGTATCTTGCCACTTTTGCTTTAACACATTAGGTTAATCTAGTGCAATCAACTTAGGTGGTAACTCAACCTTATAACAAAATATATATGTCAACAATTCAAAATAAACTTGATACAACAAAACCCAATATTTATTATAAAACTCATATATAATTTCAAAGTGTTGTAGACCCTATGTATCTCTTATGAATGCATATAATGTATTCTTCATTATAAGTATAATCCTAATTCATATATCTTACTTATTAGTATAAATAGCCTATGAAAGATTAATTATTAAGAATCTTTAAATAATAGTTAGTTTCTTATAGCTTATTATACATAAGTAAGAAATATTCATTTCTACATTAAGTCAACGTAACCATTATAGGTTGACTTAATTTAACTAAGAGAAGTTAAAGAGAGTTATAAGTTCTTCTCATTATAGTTATATTGGTAATTGTAAGTAAGTTACATATATTTATAAAAGAATCTAATAAAAATTATGAAAAAGGGTTGTTTTAAAACTTCTCTTTACTTTCTAAATCTTCTATAAAGAAATTACAACAAAAAAGTTTTCTATTGATTATGAAAATTTATTGATGCATATTTAGTGTTCTTATCATCACTAAGAGTTGTTCATTTTTTATGTTGTTACTAATGATCAATCCTTGGTTCTTATATATAAAAGAGAAATTCCTTTATCTATTTTAATTTTGGTTAAGGTTGGTCTACATATGCCAACAATTACTTTTAATACTATAAGAACATGTAAGGATGAGAAATTATATGATTAAAAATATATGTATGTGAAAATAATTTTCTTGAAAATATTTAGACAAGATAGTGATAAGTAAAAGTCAATATAAAATCTCATTTTTTATATAATTTATTAAATATATATGTGAGATTTCAATTAAACAATTAATCATAAAAATTCACACATAAAATGTTATTAGAAGAATAAATGGAATATCAAATATTTCTTAAAATGAATAATCACCATAAGATGTATTTAATATCATATATATGAATTAATTATTAAAAAATAATTAATTTCTACTTTTTTATTGTGTCTTTTAAGACATAATATACCTTAATTTGTATCTTATATGATTTTTGACAATGTTCTAAAAATTACAATATAATTAAAGACTTTCCTTGTACCACTTGTGAATCTATGTAAATTTTGATTTTTTTATAAATGTAGTATAGATATGTAAATACCTTACAATACAAATATAAATAACTCTTGTCATGATAAAATGAAAAAATATAAATAACTTGTCATAAAATTTAAAAAAAAAAAAACTATCACAGCCTTCTTTTTCACTACTGAGGTCCATGGAGAATTTGAGACGCCCTTACCATTTCCAACAACCTCAAAAGTAGCAAGATTTATGGCATTCGCAGCCTGGGTTCCATCGCACAATTTTGGTATGAAACTCCAAAAAAGTGAAGTTGCAGTTTGGGAATTATATAACGCTGTAGTCTCCTTACGAGGCATATGATTTAGTGCATACCGCCTTGCCATGAAGACCAATGCTTGTCAAAGATTCAATAGCATTGGACTTTATTGAAGAGTGATTGCCAACAACAATGGTGGGAGTTGTATGCCTTCTTTCATCAACGCAAGTGTCTAAACTTGTCAGTTGCATCCGGAACAGGTTGAATACGATCATTGTACGGTGACAAAAATGGTGCTCGTTTGCTCGTTGAAGGGCTCTTACCATCACCCATGATCTCGGGGAGCGATTTAAAGAAAGACTTACAGAGTGTTGATACTAAATCGAAATAATATTGTTGCGTTCTTTACGATTGTTACAATGAACTCAACATTTTTATCAGTTCCATATGTTGATAGCTACGTATTCCTCTTCCCTCGGACGACAGTTTTTTTTTTTTTTTAATGCATTAAAGTTACAATGTAAAAGGAATAACGATTAGGCTTTTGTAATTACTAAATCTTTATTATTAAAGTCATGAATCAATGTATCCTATCTTAATGTGTGAAATTGTAAATGTCTACATTAGGATTGAAAAGGAGCTACATGACACATTTATGTCATAAAATTATTATATATACTAATTTTATTAACTTACGCTATGCATTGACTGTGAATATTTTTATTTTATTATTTTGTCTTAAAAATTTTTGTAAACAATTTAAAAAGAGAAAAAAAAAAAGAATCAAGAAAACTAATAAAACAGGTGAACGTATCTTCTAAAAGTTTCACTTCATTATTGTGATAAACATTGATCAACGCTTCTTATTATATATATTCTTTTTTGAAGTAGCACTTTCTGAGATTTTTTTTTGCAATTCATTAATGAAAAAAAAAAAGAAGCATTAGTTTTCTTGGTAATGTATTAATATGTGATTGAAATTGATACTAAGAATTTATATCAGATTAAAAGAGGATGATTGCACAAAAAGATAAATTTTGTGCAAAAAAACATAATGGTATTCTTCTCATTTATTGAAATACAAAGCTTAATCTTTTCCAATGCCACATGATTTCTCTAAAACCCCTTTAGATTTGTTCAAAGATCAATATTGAAATTCTACATATAAGTAATCTTTATATCAAAACTACAAAGCAAAATTTGATTGATAAATAATATCACTAAGTTATGCAAAGGCCATATTCAAAAAGAACCATTAACTTGATCTCTTCCTTTAACTCTCTTATCTTTTGCAACCTCTAAAAGCTCGATCAAAAGTTTGTTTGAGGAAGAAAATTAGAAGGGGAAAAAAAAAACAGAGAACAAAGATAGCTAGTTAACAATTTACAGAAATGTTGCAATCTAATGCACAAGATGGCTAATAATGATAATGAATTCGTTAAAAGAGCCTAAATACCGAGTAAGGAGATCAAATGCTGTACTAACTTCAAGCATATTGGGCCTTGGAAATTAAGAATGCAAAAAAAAAAAAAAAAAAAGAGAGATTAATTTTTCAATTTATATGAACTCAACGATCGTCTCTTCAGTTTCCCTAAGATGGCAGTTACTTGTAACATTTAGTGAGTAGAAAACAGAATGGTTATGGAAGTTGAAAACTCTAATGAGTAAGGGACTTCAATTAAGAGGTGGCTGTTCGCATTCATCCATAAGAGGCGATATAGAAATGAGACAAATCTATTTTGGAAAGTCTTTTGAAACAAAGTTGCGAAAGGGGCCAAAGAGGGCTGTCCAAGTGTCAATCTCTTATTATAGGCTTAGTATAAATATATGTCTACTTCTCTAGTGTATGTATTACCTACGTAATGAATTTGACCTTCAAAAAATATTTAGGAAAGAAAGTAGATTGTAATTAAGAATATGAGTATGAAAAGTAAACTATTATTATCTAATATTCAATTTATATAGTTTTTGTTATACTGGTTATATTTATTTAAAATAAATAAAATATAATTATAATGTAAAGAAAATAAAGTATAAAAATATCCGACTATTTAAAATACATATGAAACTTTATAATAAATATCGTGACTCCTTTTGCCTTAGTCGGATCATTTGCTAGTATCAATAGTTTGTGAGGAATTAAATATGGAGAATCTTTAAACGATGATCAGCTTTGTTCTGGGCCATTATATGCAAATGACAGATGTTGGTTTCTAGGCTGCGTTGACCTGCAAAAAATTCAAAAATTTAGTTAACAGACAAAACAAAGTGGTGTCATCTTGTTTGATTAAGATTGGAATAAAGTGGCCAGGACGCTTCCTTGTGCAACTCGTTGAAAGGCCGCAACTTGCTTTGGAGCTTTTAATGCCCATTGTTTGGCTTGGATGATGATACATGTTCAAGTGATATGGGATGGTCACTTGGCTTGTCGTGATGGTTTTAGCGGTAGCCATAGTGGTAGCAGTACCATTACCAACAATTCCAATTCAAAGAAAATGGGTACAGTAACAGCAGAAGGAAGCATCGTTCCCTTTGTTTATTTCTTTCCCCATGTGTGGATTGCCATTTGCCAACCCTTGTGGTAATAATGATCAATCATCCCATTTCCTGTAACACCATCAAAAAGCTTGACATTTGGAGACTTGGGGGAGTTAAAGGTGGGAAATAACATCAAAATGGTTTTAGTTTCCAGTGAGAGAAAAAAAAAAGAGAGAAGATAAAAGAAAATTTTCGAAAAAGAAACACCATTATCTAGTTCATGTTTGCCCCTTTCAAAGCATATATTGATATGTGTGGCTTTTGATGTGATGAAAGGTTATGAGAGCCTAAGAACGTAGCAATTTCATCAACTAACGCTTACAATCTAAAGTAGCAACTTTCTCATTTAAGAAGCCCAAAACCAAATCTGTAAAGTTGGATCATTAAGACAAGAGATGATATCCGAATTATGATGGCAATTTGACATATTATCCAGTACCAAAGCTACTAAACAGAAGAGGAATCTTTGAGGAGCAATAATTCGACATGGGTCAAGATATCACATTCCTACGAGGTCAAGGAAAACGGTCAATATCTGTGTCTGTGTGTGCGTGTGTGTGTGTGTGTGTGTGTTTTTTTTTTTAATCTGAGCAGATAAGAGGGTCAACATCTACTGTCAAAGTGAAGAATTACGCGCGATCATAGTTACCAGTATGTTTTCATGGGCTGCGAAGTGATTAAAACACAAAGAATCACGACATGTCTCATTGATTCCAGAGACCTCTTAGATTATAAAAAAAAAAAAAAAAGCTGCTGTGCTTGTCAAACAGTGTTGCCACCATAGATAAATGGGTTGGCGGAAAGAGAAATAGCGAAGAAAAAAGGCGAATAAATGGTTTAGTTGGAGAAAAGATGATTACACAAAATGCAAGTGACCGTGGCAATCTTGCGTATCAATCTTGCGTACATGGATCTTTTCATATTGGGTGAGCGATTGAAGCATTATGTGATGCTCAACTAAGTGGGAAAACTAATTCAGCTGCCACTAAGTGTTTGTGATCAAGCTCAGGTCAACTTGGCTGTATTAGATGCCCAAAAGCCTAAAGAATAGCCAAAAAGGTAAGCACAATTGGATTCAGTGGAACCTCAAACAGAGTGCCTGCCGACTCGGCTTATTCCTCGTCTTGTTCAAGGTATAAAAGCATTACTTATCTTTGGATCATCCTCTTTTGTTAAAGGGAAAAAAAAATTGCTACATTTAACTAATTTAATGTGCTATTGCTTTCGAACCCCATCTCTGCAAGATGCTTAAAAGTCAGAATAAAAATTCTTGATGTGGGTTTCCTTGAGAGCAAGTTTTCCTGAGAATGTTTTGATTCACAGTCAAACATTTGCCTTATTTCAACTGTGAACCAGACTGTTCGTCCAGAAACAAAGTGCAGACTAGAGCTAAACTCTATTTCAAGAGTCCTTCATGTCATTTTTGCCATCTAGGCATTGATGATGAAGACATTTTCGGACCTTATAACAGTCAACAAGGAGAGCCTACTTCTAGATGTATTTCGTTTTATGGATGTCACGTTAGGCGGGGGGCTCCGCGATGGGCGCCAGCATACAAGTTTTGACCCAGAGCTGATGCATACTCATGGGAAGACGAGAGAAACAGGTTGCCATATTGAGTTGAATCAAGGACCCCGATCGATCCATCTTTTGGATGATTCCAGTCAATTAGGACCTTTTGCATGCCGAAGGGCTTTTGCTGAGACAAAAAGCACATTAGACTGATCAATCAAGCGAGGTTTGCTGCAATCAGATGGAACAGTTTCTGCAAGATTGACGGTTGTGATGTCATGGATGCTCTGTCATCTCTAATCCCTCAATCCGGAGAGCTGCTGCCTTATGAAATACTTTTGTGCGCGGCTTGCCACTTGAATTGGAGTCTTAGAAACTACGAAATTCCGGGAGATATTCCTCCAATCCCCTTTCCAGGCTCTAGAAGTCCCAGTAAGAACCGCCTACAATTTACCATCAAAGTTGCCTGAATCCGCATCAAGATCACGCATAAATAGATTACAAGCTTCGAACTTTAACAAATTACTTTTGTTATAAGAAAAAAACTGAAATCGAGTGGAATTCACCTGCGCTCATCTTCAGGCACAACATTTTCTCTCCTGGGATCTCCGCTCTTAGCAGTCAAAGGCCTCTTTCTATATGCATCAAAATCGCAATCATCAACTAACTCCAGTGTGAAAGATGAGCTGAGATAACCCGAAACAGGGACATTTCCTGCTTCTATCTCGCTAATATCCTCTTCCAGTTCCCTGTACTTCTTTATTGCCTCTAATAAAGTCTTCCCTGGTATCATAGCTGCCACTTTTAGCCGTCTTTCAGGATCGTGCTCACCATATTTTGCTAAAGCACTTTCAAATGCCTTGTTCTCCTCTTTTGTCCACTCTGTGCTTTGGCTAAACCAATCCAACTTTGACTTGTACAAAGATGGATATGGAGTTTCCATATCAATCGACCGGGTGCCTATAGGCACTTACAAGTTCATAATTAAAATTAGTGCAGTCTACAAAACAGAAGAGAGACAGAGAGACAGAAGTTTGCGCAAAGAAGCATTTAATGTAGAATTATATGCCGGGAATCAAGAATATCCTTTTCTTGTTGGCGTAAACTGAAGAATTAATTAAAGACCACTTTTCACGAATCAAAGAAATCTTGAAAAGATGAGAAAAAACGAGTCTTCTTGCTAAGGAATAAGATTGAAAGAGAGAGAATCGATTAAAATTATCCGGCTTGAAGCAGAGAAGTGGAGAAAATATTGAACAAATGAATCTTAGGAGTGATACTGCCACAAAAGGTGTAACAAGAAAACTTAACTTTAGCAAAGGATCAAAAAGACATAGATTGTCACAATGTAAAGACATAGATTGTGAATGTGGAATAGTAGGATCAGAAAGTAGACCACATAACTATATTAATTCACTAGTTTCGATCTCGTGGGGCAATACTTAGCTTTAGCAGAGGAATGGGAAACAATAGATTGTTTCTTGGATTTACAAGAAATCGGAGCATTCTTAAGGAAAATGATGTATCTTGTAATAGATCTTCTTGTCGTTGGGCAACTAAAATTTATTTTCTAGGAGAAGCCTGACATATGTGATATCAAGTAAATAGGATGATGAATCAGTCAGCGATATTGGCCTAGATCCTCTACAATTAGAAGACAAATGATGGTGCTATTAAATAGGAAAAGATACAAGCTTACAGCTTAACATACCAATGCCCTCTAGAACTTCAGGAATATATTTTCTTCGCCAAAGAATGATGTTTTCGTCGAAACATTCAATTTCTAGATCCAAAAAAAAAAAAAAAAAAAGGAGATTGCCAAGATAGGAAATACTTGACAAAATATTTATTGAATTGTCGTCATTACCAATTATGACCATGTCATCAACATAACGAATGATCATAGTGAGACTGCAAGGGGGCAAAAAAAAAAAACTTCTCAAACCATTGTCGAGAAACCTATTTTGGATTGTATAGACTTATGAAGTCAGCAAACATATTTATCTCCTGCAGGAACATAGCCAAAAGGTGGTGACATATAGACTTCTTCAAGTAAATCACTATAAAGAATTGCATTGTGGACATCTAATTGATGGAGTTTCCAATTCTTTGCTACAGCAATGGCAAAGAGACATCAAACAATAGTTAACTTTGCAATTGGTGCAAAGGTTTCTACATAGTCCAAGTCTTCAACCTATCGATAACCTTTAACCGTTAAATGGGCTCTGTATCGTTAAACCTATTAGGAACTGTTACTTGCTTCCCAACAAATAAGGGCGCTAAGCTCCAAGTATTATTATTTTCTAGAGCAAAAAGTTCTTGTTTCATAGCATTAAACCACTTGGGGTACTTAACAACCTGTTACAAAAAAACAAAAAAACTTGTACTTTAAGAAGAAATTTTTGCTAGAAATACCTTATGAGTGGGAACAAAACAGGAATAGTACAAATGACAAAAAAAAAAAGGGGTAGGACTTACCTACAGAAAACATATTGGAGGGAGACAATGATGTCTTGTCTACTCTAGTGAGTTTACAAACATTGTCATTAAGTTAAAAGTGGAATTACTGAGATAAAAGTGTAATTAATGAGATAGGCGGCTATCAACACACATTTACCTCAAAATTTGACAGGTAAACTTGCTTTAAGTAGAAGGACACGAGCTGCTTTTAAAAGATGACGTTTACGCTCAACAAGTATCGATACAGAATATTTGGTGAATAATACCATTAGGTGTTCATAAGCATCGGCATCCACGCTGGTTATCTTATATTTCAAACAGCCGGATTTGAAGTCACCATTTTTGTCCAACTCTTTGAAGTCTCTCCAAAAGCTTTAAAAACTAGAACCTGGCAATTGTGCATCTTGCTTTGATATTTGCTAAACTCAATTAACATCACCCTTCTCTTACGATCCTCTTGTAGGACACAAACAAAAATGTGGCATACACTTTTCGTTTCTCTTGGTTTCCTGTTGTTCCCTAGTCATACTGATTTCCCCACCACCTTTCTTTCCCGCTTCATCGCCATTGCTAACTCAGCTGCTTTATATTTTCAACTTTTATTGATATTAATATGCAATATGCAATCTTTGTAATCTTCAAAATCTGTCTAATTTTTGACATTCCTATAGTTTAGGTAATCTAATAATTTTAATGATTAATATAATCTTTGACAATCTATAAACTCTTTATAATTTTTTTTATTAAATGTATATTTAGTAAATCTTGTATCCATTCTTATAGCCAAATATATTTTCATTTCAATGATGAGAATAAGAAACGTTCCTATAATTTGGATTTTACATGATATATTTTCCTTAGTTATGAGTAAAAGGACCTCTATCATTATCTCTACAACTTTGTTGTTAAAATATATGTCAAATTAAGAATTTTTCTCTCCTTATTTTCCAATTACTTTAGTTTCATATTTCCTTAAAAAGAGAAAAATATTTTGTTTCAAATTCGTTAGAAGTTCAAATTTGGGAATAGTACAACTCTATGGCGATTTCTTGGATTTTTGGACAACATTAGATGGTGCCACCTTTTTGTCCGCCCTGTCACCGTTTTCTTTTTACTCTTTCAGAAACCGAAAGTAGAGGGATTATAAAAGAAGAAGAAGAAGAAGAAGAAGAAGAAGTCCACCGTCAGAAGCTTATTAAGCACTTATCAGGATCTTTTGAAAATTGTAAAAATTTCATGTACATTCAAGTGTACTAACAACTTGCATCCCACAACGAACTAACGATTGAATCGTTAAAACCAACTGGAGCAGCTTTATTCAAACTTAATGAAGAATAAAAAAGAACAAACACGATCCGATATTTCCCTTTAATTTAGACATTAAATTCCTCAAATCTTTGATTTCAGAATTCTCAGCTTAATTCGCAGGCAACCCTGTCTCGAACATGCCGTTGTACATTTTTCTAACACTTTGGGAGATCACTGGGAGGTGGCAAAATCGACTCATCCGGGCCTTCGCCGTTGTCCACTAAGAACGCCATTTTTAGGCCCCAAGATGTGTGTACATCCAAATGGCAATGCAGAAACCAGACACCTACAATCACCAGTGTTTAGTAGCTAATCAAAAAGCAAAGATCGAATGCTATTGCTTAGTAGCTATTAGACTAGATATTTCATACTATTTATCTGTCATTCGTTATCATCAGACATTAAATTGTTGGTTGTCAGTCGCTTAACCGTTGATCATCAGCTATCAACTGAATCAAACAAGCACTTAGACACATAGGCCGTCAGACATTTGGCCAAGTGTAAAAGATGGAAATTAACAAAAAAGAAACATATCAGATGCTTAGTGTTCTAATTTCTAATTTCGGATAAGAGTAATATGCAACGTGAAACCTCCCTGTCAGCATATAGCTGGTGTCACAAATACCTAATATCAAGGTTGAACTGGCTCCTACGAAACCGAGAAATTCGTTTTCCTTCTTTTTTTCTTTTTTTGTTGTTTTGTTGTTTTGTTCTTGTTTATCTACTTGATCAGCCCTTTTTAGTTGGAAAATTACTCTAAATTTGCAGCTATGCAATATACAAAAAAGACATACAGGATTCTGAACTTACCAGGATTATCTGCCCTGAATCTGATTGCAGCCCATCCCCCGGTAGGCACAGTATGAGTGTTCCTTTCGACAGGATCAACCAGGTTAAAATTCTGTGTGTCTTTGTTTTGATCAAAATTCCCCACTCCCCTGCCAACAACAAAGAAGTTATATCCATGTAGATGGAAAGGGTGGCTCTCAGGGGCAACCACAGTGGTTCCTTGCAACACAACCTGAACCGTGGAGTTAAAACCCAGCCGATATAGTCTAGTGCCATTCATGGTCGCCATATTAGATGGCGGACTGCCAGTATAGTTATAAGGGAGTGGCGGGTTAGCCGGAAAATCGTCCGTGAAAACCCCACTTATGTCGTAGTAATGTGCTTGAAGCAGAGAGATGTTCGGCATTACAAAGCTAATATTGTTAATGTCCCCGACCGACCTGGTACCATTAACACATGTTGCACATGGGTTAATGCCGACCCCAACAGTAAAGAATAGGGAATGGTCTAGTTTTTGTGGGACTTTGGCAGGGTACTCCTTCGAATTAAGGCTTTTGAGTTTGTCCATAAAACTCGTTGTCACTGGGGTTGCATTTATAGCCGGAGTATTGGCCAGAACTGGTGGGGAAAATTTAAGAGTGCCCTTGTAACGCAAGAAGCCCACTGCAGTGACGTTATCAACAGCAACGACAGTATCCATGAACGGGGAGATAGTTATCAAGTACTTGCCAATACTTCGATCAGCAGTTAACAGGGCATTTGTGGTTTGTCCTGGAGCGATGAATATTGTGTCTGTGCTGAAGGGCTTAGTGTAAGATGCATCAACTTCAACAACCGTCAGATTGTGCCCCGCTATTTTGAAAAACAGGTCATCGTTCAGTGCTGCATTCACAATTCGTAGCAAGTAGCTCTTGCCACTTTCAACGTGTAAAGTGTAACCTGCCGAGAGAAAAAAAAAAAAAAAAGGGGTCAATTTGTTACACAAATTGCATGTGTCGTGCATAACTAAATTCACTGGAAATGATGAACTAAAAAGGGTTGACATAAGAGAAGTCGCGAGGGAGAAACTAAAGTCGATTCAATATCCGATTGCCTTGTCAATCATTACCCTGAGAAGAGCAACCAGGAACTGGTCCTGTATGACCGTTTATGGTATGCGAATCGGATATGTTAGGCGGGAGACCAGTTTGCATCCACTGGTTGATCACAGCATCAACATTAGCTTTCCACCATTCACCTATGCATAAAATTTCACAATATTAATGAGCTGAAAAAATGAGCATTTGTTAATGCAGAGATCTAACGTGAGCCCCCCCCCCCCTTTTTTTTTTTTTTTTGGTTTATTAAATTAAACCCTTTTCTTGTTTCAAAAATTCAACTTCTCGGCTTTGTCCAACAAGCTCACCAAATAGGATGATCTTTTCCTGGTCAGGTTTTGGAAATGGGTAAGGAACGCCTTTCTTGGGCAACATGACGATGGCACCGTGTACTGTAGCCCTGAGCCATGAGATGTGTGCATGCCAAAGAAGCGTGCCTCTCTGGCCCGTAAGAGTGAAATTGTAAACGTAGTTTTGCCCAGGTTGTATTGGGCATTGTGTAATAAACGCTGGCCCATCGGCCCAGCCCGTACGCAGTTGCCTCACTCCATGCCTGCAAGATGCAATGAAAACTAAATTTCCATTTTAACGTCATAATCAAAAGGAAAATGTTTTCTTTTCTTTCTTTTCTTTTCTGGTTTTTAAAGACTAGAATTTGATATTTAAACACGAAATTAATATTTTAAATAATTTTATTACTAAATTTTTTTGACTTATGACATAAAAAATATTTTTTGAAAAATATTTTCTTTTTATCATAAATTTATTGAATAACAAACCACATAAATGAGATAAATTTTTCATTTTTTTTCCGTGAATTTCACATTTTCTTTGTCAAGCTATGGACCTCAAAATTAGAAGATGGATATTTAAATGTTTAACTACTAAAACCCTTTTGGAACAAAACACAATATTTAGAATATGATTATGATGACGATGATGTTGATGATAATAATAATAAATTTAATTCAAATTAGTCAGGATGCATGGTTCTTACCAGTGGATGGTAACGTTTTGTTGAATATGGTTTGTGACCCTTACAATGACATTGTCGCCCTCCCTTGCATAAAGAGTTGGCCCTGGAAACTTCCCGTTGATTGTGGGAATGGACTTGGTTGAACAAAGCTTTGTGAAATTCTTCGGAACCACCTGAATGGATCGTCACCATGCAGTGTTTATTATTTTCCGAATGGCTATGACATGAAATTGTGACATCAACTTGGGGATCCGACCAATATGACACAGTGACACTCACAATTGTCTAAAATTCAAATATTAGTGATAAAACCTTCCTATTAAATTTGCTCATTCTTCCTTTTATTATAGAATAAAATTCAATTCGTAGAACTTAATTTCTCCTAACTCATCCACTCCAACAATGTTAAAAAAAAAAAAAAAACACTCATCTACACAACAACAATTTAATTGGTAAGGCAATCTGATATAATTAATAACTTTCACATTATTTCTCACTATTCTTAATTGTATATAACTTAAAAAGAATTTGTTATTAAAAAAAATGCCCTTATAAAGGATTTATATAGAGCGTTCAAAAGTGTGTCTGTATACATATATAGAGATATGTATATGTATATAGTAATCTGTATTCCGAAGATTTCCCCAACGTGAAAGTTGAATTACAGTCCACACAATACAGTCTATTCAACTTCTGAGGTCAATTCAAGCGGAATTAGCTACTTTCGATGACTAAAACCTCCATTGTCATCGGCCGCAAAAATGTCCCATAGTTGGCGTTAACCCAGTCGATTGTGTCGGGGCCAAGATAAATGCGTCCCACTCGGTCGTATCTTTGTGCTGAAAAAGTTAAAAGACATTAGCGACAGACAAAACAAAGGAATCAATGTGCTTACCCTGAAGCTATAATGACGAACGGCAGAGTCCACCAATGCAGGATAAAAGATCATCAAAAGCAGGGTTGCCCGAGCCCAGAACTCCATCCTTTCCTTCTCGCTCACTGACCCAGTACTGCTCTCTATCTTTTCTCTGAATAGGAGACTTTATACAGGACAAACACTAATGCATGACTGACTAGCTACTTATATTATATAGCTGTGATGCAATGTCATTTTACCCAGTTAGGTAAACGAACAAAGCCAGTCCTGCATTTCTTTCAAGTTTTCTTACATTCTACACAAAGTCGTCCTGTTCATGGAGGAACCTTAATGTCTAGCCATCGTCAACTGACAAAACCAACTTCTAAGTTGAAACGTACATCCCAGCTGCATTTGCAAATTTTTCTACCTCCAGATTCTTAAGTGCCAAGACAATTTGACTACATACTCGCGAATAAGTTATGTCATCACCTAATTCTTACATTTTATATATAATTACACCAAACTAGAAATAAATCCAACAACATTCTTGGTGAAAGAGAGCAACAATTTGAGCATTCGAGGCAAACTTGATATTTCAACCCTGAGTGACAAATGATTTAATTGGTTTCATTGAACTGAGCCTTTTTTTTTTTTTTTTTATGGGTTTCATGGAGGCCAAATGGGCCGTGAACATATATTAATATATGAAGTAATACATTAATAAATTAAACCAAATCGATTGACAGCCACTGTTTCTATCCGCTGGTTGTTGTAATTATGTATAGTTTTTTGGTTTCTAAGAAAACATATTAATGCCTTCAGTTTAAAATTTTAAAAGTCTCAGAGTTTGAATTATTTAACAAATTTATATGATTTATTCCAAATGAGAAAACTACCATATTTTTTAAATGGACAAAAACAAAAATTCTTTGTACATTGGATTAGAACCGATATTTTTATGGGAATTAAAGGGAGGCAAGACTTGAAACTAATTCGCGTACAAACTTGGGGAAAAAAAAAAAATCTGAACCCCAGACTCGGTTATATGTTTCTGATTTGATCGGCCTGGTTCGAAATTTGTGGTAGGTTATTAAGAGGATACGCACGACAACAGCTGTGAGAGTTTACATATACTGAAAGAGAAATTCCAAAACTGGAAGCCGCTGGCCCGCAACCTTCCAGAAGCGTATAATAATAACACACAAGGTGGCAATTCTGGTGGTGGGTAATGGTCCATATAAGTGTACGAGATGATAATAAATTGCAGATTTTGTAGTTGAGAAATAATTTTCATGCATCAACAGCGTGTCTTTTAAAGAACAGACCGGTAGATGGGGTCTTCAAAGCTCAATCCGCCTGTCAATTCCCAACTCAGATATTGTTTTCACCATTGTTTTTCAAACCCACAATTTTCTCATTCAGCCTCCCACTTTGTCTCTTTTAGGCTTTCCTTGGCATTCAATCAAGGTGGTAAAGAACACACAGAGAACGAAACAGAAAGCAATAACCAGTAAAAGTAGATGGCCACATTGTCTTTTTATTTATTTATTTTTTAATGAGGCAGTGAGTGCACCAAAAAAACAAAAAAAAGCTCTTCAGAGAGAGAGAGAGAGAGAGAGAGAGAGAGAGAGAGAGAGGAATTGTAGGATAAAAAAATTAATTCATTTCACTACTGCTGTTTTATATAGGAGAGAGAAAAAAAGGAAGAAGAAAAACATTACAAATGCCATTGTAAAAGCATGCTTTTTCATGCCTGTAAAAAGCTTAATAGCTTCTAAAAAAGTAAATTGCAGGCTAATATAAGTTACTTGAAATTACATGAAAATGAACAATAATTGCTGCTGGACTTTATGATTGATCTCTGCAACATTAGTTCCAATTTGAATTTTCGAGGGAAATGGACACGACAGCGGCATAGCTGCAGGAATTCTTCGGTATCTCAGCAGCAGCAAAGTGTCATTTTTATTACTTCCCCATGACAATTTCGGCTCAAGATTCCAATAGAGTCTCTCCATTCTTCAAAAATTGGCGTGGGAAGTGCCTTGGTACAGAGATCAACAAACTGGCCTTTAGAACTCAAATGCACCAAAACATACCTGTTTTTACTGTTAGACTTCCCTTCTCTATAAAATGATACTTGATCTTACTATGAAACAAATTATTTCCTACAATTGCCATTGCAGATTTATTGTCACACTTAATGTCACTAGCATTCAATTGCCCTTCGTGCACATCTGCTAGCAATTTTCTTAGCTAAATATCTTGATTAAGCAGAAGTAGCTTTAGCGATGTATTCTACCTCTGCCATTGACCATGCGACAGATTTTTATTTTTAAGAGCTCCAGCTGAAAATTTCCAAATACTAAGGTAAAAGCATACCTTGAAGTACTCTTTAAATCATCATAAGATGCAGCCCAGTCACTATCATTATGTCCAATCAATTTGAATTACGACGATTTCTCAAACCAAACACCAAATTCAGTGGTACCTTTATTGTATCTTCGACCCTTTTAGCAGCATTTAAGTGTATTTCTGTTGTGTTACACATGGAAGGGCAAAGAAGAGGAGCATAAGAAAAGTGAAGGCCGCAATAGCTGAAAGAGACAGAGGGATTGTTGCAGCGAGTTATTGGACATTTAAAATCAAGAACTTTGTATTCCGTAATGCTTCTCTTACGGGAGACTTGTACAATGTCAAAAGTATATGTAATGATCAAAGAAAGACATGCTTTCGGTTCTTATTTGTTCACAGACCAAAGCAAGTTGATCATTTCAGCTTTACATACCTAATCCCACTAACCAGTTGCTTAACAATACACATGACAGCAAAAGGCAATTACACAAGAACTAATTAGCATGTCTTTTATAAATCACCAAACTAATCATGAGTTGCAATCAAACTAAGCATTACAATGCAACTAAAGATTGATAATATAAGAAAGTGACATTAGAACAACTTCCAGCTTCTCCTTCCTCCTTTTCAGACTTGCTCTTCCTCTACAAATGAGTCGGCTTCTTTTCTAAGGCATTATGGTTGAGCTTGAACAAGATGAAAATAGGTTTTCTGGCGATTTCACTAGGGAATGCATGAATCTAGAAAGTAAGCTGCTACCATGCATGATATTAAGCCTAGTTGCTGTTAATTATAACACTACTTGCCAAGCTTCTGTAAGCTGAAACATCTAGTTTTTTAGCTCCATCTTCCTTACAACAAACATTATGAACATTTTTTGAACTTTTGTTGCATACTTTCTTGGTTGATGAAGATTCTTTTTGGAGATTTATGTGTCTTTATTACAAGAAAGAAAGACATTTCTCCCTTTCAGTCACATCAAATTACTTGTAAATGAGAATTTTGCCTTGCTCAACTGAGTTTGACCTACTTCTCGTGATGAAAAGGTCATCAATATACAAGGAAATAACCAGCAAATCATCTATGTTAATCTTGATATACAAGGTTAGTTCATTTTTGCTTTTGAAAAAAATGTTATTTTAACATGAAAATCATTGTAACCCTTACTTTGCTGTAGCAAGTTAAGCTCAAACCTTATGTAACTAACCTTCCCGCCATACATCAATTGACAATTATGGTATTTGATAGCTATGACAGTTATGACAATTGAGGAAACTTGTTTTGAAAGCCTTCTAACAATTATTCTAAGCATCTTTTTTATTATATTGATATTTTGAATTTAAACTAATATAATTATATAAATTTGTATTTAAAATCAAATTATGAAATTTGAATTTGTTAAAAACTTATTTTGTAAAACTTTAGGCATATATTAAAGAAAGAGATATAAAAATTGATGTTTTTGCATAAATCCAAGCACTATCACTTTGCCTTAATCTTTCTCTTTACTTTTCCATTTGTTTCAAGTAATTAATGATCACCAAAAACACATCTAGTAAACTAAAATTTTAATATTAGAGCAGGCAACATCTAAAAGCCTTGAAAAAAAGCAATTAAAAAAGAAAGAAAAGATAAAACTAACTGGCTTTTTTTAAAGGAACAAAACATTAAAAAAACCCTACAAAAAACCAAAACCATATTCTGCAAATGACTTCATCCAGGTTTTCTCCACTTCTACCTCTAAAATTCATTAAAGGAAATTATTCTTAGTTGATAACAATGATTTAGAACATTTGATTTATGGGAAGCTATTGAAAAAAGTGTAGAACCACTTCTTTGTTTACCAATCCTTCTCTTACATAACTTAAACTACATAGTAATCAAACAACAAAATAATACATGACATTGAATTTTATCCATTTAGTTGTATTAAAGACCATATTTAATAAAATTATGGGCTATGAAACAACTAAGGATGTATGAAAAAGATTAAAGGAAAAGTTCTTTTGTAGTAAGAAAACTAAAAACATGAACTCCTTAATCTTAGAAGAGAATTTGAACTTCTAAGAATAAAAAAAAGCAAACATTATCAAGAAGTATAGAGATAAGCTTTTCAAGTTGGTCAACCAAATCTAAATCTTAAAAGAGGACTTTCCTAGTAGAAATATTTTGATAAGTATTCTAGAGAGGCTTAAGGCAAAGATTTCCTCCCTAAAAGACTTTAAAGATCTTAACTTCATAAATCTATCAAAATTGCTCAATTCCCTTTAAGCTTAGAAGTAAAGAAGGCTTCTAAGGTAAAAAGAGAACACTAAAGGTACTCTAACCATGAATCAATAACCTAAATGTTAAGTAAGGAAAAGGTAGCAAGGAAAACAAGAGAAAAGGTTAGAGGGTTATGCCAAGTTTGAAGGCAGAAGACAATTTCATCATGTGATTATTGTAAAAAGACTAATCATATTTTTAGATATTAATGAAAGAGGCCTAATTTTATATGCAAAATTTAAAACAAGAAAGGATTTGCTAACATAAAAGGAAGCAACAACAATAAACACAGAAGTCTCAATAAGCATAAATAGCAAATGAAGATAAGATATTAAAAGAGCAGTTATTTAATTATAATAGCTAACTCCACCAATAAGAGTAGTAATAGATGGCTTGTTAATAGTGGTTGCATAAACCAAGTCATCTTATTTACAACTTTTTGAGAAGATTAATAAATCTTTCATAACTAAGGTGAAAATTGGCAATGTTAAGCTAATTTAAGTAAAAGAAAAAAGCTATATAGCCATCCATATAAATACAAGTATCAAATTCATATTTGATGTCCCATGTGTGCCTCAATTAAGTTGTAACTTACTTATTGTAAAGCAATTATTAGAAAAAGGCTATAACTTAGTCTTTAAAGACAAGACTTGTGTTACCTTAAATGCTAAAGATACTTTTCTAATCATGATACTAATGCTAGGCAAAACCTTCTAGTTAGAAGTAAGCAAAGTACGATACCTTGCATTATTTACAAAAGTGTAAGATACTCTACTTAGGCATAAGAGTTTGAGTCATATTAATTTTATTGGTCTTAAAAAGATATAAACGAAGAGATTATTGCATGGTTTGCCTGACCTTATTGAACTCATGTCCATTTATGAGACTCATTAGTTTAGTAAATAAACTATGTTTTTATTTCCATCTAAAACATCATTTAGAGCAAAGTAGAAGTTACAACTCCTTCACAATAATCTCTGTGGTCTTATAAATCATAATTCATTAGAAAAAAGCATGTAATATGTCATTTTTATAGATGACTTAACTAAGTTTACTTCAATTTTCTTCTTTAAACAAAAGTTTAAAGTGCTAAATGTCTTATATTAGTATAAAGCCTAGATTGAGAAGAAATTTGGCTTCCAAATTAAAATCATTAGGTTAGATAATGACTCAAAATACATATCTAATTCATTTAAGCAAATTTGTAGAGATGTAAGGATTTTGACAACTCACTATACCCTACTCATCTTAGTAAAATAAAGTGAGTAAGAAGAAGACAAATCCATTATAGCTATAAGCAAGTAATTGTTAATAGAAATGAGTCTTTACAAATCCTTTTGATTAAATGTAGTAACTATCTTAATGTATTTATTGAACAAGTTACTTATCAAAATGCTTGTTGATTCCACACTATATGAGTACTAGTTTCACATTTAGCCTTTTTTAACACATGTTAAGGTGTTTAGAAAACTATATTATACATATATGCATCAAATAAGGAGAAGTAAGCTAAATTATAGAGCTTTAGTGATTATATTTATTAGTTACACAAATATAACACATATTTATAAAGTGTATGATTCTATCACTAATAAAATATTAGTTAGTAGAAACTTAAAGTTTAATGAAGCATTAAGATAAAGTTGGAAAAAACTGAGGCTAATAAGAACTTAACTTTAAGTTCCAATTAACCTATGTAATTTATACATTAGGAGTTTGACTTCTTAAAAGAAGGTCATGTTGACAACTCATCTATTAAGGGTAATAAATCTCTCAATGACATCTAAGAGATATGTAATAAAGCCTTCCTAAAACCAATAAGTTATAATAAAGCATTAAAGCTCCCTAGTTGGAAAGTTACAATGAAAAAGAAACTTTAGTAAGGAATAACACTTAGATTTAAATACCAAGGCCTAAAGATAAGAAAATCATAGGAGTTAAATGGATCTACAGGATGAAAATAAATGTAAATGGAAACTTGCACAAGCTTAAGATTAGGTTGGTTGCCAAAGGTTTCTCACAGCAAATAAGAGTTAATTATACAAATGTCTTTACTCTTGTGGCAAAGATAAATGCTATCGAGTTTCTTTTGACTACTATAGCTCATAACCATTAGGTGGAACATCGAATAGATGTTAAGTTTACTTATTTAAACGATGTCTTACAAGAAGAAATCTTTCTTAAATAATCACCTACTTTCATCCTTCCTAGAAAAGAAAACATAGTATACTTACTTAAAAATGCTCTTTATGGGTTAAAGTAGACTCCTAAAGTTAAGATGTACACTTAATTACTCAACCTTAACTTTATAAGAAGTGTGTTAGAAGCAACCTTATATGTGAAAACAAAAGCAACATATGTTTTTTATATTCTTATCTATATGAATGATCTTATAATCATTGAAGATAACAATATATTTATTCATTATATCAAAGCAAAAATGAAAAAATAATTTGATATGACAAGGGAAGGATGAAATACTTTTTAGGTTTGTAAATCTATCAATCCTAAAATGTTGCATATTTTACAAAAATTTCATATGCCAAATTATAAAGAGATAGCCACTTTACTCATATTAAATGTTATGCTCTAAAAAAAAGCTAGTTTATTATAAACTAATGCAAGGAAATTTAGAAGTCTCATTAAACGCCTATTATATCTCTTAAATTCTAGACTTGTTATCACATTTTCTGTAATGATGCTAGTTAGGTTTATGCAAAATCTGTCTAAATTACATCATAAAACTACAAAAATATTAAAGGAACATTTAATTTTGGAATCATGTTCAAAAACACAACAAACATCAAATGAAAGGGTTATATTGATAATGACTAAGTTGGATCAAGTAAGGACATGAAAGCACTTCAAGGCATGCTTTAGTCATTTTTGCTTAAGTTGAAAGAAACAAACTATTTTGGCTTAATCTATAACTAAAGTAAAATACATAATTACTGCCTTATCTACAAATTAGAAAGATCATGATAGATTTAAAATTAGAGGAAAAGGAAGTCACCATTATTTATTATGACAATTAAGTAACCACTGCTATTTTAAGGAATTTAGTAATGCATGGAAGAACCAAACATTTCAACATAAAACTTCATTTTGTGAGCAAAATGTAAGTAAATTAAGAAGTGGAACTAAGATTTTATTCCTTTAAGGATTAGTTTGCAAACATCTTAACCAAAGGATTGCAAAAAGGCAAAATTATTGAATTAAGGAAAAAGTTGGGAATGCAAAACAATAACACCAAAAGGGAGTGAAGATTATAATGCCCTTACTTTACTACAGCAAGTTAAGCTTCAACCGTATGTAACTAACCTTCTTCTTAAGCATAAGTTGACAATTATGATAGTTAACAATTATAACAGTTATTATGGCAATTGAGGAAAATTGTTCCATAAGCTTTCCACAATCATTTTAAATATTTTTTATTTGTATTAATTTGTTTAATTTAAATTAATGTAATTTTGTATTTAAATTCAAATTTGTAAAAAACTTATTTTGTAAAGTTTTTGGTATATATTGAAGAAGAAGATACAAAAACGGATGTTTTTGCACAAATCTAAGCACCATCACTTTGCCTTGATACTTCTCCTTACTTCTCTTTCTTTGCCTTCTACTTCAAGTAATCAATGATCACCAAAAAAACATCTAGCAGAACAACTATTGTTCTAGGCCCTTGGAACCAATTATAAGGCCAGAAAATGCATTTTTGAGCAAATAGACTTATCTTTCTTCTCATTGACCTCAAAGCCTTCTAGCCACTGAAAACAATCTACTCTCCTAAGGCTCTATTGAAGAATGCATTAAATAAAATTTTTCTTGCTTTCTGTGCTGCAAGTGCTAGAAGTCTAAGGGTGTTCGGCGTGGAAACAAGAGCAAAAGTTTTTGAAAAATGAACACCAAATTGTTGTGCATAGTCTTTCATTGCCAATCTGGCTTTAAGCTTGTTTACTTATCCATCAGCATCGAGTTTGGTCCTAAGGACCCATTTAACGTCATTAAGATGTCTGCAGTGTTGTCTGTCAATAAGAATCCAAGTTTAGTTCTTGTTGATCCTGTTTGTCAGTGGACTTAGCTTCACTCCTGTTCCAGCTCAGTATAGCAGCCTTTGAAGATGAAGCAAAAGACTCCAAGTTTGCAGAAGAAGAAACAACAGTAGCAACTTCTATTTTGTTCAAATGAGATGTTCTTAGTTGGATTGCAATTTAATGTTTATAAGTTTAGTTATGGGAATTTAGAAAGGACAATTGAAATGATTTTTGAAAGTTGCATTTTTTGTGATAGCAGTTTTACCAACTGCAATGTTAGTGGGGGTTGGTAGAAAATCTGCTAAGTTAAGTTGCTTAAGTAAGCAAACTCAAGGGCATGGGAAGCTTCTATTATTCATCATTTCTTGTACTACAATCATTGCACTGATCTCCTATGCAAAGGAGTTTGAATTACAATAGAATATATGCAAGTTTTATGCCCAATGTTCTGCTGCAATTTTTACTTCATTTCAGTTTGAGACTTCATCTCAGCCTCCTTCAACCAACAGTGTTGATCTCCTATGGCTTCTCTCCCTCCTGACAGGTTTACTGCATCAGAATGAGATGCTGTTCAAATGTAGCAATGTCACACATCTGATAAAGTTCAGTAAGTTCTCTTGTTCTTCTGACGGCATCATCTTCATTTGTCTCGTTTCATTCTCAATTTCTAGTTGATTTTCAGGCTTATTAGAGTTACCACCATTGGCATAGTCATCAATTTAGGATTATTCCTACTTTCAAGCTGCTTTTTCATTGCATTTGACATCTCTTCAGTTTTGAAATCACAGACACTATAGCCTTTGGCATTGTTATTTTAGCCCACAAGGATCCGGCTTCTTATTTTCGTCAGGTTTGTCCCTTTTAACATCAGCAACATAGTTATAGCAGACACAACCAAAGACACAACCAAATACTCTGAAATGCTCACAGGTCTTGACATCATGTCAAGCTTCAAATGGTTTCACTCTTTTTAAGGGTTTTATAAGCACTCTGTAAAGTAAAGAGAGTACAGTATTTACAGCTTCTGCCTAAATTTTCTTTGGTTTAATGTTCTTAATTAAAATGCATCTGCAAGAATTTGATGAAAAATCGCTTTAGCTTAAACTTTGTGCCATTAAAGAATGTGTTTTGACTGTTGGATGGATTTTGGGTCTGAATAAGTCTGATTGATGACTCTAATTGATCTTATTTCTGATATCATTTGTCCACCAGGTGCTAGAAAAGAAAACTCAAGTTGGCAAGTGGGGCGAGCATCGCATTAATATACTTATTACTGTGAGTAGTCCTTATCTTTCCTATTTCAATTGAACTTTTGCCGATCTTTGCAATGCTTTAACACAATAGACATGGACATGTGCATACATCCACATGCGCATGCGCACAAATATACACGCACATACACTGTTTTCCTAATGTGTTGAAGTTGTTTCCTAGGTGTTATGATATTGCATTCATTCTAATGAGCATGTAAGTTATTGGCATTTTTTTTTTTTTGCTAAAGAAACCGTATTCGTGTTTACCTACAATAAATTGATTACCTGAGGATAAAGTTGGTGCCTGGATTCGGGATGGATCTTTTGCAGTTTATGCAGGCAGCGGCTTTGAGATGCTACTTTTAATGGCGATTGCATTGCTTTGTTGTTTCTCTTCTTCAAGCTACTTTTTCTTTTTGGTGGTTTCTCGCTCGAATGCATTTATGCCATTATTCCGGCCTTCATCAAATTTGTAAACTTTGTGTTCATAGAACAAGAAATCATTGCGCATACAACAGGTGACATGTCAACAGAAAACTTTACAGACTTAACAACACTATTTATTGACTCATTCCACATTCCACGCCAACCACTTTTGTCTCTGAATATACGAAATATTCCATGATATTTATTAAACCGAGCATTTCTTGATACAGCGGCTTATATGGCTGCTCCAATCCTATTGTTGAATGATTTGTAAAGGAATCCAAGAAAATCAATTGTGCTGTCCTGAGAAGCATCTTCTAAGGGAGAAGTCCCAAATGACCAATCAACCAGCGTTGAATCATCCCCATAATCAAACAGTTTTAATGCGTTCGCAGATCCATCTAAAGTCCACATTACTTGCTTCCATCCTGTAAACATAGCTGTGTGCAGAAAAGTTCACGGAAAGCAGCTTCTCCTTAATCTGAGACCTCTCACAATCCTGTTGAGGGAACATGAACCCTGAGGCTAGCCGTACATAGCCCAGAATTCCTTCCTCTCCAGTTAAGTCAGTGCATCTTTCAACCATTGGTATCCATTTCCGCAATATTTTAGTCATGGAAACCATGGACCAGACTTCATCTATAAGTGCATCAACTATGTTCACAATTGATCCACGGCACTTGGCAACTGCCTATATAAATGGCGAAGGTTACTGATTTTCATGCGTGTGACTGAAAAGTGAAAATGAGATCAGATTAGTGCAATTGTCAGAGCAAAATCATTTCCTAATTGTACAAGTTCTTTCTTTTCTTGATCAAACCAAATTGTAAAAGTTAGAACATGATAAACAAGCATATGCCATTTCTTGTACTTCGATATAAATGAGTGGGAAAAAGAAATGCATACCATGGATTTGTGTTGAAGCATCTGTCTCAAATCATATGCCCTGTATTCCCAATAGCTCGCACGCCATTTAATCATAATTTCAACACTTTAATCATAATTTTAATTTTAATCAGTTAAAGCTGTTGGTAGTAAAGGAAACTTATGAAGAAGCAATCTAAGAATTGCGTTTGAATACAAAAAAGGAGGGATAATTCCAAGAGTAGGCACTTTGGTGCATACAATTCATTGTACTTTTCCCCTTGTAGGTACCTTCTTGTTAACCTTGTTGCTTAGAAGATGTATACTTAATTGAAGCATGCTTTTCAATTCGGAGATAAGCAAGTAGCTACTAGCTTAACACCTGATGAGTGTACTCCGGAAAGCAAAGCTGGTGATCGTCACCAGATTCTCTAAGCAGCAGAAAGCAAGGCACCGTTTGGCCATAACTGAAATAGGCACCAACTTTTTATGCTCTTTTAGCTCAGTTACTCGAGTGTAAGCCGAAAGTAAGATCTCCCTCTATTGAAAAACAATATATAGCAAGTGAAAATAGTCCTGTATATATGCTTTGATTCAAGTCAATAGCCCCTTACGGCGGAGCACTGCCTGTGCACAGCATTTTCAGCAACTGATGCAGAAAGACGACAACTCAAGAAAAACTTATGGTCGCCCTAACTTTAACTGTGATTCTTTTTAGATTATATTAAGTTCATTGTACACACCCCACACATGGAGAGCAGCAAACACTTGATCCCAAAGACAAGCATTTCAATCAAATGATATCAAGTATTTTAGTGGGCAAGCCTGTGTACAAAATAGCTTAGATTTTATCAGAAAAGAACAGAAAGGAAAGGCATGAATTGCTAAAACAGCGTTTAAGATGCTGTTAAGGTTATTAGCGCAAATTTATGTCTGTATTATTTATATTTTTTTAATTAATTATTATGTAAAGTTTTAAAATTAATAAAATTAAATTTTTTTATACGCCCGTTTGTCTCCTTTTTTTTTTTTTGTTATAAATTTGGAATTCTCATTCTTGACAATTCAGTCTCTACGTGACACTTCCCACTTCCCACTTCTCCTTCCATTTCCTTGTTTTCCAATTGCTTTTTTTTTTAAAAAAAAATAAGTATAAATATTAGGTTATATACTAAAAATTTTCATATAAAAATAATTTATAAATTAATATTTTAAAATTTTAAATTAAAAATGAAGTCAAACTCATAAATTAAATATTTACTTATATCCTCAACGTTGACTAACACAAAATTCGGATAAACATCTGTTGTTTACTGGGGTCTGCTAACCTCTCCAATTTCGGCCTCCGGCTTTTCCAACGGATCTCACTTGCGAGTGACAACTTTTTTCTTTTTTTTTTCTCTTTTGTTCTCTTGCGAATTTTTTTTAGTTTATGTTTGTGGGTCACTAACTTATAATACCTATGACTAAGTCAATTTTGCCTTAATAAATTAGAGCTGCTTTTCTTCTCCGTTCAAGAAAAATTCCCACAGCGTGAAATTGAATTGATTTTAATTGTTGGTTGTATTTTTTTTATATATATATTTTTGGCGAAGGTGGTGTTACTTACCGTAAGTATTGCTTCAAGTGCTTTCACTGCAAAGCACGTTAAAGGTATTATTTTCTTAACGCATTTTTTGTCACCATGTAAGCTGTTAGGATCTATTTGTTGGCTTATGTCAAATGAAGCTCTTTGATAATCTGTCAGACGAATGTTCTCCTAAACTAGTAGGGTTGATGGTATTCTTTGTGATTACGAGAACCCATATTGTTATTAGAACAAATTGTTTGTCTTGTCGACCTAAACTTAACCAGATGACTAGTAGCTTTTATTTCTGGATATTTTGTTAACTAAGTTTCGTACTTTCTATGCTTTCAGCTAAGCAATTATTCATCCATGGAAGGAGTAGTCTACTGTAAGCCTCACTTTGAGCTGCTGTTCATGGAGACGGGTAGTTTTAACAAGAGCTTCCAGTCGCGTGTGTCCGCTTGTTCATGCAAAAGTTTTTTTTTTTTTTTTCATTTGAATTTCTTTTTTTGAAATTCAACTGAGAATTGAACTCCTGAGCAGGTAATTGTTCCCCATAACACTTCGTATACATGACAAATGACAATTGATTATTCTCTCCGACTTTCAATGGCTTGTGCTGGTTTCAGACAAGATCACCTAGCAAAGCTGCTAGCATGTTTTCTGGGCCACAAGAAAAATGTGCTACTTTTGGTAAAACTGCTTACCCGCTCGAGAATGTAAGATTTGGATAGTTATGTCACTGTCTCAGACTCAGTTTTACTTGAGTTGATTTCCTTGACGTTGTACTCCATAAGAGACCAGTTCAAAATCGATCACCTTTGTTAGAGGTGCAAGTTCTGTTTCAATGCTCGTCTACTTTTCTTGTTTTTTATTTTTTTCCCCCTTTTCCTTTGGGGTTTTGTTATGAAAGTCTGTTGTAACATAGCAAGCGTAGTTAGCATAATTTCGTGTAGGGACTTCCGTGTGGTTAGATGATAGTTGTTCTGTGAGACAAGGTTAGGTGGCCCTTACAGATATTTGAGAGCACGCCCATACCATACAGCGCTGCTGGTCTCCAGCCCCTGATGTCCTACAAATTACAAAACCAAAAGCTGGACAACAGCCAAGCTAGATGGAATGTATTTTGGAGTTAGAACTTTATAATCATAATTTGGTTTTTTCTTCTAAAATCTGCAGGTAACGGTGGAGGACAAAGCATGTCAAAAGTCATGTTTCAGGTGTTCTCATGGCGGCTGTTCTATATCCCCATCACATTATGCAGCCCTGGAAGCTGTGTTGTATTGCAAACGTCACTTTGCTCAACTTTTCAAAGAGAAGGGAAGTTACACCCATCTCATCAAGTCTGCATCAATGAAACATGCGGCAGCTTCTTATATTTAATTGTATGTCTATTTGTATGGTCTCATTTACTGCTCGTGCTTCACTCTGCAATCAACCGGCAAAAGTTTATTCTGGTGTTATCGTTTTGATTTTTGAGTCTGTTTTTTAGCTGTGCTTGAAATGTTTTGGGCTTGGTCGATGTACGGCATTGAGCATCCTCACAATTATAAAATTTCGCCGGAGGGGTTGCAAAAGTGAATGATATTAGTGCCTTTCTTTTTTTCGGGTGGAGGGTGGTTTCTGCGCGCTACTGCCCCCAACTCTTTGGGCGGTGGGGTTCTTGTGAAAGCATAGTTTTCTGTAGAATTGATTCGTGTAAATGGGTTTTTTGGGATGCCAGCTGAAGAATGCAATTGTTGATCAATGAGATGAAGGATGTTTGTTGTTTTCACTTGCATAAAAAGATAAAAAAATGAGTCAAAATAATCAGCTTCCAAAAAGGTTGAGGTAAAATAAATTTCCGATAAAAATTGCCCTTACGTGCTTTGGTAAATTGATTTTTCTGACTCTTTTTTTTTTCGGTTGCATATAAGCATCTTTAATACTACTTTACTAACCAAACGTATATGGGCAGCTAACCAACCAACTTTATATCAGCAGTCAGCACCAGACCTCAGACAAAGAAGACCACAAAACAGTAAAATTTAACTGTTCTTTTTCCATCAATTAAACAATATGATAAATGTTAATAACAAAGTAATTCTATGAAGACCCAGTTCTGCAAGTCCTGTTCCCAGAAAGAATTTGAAAGATAAAACAGTATTCCTCTACGAACCCCACCTGTGAACAATAAGGATAGATGTCACTTATTTTTCTACTTCTGACTAATTCTGCAGCTGTTGCCATGAATCGGAAACCAATTTCTAGGGCTTCCAGGGAAAAAAAAAATAGAATTTGAGGCCAAAATCCATAAGCACCAATGGACCAAAACCAGCCCAAAGCCGCCTCTAAGAGGTTGCTGCTGTCCTGGTGCCCAGGACGACAAACCATAAAGAGCATTGTTCTTCGTGCTTTTTTTAAAATGACTATTCACTTGCTCCGTTTCTTGGCTTCACTGTACAGAATAACTCCAAAGACGGTAAGCGTGTAACCAAGCATCCCAGTGACGGACACAGGATTTCTGAAAATCAAAATTGAAATCACAACAGCCACAGCACCTTTTGCATTCCCCAGTACCTGGAATATCGATAACTCTTCCTTATGTTAGAGCTTGGGACAGAATAAACATAGAAGATTAAAATGAAAATAGGAGAAGGAAATGGCATTGATATTCAAATGCATAAAACATGAGAAAACCAACATGGCAGGCTGGGGCAATAAAAGGTGAGAGCCTCAAAGTTTTGGGCCCCGCTATCTTAGCAAACACGAAAACACCAAAAGACTATGTGCTCCCCCAACCCTCCTGCCCCCCTGAGGCGAAAAAGCCCCTCACCAAAAACTAAACCAAAGAAACAGCATAAAAAAAAAAAATGTAAGTTGACCAATAATTGTATAATTTCTCACTGTGTTATCCATCTCAACTCCTCAACTAAAGCTCATTTGTTAAATTCTTAAAAAAGAAGAAAAAGAGGAAAAGAATTTATAACAAAGCTTCAACAACTTTCTAAAGTATAGACTGTAGCCACTTGAACATAATTGCTACCATTTCAAGGCATGCTACCTTCCCTCTGTCTGATATTGCACAAAGACCAACATCTAGATCAGTGACAACTAAGACCATGCCCCAGAAATTGGTTTGTATCAACCATTTCCTGGCTGGCAAAAAGGTTCCACTTATTTCAGAACAAATGCAACCTTATCAAAGAATGAGTTAGAAAGAAACACAAGTTGGTGGATGATTTTGGGAAAATATTGATACCAGATATCAATGAGTCTCAAATACTCGAAGGAGAAAGACTCAAAACTCTTGCATGCGATCTTGAAGGAAAATGGTGGTCTTTAGAACAGAATCAATTTGAAGAAATAAAAGTAAAAACATTAGCCAATAAAATGCCAAGAAAATTCTCAGATTAGCCAAAACAAATGGTGACTGAATGCTTATGAATAGATTATTTTGTAAACTTGCAATGATTATGCACCACTGACAACATTCAGAATTTCTTGGCATTTCAACCAGCCATACAAGCAGAAATTATCTAACACTCTGTTGCATCAAAAAGGAAATGAACTCCTCTGCAAGCCACGTTTCAATGCTAAAATTCTAATATACTTATGTCACACTTATACCCAGTGTATCATCATTAAGATTCATCTAACTCCCTATTCAAATGTATTCCTATATTCATTCATGGAGGTTGTAAGTTAGAAACGGGATGGGACACCATCTGTTCCATATTCTGAGAAAAGCACTGAACTGACTTTATAGAGAGAAATTATCCAATAATTAACTTTAAAAATGTGTTTTATTTAAAAATATGGCCAAAACTTCCAAGAAGGTTTAGACTCATGTAGTCCCACTTGGTTATAACTGGATTATGACACCATGAATATTCTCGTTTCACTTTATTTTTTAGTGAGGAAAATTAGCATTTTCTTAAGGCTCACACTTAACACAGATGAGCATTTTTGCAATCAAAAAATATAATAACAAAATGTCAAAGGAAGTCCGTCTGCAAAGCAACACATACCTGGAGGGTAAGAGCACTTGTATGTTTTGTGACCAAAAAATTGGTCAAATTTACAAAATATGCCAGTGCCGAGTTGAATAGCAGGTACCAGATGATCTTGATGTCGTCTCTAGCAAGGGCCAGTGTAATTCCAACCACATTATCTTCCATAATAAGGGTTGCAGGGAGTAAAAGTACAACAGCAACTGGAGCCATGTATAAAAGGAGATTCATAGAATTCAGCTTCTCCCTTAAAATATCAAATAAGAAATAAAAACAGCCTCTCAGTATGAATACCACCTCAGAATGAATGTGAAAGATAATAAGAAACTATGTCATGCCTTGAACGGTGAAAAATTTAATGCAGGTGGCAGTTGATAAACATCCTTACCCCTCAGAGGAAAGCAAAATCCCTTGCAGCACTGTTTTGAGTGCCCTAGCAGCAGTAGCAGCAACGCACATTATAAACCCAAATAGATGGAAACTCGGTTCACCCTATGGCCATGGAAAAGATAAATAATAATAATAATAATACGGGTAAAAATTTCAACTGAAGATAGCAATCCAATTCCTTACAATTAACACTTGCTCCTAGATCCCATACCACAACATAATGCAAGCAAGCACAAAAGTTTAGTGGAAGGGAAAAACAAAGAACTCCATCAACTAAAATTCTGGGATCACTTTTGTTCAACATAAAGATCCCAAGCAAAACAGTTCTAATTACGAGCCCACGGCCATTTTCAAGGGGTAATAGCATTCAATTCCAAACTGATCCAGTTCAACGAAAATCTAACTAAACCCATGAGTTATACAAACCATGGGAAACAGATCAATTCTCATTAACATCCCTCATTAACTAAATTGATAAGCAAACTCTTTCCACAATAACCGTATGCAAAGGGAAGAAAGCACTTACTCCGCTGGCAATAATAACGCCGGTAACGACGGGAATCAAGGTGACGTAAGTGAGCCAGGCCTCCCTTTTGAGAGTAAACAAGTAAGCGAAAACCGCGGTGAAAAACGGCGTCGTGGCACCAACAGCCTGGTTAAACGAGACGGGCAAGAACTTCAAGGAAATGTTTCCGAAGACGACCGACACGCAGAAAACGAAGCTCAAGGTGGAGATCTTTAAGAATTGGGTGCGGGAGCGGATGGTCTGCATAGGGACCATCTTCATCCACGCAATGGCCACGTAGCTGAGCAAACTGCAAGCCGTCATGTGGCACATGGTCAAGAAGATCGGGTACTTGAACCCGTAATTGCTCAGCAAGTACTTGTTCAGTAACAGCACCCCTATGTTCGACGAGTACCACGCCGTCACTAGCCCTATCGTGAACAGCCGCGACGTGTTCTTCATGGCGGCGGCAGCGGCGGCTTCGTCTTCTCCTCCTCCTCCTCCTCTTTTATCGCTCGAAGATCTGTCGGCTCTGATCGGAAGGTCGTCAAGACTTTACTTTTTTTGTGGGGTGGGGGGGGGGAGGGAAGAGATCAGGTGCGGTGAGGAGTACTCACAGCAAATTGAGATTTATGGTAAGGGAATTTTCAGGAAATAGAAAGAGAATAGAATAAAAAAGAAGAATTAAGAGGAATTTGGTCGAATGGAGGATGGCGGTGGCGCTGACGGCGGTGGAAAAGGCGTGGAGGAGGAGTGGAGAAGGGCCGAACTTTAGGTGTTTGGTCTTTCCGTTGTCCCTGTTCGATTCCGACTTATAAATGTTGCCTTTCTCTTTCCCCTCCCTCTCTGGCGTTTTTGTGCATTCTCCAATTTTTTTTCAATATTATTTGACATTTCTTGAGATATTATCTGATTCATAAGCTTTTTCAAAATATCGAGTCTATTTTTTTTTTTTTTTTGTTCGTAATATCACAGAGAAAAGTCTAATTGGTATAAGTTGGAAAATTCCCATTACATTCCACAATTCCCGTTCAAACCCTCTCTCTCTCTCTCTCTCTCTCTCTCTCTCTCTCCGCGTTTTGTGGTGTGATATGTTCCCAGTCACAATCTCACTTCTGTTCGTTTATTAGATAGAAAATTAAAGAAGTTTTTAAATAACTAAATGTAAAAAAGAAAAAAAAAAGATAACTTTTTAGGCAAAAACTTTATAGTCTTTTGATCATTGTGAATCCTGAAATCGGGTGAAAAAGCATTGGTGGGTAATAGTTAAACTAAGCCAAGATTATAGCAAATTCTATCCTCATGCATTAGTTTAGAAAGTTTTTTTTTTTAAACCAGAATTTTAATAAATATACTAATCATCATTCATATTAGTTTGTTTTTGGTCATCTTGGTCGCTTAAATATTTAGTTTCCAAGCATCAATTTGTAAGAAAGAGAGTGTTTTTAGCAAAATATTTTTAACATAAAACACACAAATTTAACAATTAGTTGGCGTAAAAAGGAAATCTGCAAACTATGTGATTTGTTTCGTTATAATTTTCTTTAAATAAAAGATAATTTAAATGTTAGACGTCAATACATTTTATTTTCATGATGTTGTGATAAGATGTAAGTAAATGTCTTTATAAGTCATTTATTAATATTTTGATTCAAAATATTCACATTAATTTGAAAATTTTGAAAGCTGGTTTTACTGAATAAGCATTTTGGTTTTCTCTACACATGCAACTCTACTGCACAAATGCTTGGCAAAATTAGCATATTAGGCCATCAGCTTGCAGCACTGTCGGTGGTGGACAGGGGTCAAGCCGAGGAATGACGCGACATTGGAAATTGGAACGAACTCGCGTCGATTTCGTAATGAGATGGACGACCTGACGTGATGCCTAGAAAAGGATAAAAAGTGTCGGTGCAATGGATGTATATTTTCCAGATATTAAGATCTATGGCCCTGGAAAGGAAAGGTAATGGCAAATGAGTCCGTTCCCCCCCCCCCCCCCCCATGCTGGGTAACGCCTGCAAGACCAAAGGGAAACAGCGGCATCATGGCACGGCAGCTGGCCGTTCCGGCCGTCCTATTCTTCACATTGACATGTCGGCCGTTGGCCAAGAGTTAAACATCAGCATTACACATGTTCAAATTTGTGATCGAATTGAAGCGTGATTGAGCCTAAGCAGGAATAAAAAAAATAAATAATTAATTATGGTTCAATTAGCTCTACATCAAGCTGGTTCAACTAATTGGTGTTTTACATTTTGAGTTGACTAATTTGATTTCATTGTCCAATCGTATAACATTCCTAATAATTATATTTGAAATTAAGCTTCTCTTAGATCTCATATCAAAACCAAATCCAGACTTTAGAGACATTTTGAGTTGGCTTGCATATATTATAATACAAACTATCACAACGCAGAGAGAAGCATAGAGAAATTAAAATTATCACCACATTTTGGTGAAATTATGACCACAAATTGACTTTCCAAGAAAAGGTCCGTGCCCCATTTGCAAATCACATGTTTTAAGTTACATGACGATCCAGATTTGAGCTTGGGCTGGCATTTAAGCCCATGCAGGCAAACAACCCATTATCCCTCCTATTTCCCAAATTTTCAGTCTTTGGTCCCCTTCTCTTATTTTTCTCGATTCATGCCTCTTTTCCAATGTGATGGTTTTGACACGCAAAACTGTTATTGGGGCAACATGTCAATGGGGTTAACAAAATTTAGAAATTTATGCTGCTGAATTAAGATTTGTAAACGGAAAAAAAAAAGAAAAAGGAAAAAGGTCAAGAAAAGCGCAAGGATTTATGGTTCGTTTGAAATGATGAAAATTTATAGAATTCCATTTTAATTCCTTTGATTATTTTTCGTTAAATATCATAATTTTTCAAATGTAAGGACTCAATTGAATTGTTGAATTCTTCAATTTTGAAAAAATGTCTTGGAGGGAACCTTTGCTAGCTTGGCGTACGTACGTGGGGATCTGCCCCGTCTTTTTCTCGTCCGGCTCTTGTGATTTCAATGGCCCACTTTAAAACGGTCCAGCGACGGTCAACAATCGTACGACTTATTTTAATAGATTCTACGGTTTATTTGGGCGTCACGTTTTGCGGATTTGGAAGGAGAAAATATTAAGTGCACGCACGTGATTTAAGCTTAAAACAATTCATACAACATAGAGAAAAATTAAATATTAATATTTATTGAGAAATATAAGAAGTTAAAAAATTACAAATTAATTATATTTACCATCATGTGCATAATTTTTTATGGGATGCTTTGTTTTGCGGGCAAAATTCTCAGAGCACACTAATCTTATAATTATTATGTTTTTCAATTTTTAGAAAATCAAAAATGGTAAAATTTATCGAATATAAAATATATAACCACCGGTTAAGTAAATATAAATATAAATATACACACGCAGCTAATAAATGGCTTGTCACGCGTCACAACCGATGTTAAATTTCTACGTCTGACTTTTGACTTCAGAATGTGCATTTAATGTGTCTTAAATTTCTGCGTCTGACATTTTACTTTACAATGTGCATTTAACGTTGACGAGCCTTATAAGCAAAGGAAAACTGAAAGGTATAGATACCAAGACTAACAGACAAATATTTATTTTTGTATGACCAAAATGTAGTCCACGAAAGTAATAAATATATTCAATAAATTTGCATTTATTACTATGTAACAATTTGGCTTACCCATCAACATTTGTCCCATTGCATATTGGTTGGTTTCCTCTTCATTTCACATACAACAACCCTTGTTTTATGCTCCAAGAGCACATAGCTTTGACGAACAATGGCACCAACAAGCAAATATTTGTGCATATCTTCTTGTTGGTGCTTCAATTCGTATGTTCTTTTGGCATTTATTCGTCATTTCATCTATTTTTTTAATATACAAATAAATTGTTTTCACACATGTACACAATGGGATGCTTTGTGGGCAAAATTCTCAAAGCACACTAATCTTATAATTATGTTTTGCATCTTTAGTGTAGTCAAATTGAGATTTTAAATAATTATTTTCTACCAAATTATAAAGTTTGTGAATTTTTTTTTATTCTTGACTTCATAAATTGGTTCAAATTTACTAATTATAAATAAATTTTGGGATGCATTGTATCTAAAGGTCTAAAGGTCCATAGGATCCTACTGAATGGTATGGGCGGATCCAAGGGAGGTCAGGTAGAAGGAAACGCCCCATCGAAAATTAGATTTTGGTCTTATTTTATTTTTTGGAAAATTATTATTTTATTTTTTATCTATATAACGTTTTTTTCGTTATATTTGTGTATATAAATTTTCCTTTTATGTAAAAACTTTTCAAATCTGCCACTCATAATTAATATAATAACAATAATAATTGGAATTTTTCAGGTGTGGAGAGTCAATACTGAAGAAACTTCATTACGCTAGCAATGGGGATGTTGATCTTGGTTTGGTGCTTGTTGTCAACCGCCGCTACCTGATTGCGAGACTGCATGCGTGCAGAAGCCTCTGATGACTACGGATGCCAACGGGATTGTAAGCCTCGTGTGACTGAAATTTGCTATGCTTGTCTTTCTACTATAAGTGACCTACCCTTGTTCCTTGGTTTATGTTATATGGAATTCAATCTTAGTTACCCTTGTACCTCGGTCTATGTTATATACAATTCTTTCTTTTTCTTTGTCAGAAGGAAATAATGGAAAATGAACCTACCGAGGATCATAATCCGACCCGAAAATGTTTGAGAGTTATTCGTGTTCGAGCCAAAACGCGACCCGAATGGGTTCAGGTGGAGTTGGCGGGTTCCGTCCAACGTCTGCCCCACTGTAAAATATGCTGCTCATGCTAACATAAAAAACCCTGCAACAAAAGAAACCAATGAAAAGAAGAGGCATCATGGTATAAATCCAGAAACTAGCAAATGCCTGCATTTAAAGACCATGAAGACCTGGCCCATTGCTTTCATTTCTCCCCCCTATTCCAAAGGACTATCACTGTTCCTAAGGAGAAAGAGAAGTAAGAAACTGCCTAGGCAGACTGAAGATGTCCTTCCCGGAAAAAGGAGAGAGGTCATTCATGCAAACTAGCTGAAGATGTTTCCTTAGTCGCTCAACCATTCCGTCACCCCGAAACGCAGGAACCATTTGAACTACTCATCCTTGCAGCAGAACTATTACGCAACAATGAAGAAAGCCCCAGCGAGTTTTAAAGTGTGTTTCTTTCACTTGCAGGTCTTTTAAGAACTAATATAAGCTCTGATGCCATATTTGTTATTCAAGTGCAAAAGAATTGCAGGACAAATGTAAAGCCTACAATCTTTCCTTTTTGTTAATATTTGTTTATAGTGTGTAATTTTGATAGTGAGAGCAGAACGAAAGACTACAAAAAAAGGCAACTCTGCAACATTTCATTAATTAATTTACTTATATATGTTACAATCATCATTGTAAATTCAAAAACACAAAGTTACAACTTGCCGGCTTGGGTAAGAAGAAACATTAGAATTTGAGTTATAAATTACTAATTCAAACTAATTCAAATTCAAATACAAAATTTGCTTATTAAAGAAGCCAATAGAAGAAGTTCTAAATTCTTGCAGCAACTTTGGCTAACTTATCTATCTTACTAAATTCTTGCCTCAAAAGTGACCTACTAAATTCTTGCAACAACTTTTAACTAACTTAATTAACTTTTGAAGTCTCGCACGCATCTTAACAGAAATTGAAATTTTAGATTTGGGATGGCGAGCGGCAGCACCAACCTTATCTTTAAGTTGCACCTTCATTTTAAAGGCCTCGTTGTCCTACAATGTATGATGCACTTAAGTTTTAAAGACGAAATTAAAGAGCTTGGAAGGAAAATGGTAAAACGACTTAGGAATAAAGGAGGACCATTCATAGCACTCCATTTGAGGTGCCAAATGTAAATCTAATGAAAAAATGTTTGTTCACTATTCACTTTGGAACTTTCACTAATAAGGCAATATCAATGACTTATATGAGAAAGAAGAATGATAAGGAGCAAACATAATCTTAAAGTGCCTAAAGATGAAAAAAGAATTATGACATATGTTATATGAGTCCCCCTTTTGTTTTAAAATGATTTTTTGACATTAAGATAACATGAATTTTGCCAAGAATGTTGGAAGTCTAGTATTTCGGTTATGATATACCAAGGTAATAAAATGTCTAATATACACAAAACATGTACAAGGGCAGACATAACCTATATAGTTGACAAAATAATTAAGTACATAAGTGACATGCATTGACATGAAGTAAAAAAAAAAATAATTAAAGTATCTAAAGAAAGTAAGATTATGATATAAGTTATATCGATTATCCTTTTATTTTAGAAAAATACTTAGATGCCCATTAGATCATTGATAAAGAAAATCATACTTCTACTAGCAAATAAATCATTAAACTTGGTGATATGTAATTTCTTGGAGTTCTAAAAACAAATTTGCATAACAAAATGCACAATGATTGCAAGTAAAAAAGTAGAATAATTAAGGAATTTGCTTTATGAGATTCTTTGTGGAAAAACTGAAAACTTGCCACAAAAATGCAATCTGGACGATGATGATCATACCATTCTAAGTGCAGCTTTAGTAAAAGGTCCATGCTGTTGAGGTTTATGAATGATAAAGGATGCCATAATATAGCTGCCGATTTGGACTTCACAAGCCACATAAAGATGCAAATTAGCCTTGCAAAGGTAGTGCAAATAACATAATGCGTGAGAGGGAGAAAAAGTAATACCTCATCTTTGCCCGCGCAACAGCCGTGTGCCTGACCAGATCCTTGAAGTCCTCCATTCTATCTCTAATTCTCGTCATTTGTATTGCCATCTGCCAGCAAACAAATTCTTTATTGTTGTGCTTTAGAACCTGAAGAAACCTCTTGAATCAATTTGGATCTCAGACCGCAGAATTAACAGAAATTTAATAGCAATTTAGAATTAATATCAATCTTGCCCGATTTAAAACAAAAGGAAAAAGACAAATGTGGGAGACCAGAAACAGAGAATTTAAAAAAAAAAATAAAAATAAAAAAGAAGTAGAAAACACAAAACTTTGAACCGCCTATTTTCCACATTTAATCCGGCTCGACAGAGAGAAAGAGCTCTTGTTGGCACCACTGCCATTCACAAACTCAACTCAACGGCAACCCACGTCCTTAAGATACTATCTCCAATTTTGAAATCCAAAAAACGGAATGAGAGTTGGAAACCTCGAGCTCTAGCATACAACACTCCAATTTTGTCTTCCTGGGTTATAATAATTCGCCTTCAGCATCAAAACGCTTTACCACACAAGAAATTGAATGGATGAGCGAGGAATGATAACAATTATTTCTTAGTGATAAAACACAATTATCGCTGAACGTGCCAAGAGCCAAGAGCCGATTACCATCCAACCAAACCCACTTTGTTATGCCTTGGATCTTAAAGAAAGTGTGGGTTTGAGAAAATCAGGGTTGAAATGGAGTTGCTAGGGTTGCAAAGTTGGAAGAAAGATATTCGCAGAGGGGAAGAAGGAGGAGAAGAAAAGAGAGGGAAAATTTGTTGTAATGCGTTATGCCCATTGCTAGTACGGTATCAAACTTTTATACACGTGGGTTGCCACGTGGACTCTTCTCCCTACCCATTTTTCCTCAGCACCCCGCCTTATTTGTTTACATCAAAACGATTTGTTTTATTTAATTTCTAACGCCTTTAACGGCATAGTTGACGACGTTGCCTATGTTTGCTGTGACTCACTTCTAACCATCGTTCAGGCTACGTCAATGGCTACTGAAACTTCATGCTTACCTCCTTCCTTCCTTTATCCTTCAGTGGATATTCAACCACCCAACTAAATTTTAAACTTAGAATTCATGACAAGTCCCCCCTTGATGGACTAGCCTTGTCCTCAAGGCTGGAATTGGGGAAACTGCGTCATTATGAAGCTTCAATCCTCCCATGTAACTTTGGCTTCAGATAGGTTTGACCATTGGACTAGGATTTGAGGAACTACTCTGTTGTGCCGCTTCACCACCCTCCTTCGCAGCACTGCAACAGGTTTTGCTAGCAATTGACCCTCAAATCTTGTCACTGGCAAGTGCGGCATAAGTTGTTGTTGCTGAGCCACCACTCGCTTGAGCAGTGATACACAGAAGATAAGATGAATTGTAGAGGCGCTTGAGTTTGTAGGCTACTGGTCCCACTCTCTTCAGCACTTGAAAAGATCCATAACACTTGGATGCCAGCTTTAAATTCTTCCTTACAGCAATTAAAACTTGCCTATAGGGTTGAAGTTTAAGGTAGACCCAATCACCCACTTCAAAGACTCGCTTAAAACCTTTTCCTATCAGCCATTTGCTTCATCCTGTTCTGAGCCTTAAAAAGCTATTCCTGTAATAACCTATTCATGTGCTACCTTTACTGAACCCATAAGGTGATCAACTTCATGCATTTTGATTCACGCCTTGCTAATAATGGAATTGTGCCCTCAATTCAAAGGGGATTCATTGCTGCGCAATGTATGATGTACCAAGCTTTAGAGATGAAATTGAAGAGCTTGGAAGGAAGTTGGTAAATCGACTCAGTAGTCACGGAGGACCATTCATAGTACTTCATTTAAGGTGCCAACTTTAAATCTAATGAGAAAATGTTTATTCACTGTTCATTTTGGAACTTTCACTAATGAGGCAACATCAATCACATATACAAGAAAGACATGCTTACTTTCACTGGAAGTAGTTAGAATCTCACTAAAGCAGAAAACAGGGAATCGAGGATTATGAGGTTAAAAACACCGATCTGGGAAGGGAAAAACACCAATGGCACAACTTGAGGGATCATGTCCTAAGGCCCCAGGAGAGGCTGCTGTGTTCTTTGTGAAGACTGTGAGCTATCCTTTCGATGCAAAAGATTTATATGATTGTTGGCAGAATTTATGGGTATAAAAACACTTGAAGATAAATACCTAAACATCTACCTACGTTCTTTCCACATTGGCCACCAAAGAAGAAATGGAACCTTTCCTCAAACGCTAAAATCAGCTAGAGCTAGATTATGTAGTATCAGTTGAAAGTGATATTTTAATCTACACCTACGATGGAAATATGGCCACGCCAGTTGCAGGTCATTGGAAATTTGAAGGATTCCAGAAAACTACAAGCCCTGACGAGTATGTGTTAGTCATGGTATCAAATCCTTAATCAATTGATATTGGTTGCACTAGATGTATTTGTTTTTTATTTATCTTGTATTGTTATTGCAGGTACCATTTTATCTGGCTGATTGACCGACTGGACAATCAGGGAACAGGACAGGAGATCCAATCCACTGGCTGTCAAGGGAGTCCAATAAATCCTTTTTCCCGGCTGCATCCGTGACAAAAGTTTCGGAACATAGAACCAGCATCAGTTCAACCGTGTGTGGGGCTGCCGCATGGATCACCAAAATAGCTTTGTTGTGGGGGTCCAATCACCAAAAGCATGCACAACAGGTTAACATACGATCAGCCCGCACAGTAAGAAACTTATCGTGTATGTTTAATGATTTTGGTAGACACTGGCCTAAGCAATAGATTATTTTCTGGATTAATTGTCAACCATTGTTTACACGATGAATGTTCTTAATTTAAATCTTATCTTCTTTCGACATGCGTAAATACATTCAAAACCAGACTATTTTGTAGCCCTCCAAGACATAAATCTCCCTTTGACGCCAGCTTTTATGTTTCTTTTTTGGTTCTTGATTACATTGAAATTTGGAAATCACCTTTTACATTTAGCTAATGCAATTTCCAAGCTTCAAAATGCCACAATTATTTCCGCACCCGCATAATGCACGTCCACAATCCATTGCCAAGTTCAGAATATTAAGAAATAGATTTTGATATATAACCATCAGGAAGCAAACAAAAGTCCAAAAGATCAAATAAAGTTTGATCAAATCTTAATCTATCTTCCTCTCCTCTTTACCTTCTCTCTCGGTCATTTTCTAATTCAAATTCAAAATTTCAAATATCAAGACTACAGAGACCCTTCGGGATATATGTGTGTCAAACTAGTATAAGAACGATTGGATACTGAATCCACTCAACTATACCAATCGAGAAACAGGACTGAGAAAGTGAGTACAAATAGAAAAAGCAAGAGAAAGGTCCTGCTACTGCTATTCCGCTGTATGGCTTGGGTCAGTTCTTTGTTACCAAGCTCCACATTCACTGTAGCCTCAACTGCCTGTAGAAAAATATTGAGAGATATTTTGACCGAAATGTAAGCAAAAGCATCTCAAGGAAGAAGAAAGAATAATTGACCTGTTCATATAAATGTTCTATCTGCTGTGCTTGTTGCAGAACATGCGTGGACATGAGGTGATTCAGAGCAGACATTTCGACCATCTTTGTTTCAGTTTCTTGAACGGCATCTAAAAGAGCAGTCAGTTCTACCTGTATATCAAATACAACAACAGGCAGCTTCAATTTCACTGGATCCTTTACAATCAAATCTGAAATGTTCACCAATTACGTGACAGGAAAGCTGTCAAATTTCGCAAAATTTTAAAATTTTATTTTAGCATCTAGATTAAATATTAGACCAACATGTCCAGTGGTTAGCTTTCAGTAACTTCAGGGGTTAAATCAATCTAAATCCCATAATCATGCCCTGCAATTAAGCAAGATATTTACCTACTATAATATTTACTCACCATACTTTCAACAGAAATAATATAAGTTCTAACAACTTCTATTGATTCAGATTAAGTTAGTGTGACACTTCTCTTTTGTTGTCTTCATTGTTTCAATAGGTTCATTGTCTAGGGATTCATTAAGTACATTGTCTATTGTTTCCATTGTTATTATATTCCATTATGTATTAGATGCTCCACAGTCTATTTTTTATATAATGTATAAGCTAAGTTGTACGCTCCGTTCCTTGTTCTGATGTGATGTTTGGTTGAATTTGCATGAGTTGTGGATTCTATTTGTACATGTACCGCCTTAGGACAAGAATTGTGTGTGTTCTATTTTTTCAGGCTTACAGGTGCCTATGGTGGGGTCCTCTTGCTTGGGAATCGTGCTGCTCCGGTCCCCCATTTCAGCTCATGACAACAGCTTGAACAAATATCATTAAACAGCAAAGAGTTTGCTTACCTGAAGTGCACGAGTTTCATCATCCAACAACTGCTGTTGCATTTTATGAGGCTGAAGTCGATTTTCATCAGGCTCTATGTGTTCTGAAGAGCTCGTTTTGGAGGAATCTACAGAACTTGGCTCTGCAACACGGTTAAGTTTTTTTCTAGGTATCCTTTTATTAATAGCATCTTGGAAGCGTACGACTCTTAGCTGATCAAACTGTGAAGTGACTGCATGGAGTTTCTCACTTAAAATCAGAACCTGCAATTGTAAGCAGCAAGCCAAAAAAGAAAAGGTACCATGTGAAGGAAACTAAAGATAAATTAGAAAGCCTGAATCTGCAGAGAACGGACTAATGTTAATATTAAGAATGAGTGAAACAAAGACAGGTTGCTCATATTGATGTCCTCACTAGGATAAGAAAGAAATGGTTTTAGAAGATACACGAGGCAGTGCTACTCTTTGGCATCTATAACAGCTGATAGGCAATATAATATCATATGCTACCAGATCACAGCAAAGCATGATGGCAACAAATGTGGAGGCAATGGTGAAGGTTGAACTAAGGCAATGTTACATGCCTGCATATACTGGTCACTTTTTGTGGCTGTTTAAATCAGACTTTCACGAGGATTAAAACACATTGAGACTTGCCATGTCAGCCAGTCACATATACCCATAAAAGGAGCCAATCAGATTGTAATATTCATCGTAGAATCCAGTTTTGATCAACGTATACACCAATAAATACATGCCCATTGGTACATCCATGTAATGATAATGGCCAATACTATTGTAAAAGAGTGCTTCAGTCTGGGTAGCACAAATGCTCTACACCAAAGCATAAATTCATCAACTCATGGAGAATTTATGTTGAAAAAAACACTACTGAAAAATAAAGAATAGCATAATCATACCACCCCATGTTTGTGTGCTATGGTATCAGGATTTGCACTATCAGCCCTTATTCCAAGCCAGCCCTTTGAATTTGCTTCTTCATCAGTTGCGCTATTTTTGAGAATGTCAATCTGTTCTTTACATGTTTTGATAAATGCAGCAACCTTCAGAAAATTTGACAAAGGAGAACATGTTTCAGGAAAGTAGGATGAGAAGCAGTTCTCTATTTAAAAGAAAGTTTAGAGAGAAGGCACCAGGAAAGGAAGCTAAAATTTCATTGGAAAATCAGTTTGGCATCTAAACTGATTAAAATTCATTTTGGTGGACAAAAGCAGACAACAAATCAGAAATTGATTGGAAATGAATTACGTTCAATCTCAAGAAGAGAACAATAATGTAGATGCATCATATAAACTTTTCAAGCCATACTGGAAGAGAAATATAGAAAAATACCTGTGTTCTCAAAAGAATTCCATGAAAAGTCTTTTAGATGAACATTTTGGGCATGCTAATATTAAAACCAGTAGTCTGTCACCTAAATTTGTTACTCAAGCCATCACCTTATGGAAGTTAAAGCATTAATACTTATGCTAACAAATAAACTTGGCAAGTAAGCATTAAATGGGTACAGGACAATACAACATGCGTAGACTTACTTCATGTTCAATACCATCCCTCTCCTGTTTGGTGGTACGATGCATATCTACATAATCCTTCCGGTGCTTCAACATAAACTGTTCCAATGCTTCAATGCTTTTGAGCTGATAAATGGAAACAAATTGTTTACCAAAATACTGCATGTAACAGCCAAAAAAAAACTGAAAACTTGCCGTATACAAATGCTATCAGGACAATGATCATACCGTTCTAAGTGCAGCTTTAGTAAAAGGCAATCGCTGTCGGGGTTTATGAAAGATAAAAGATGCCATAATAGCTGCCAATTTAGACTTCACAAACCATCGTACAGATGCAAATCAGCCTTGCAAAGGTACTGCAAATAACATAATGTGTGTGAGGGAGAAAAAGGAACACCTCGTCATAGCCCAGCGAAACAGCCGTGTGCCTGACCACATCCTTGAAGTCCTCCATTCTATCTCTAATTCTTGCCATTCGTATTACCATCCACCAGCAAACAAATTATTTATTGTTGTGCTTTAGAACCTCAAGAAATCTCTTGAATCAATTTGGATCTCAGACTGCAGAATTAACAGAAATTTAATAGCAATTTCGAATTAATATCGATCTTGTCCAATTTGAAACAAAAATAAAAGGAGAAATGTGGGAGACAAGAAAGAAATTTTCTTAAATAAAAAATAAAAAGGAAGCAGAAACCACAAAACGACGAGCCACCAATGTTCTACCTATATCAATCCCGCTCGAGAGAGAGAGAGAGAGAGCTCTGTTAGTACCCCTGCCAATCACATAACTCAACTGCAACCCCACGTCGTTTAAGATACTGTCCCCAATTTGAATTCGAAATAAAAGAACGAAAAGTCAAAAACTCAAATCTCCAATTTTTCTTCCTCTGGTTACGCAGTCATTAAGTGTCACGAAGAATAATTTGCCTTCAGCATCAAAACGCTTTAACACACAAGAAATTGAATCCAAAAGCAAGGAAAAGATAGAAAGAAAATGGGAAAAGAAATAATTTCATAATTAGGGAATATCTAAAGGCAATAATCACAAGTTAATAGATTGATGGTGAGTTCCGCAATTCATTCCTGAAGCAGTGTGTTCATTCAAACTGTTAATTCTTGAATCTGATATTAACAACAAATAATAATATAAATAAATACATAAAATAAAAAATAAAAAAGAAAGATTAATAAGCAACAAATGAGACTGAGACCCAAATAAAAATAAAATTGTATTGAACCAAAAAGCCCTGATTCAAGATTAGGACAATGAAAAAGAACGAGAAGAAGAACAAACCAGTAAAAATATAGAGATCGAAGCAAATTGAAGGAGAAGAAGGACAGGGTGGGGGTAGCCACAGAAGAAAACAGAGGAAGAAGAAAGAGGCTGCACTAAAATGGCTGAAGTGGTTTGGTTTTTCAAAATTAAAAATTTAAAATTAAAATAAATAAAGAAATTGAAAACGACGATGTTTTGAAAAAGGGCATTAAGGGTATTACACTGCACTAACTCCTCCGTGTCGCATTCGGCTTCCGCGTGTTTAACCTTTGATGAATAGAGATGTAATGATGAATATCTGTCTCCTCCTCTTCTTCTTCTAGTTCTTCTTCTTCCTCCTCCTCTGCCTGTGTTTATAATTAAATATTATTGTGAGAATCGCCCTGGGAAATTCTGTTCGAGCAACTTTGCTTTGCAGGTAAAGTTATTGCAAATTAAAGAAAAAAAAACACTTCCTAATTCTTGTCAATTGCCAGCTCGTTCTTCACGCTTTATTGTTTGGAGACGTGTTTGTGTCTTTAATTAGCTATCTTTGTATCTGATTTTTTTCTTTTTTTTATTTTGTTTAATTTTCGTTCCTTCTTCGTCATTCTCGTTTGTTCGATTAGATCTGCCTGATTTGTAGGTCTTACCTTATTAGATTTGCGGTTTACTGGTGTAAGCGAAACAACGATGATTTCAGTATTGTTTTCTCTTCAAGTGGACTGGTCCGTTGTGAGCGAGCGGACCACATTTGCTCAGTTTCTTTTTCTTTTGGATCCTAGTTTCTGGGAAGTGAGTTACTGAGCAAATTTATTGGTCTAGGTTTGATGAATTTCAACACGTTTCCCTTTACCTATAATCAGGGCATCTCCAGTCACTCTCGTTTGCCTCAGATCTGTCAAGTTTGAAGCGTACTTTTAGCAGCATTTTGTCAAGCATTTTTCTCTGGGAAATTTCTGATCTTGGACTTTCGGTGTGTTGCCGCAAAGATTCAATTGATTGGTGGGGAATGAAAGCCTGTTTATGCTGTGTTGGAGGTTGGATATATGATTAATTGGGAACTTTTCGCATCGTGCAGGAAATGGGTCTTTGGACATTATTGGAAGGTTTTCTGCTTCTTGCAAATGCACTTGCAATACTAAATGAAGATCGTTTTCTTGCACCCAGAGGATGGAGCCTCAACGAATTCTCTGGGGGTCGGACAAAGTCCTTCAAAGGGCAGCTTATAGGTCTCATTTATGCAACCCAGTATATGAGAGTTCCTCTCATGATACTCAATACCATCTGCATTGTTGTAAAGCTGGTATCTGGATGAGCCACTGAGGTAAGATGTGACCTTGCACCAATGTCACTGTGGAAGCCTCATTTGGCTTAAAAGAAAGCACTTTTTTGATGAATTATAATTCTAGAGCAGTTATCATGATTGTTTTGTTCATCTTCTTAATAAAAAGGGGATAGGATAGAAATATTTGTTAGGATGGAGAAGGAACTGACTTTATAAACTGATTGGGGTTGTAATGACCACCGGTGCTTGAATCAATGACAGTGACCAGACGTTTTAGCCTTTATAAATAGTTACTGGATAGGAAGGCCTTTCTTACTGCTCAATGGCCATTTATTATTCATGCAGATGCATTATTTGTTGAATGATGTAAGTCATGTTTTACTTGTTAACATGGAAAGGACCATACAAAGGTCTTCTATTTGGGTCTTAGGTCTCCATGTTGTTTACACCTATTTTTTCAATGCTATTGACTTATTTCCTCTTGTACTCAAAAGGCGTATTTACAATAGGAAACATTGTCATTGATCATGTCAGGAGGAACCATCAGAAGTCCAGAAAGGAGTTCTAGGAGGCTTAGTTTTCAAGTATATTTGAAGACTATTCAAGAATTATGTGATTATTTTTTTTCTTTTTTTGGGGATTTTGTCATTAAATATTTTTTATTAGATAAAAGGTTTGTAATTATAAATATTTATGTACGTTTAAGGGTTAATCAATCTAGTAAATTATTAATTATCAGATGTTTGAGTGATATTTATATTTTTAGTGGATTCCATAAATTTCTTAAAAAGCTTAATTAAGTATTAGCCTTTAGTAACTTTTTCCACACTTCGATTTGTCATCAAGTGACATCAAAGTAAGTTTAATTTATGTTAATATCATTTTATGAAATTTGAACCAAATTCTTTGGTGATAATGATTGTGAAAAGAATACTCTATTGTGGTACCTTGTTAATTAAAAAATATAATAGATCTTATATTAAAATGTTGCTCGAAGTCAGCTTGGTTGTATTAATATAATCGAAAAGCTAAAAATTTAATTGTGAATAAATATAATAAATTTATTAATGCTTGAGATTTTATAGAATGCTATCTTTCAAAGAAGATGCAAATAAATTGGAGGATTGTGTTGATTAAAAGATTAACAAAAGTCACAATATTTCATTAATCCTTTACTTATTAATTTTGTTGGAGTCAAGAATTAATTTATTCAATTATTTTTTAGTTTGACATATTTCTAGGGATTTGTCCTCCATAATGGAACATGATAAATCTTTAAGGAATTATGACAAATTTCACCATAGAAATAAAGAATTTGTCCCAAGTATATTTGAAAATTATTTAGAAATTATGTAATATAGGACAAATTATGTCCTAAATTTGACATGCTTCTTAAAATTGGTCCTCAAATAAATTCACCAAAGAGATATAGAATTTGTCCCTAGTACCTTTGAAGATTATTGAAGAATTATGTCATTTATTATTTTTTTATTGAGTATTTTATCATTTAGATAGAGTTTTTATTAAATATGAATGAAATTATTCTCAATCACTCGGTGGATTTCAAAAATTTCTAAGCAGTTTAATTAAGTGTTTGGTATTTTCTTTTTCTACACTTATCTTTGTGATGTAATTATGTTTTCTGACTCCTTCAGAGAAGTAGTTTCTTTTTTGAAGTGTAGAAGCATATGGTTTAAAATATTCTAGAAAAATGTCAGTTTAAATATCCTTTTGTATAATTTGGAATTCTGAATTTCTATTCCCAAAGAGGGGGAATTCCACTTTTTTTTTTTTCACCTGTATTGTTTGAGAATTTACAATAGTTGACTATCTGTGATAGGGTATTGTGTTGCTGATCCATTTAGAAATGAAGTGCTGGATAATTTATTTTCATTGTTGAACGTCAATTATGGAGCATCCTTATTGACGGCTGAATTGCTATGTTTTCTCCTAGGCATTCTGCTTAAAGAAGGTGGTCATTGTGAGGACTGGAACAAGTTTAAATCTTTGAATTTAAACATCCCCTTCATCCATCACTCCATCAAAGATACCCAATGTTGCCGAGATTTGACTTTCAGATAATTTACTGTGCGCCTGCCTACCATTCTGCAATTCCACAGTGCATATGATGGTCATTAACAGCAAGGACTCAATCGTGCTCTCCTGAGTAACTGTTAGATTAGCTGTGTACTACTACGAAGACTGTAATTCCTTCTGTGATTCAACTTTGGGCTACCACTGACATCTTGAAATGCACGATAGCCGTTTTTGCATCAATCTTTGCAAAGTTTGCAGGATCAGGATAATTAACCAGGTGTTGGCTGTCTCTCTTTGAAGGCAATAGTAACTACACCAAGCTTTGCCTCACTATCCAGGGCTTTAAATCTTTGCATGCAGCAGTATAGAAATGGTTTAGTTGCAGGGGAGATGGTCTGTAATTCATCATGGTTGGGAGTACATTACAGGTTTGTGTTGCATTGCAAACAATTCAGGCATGCCCGTATTTTTAGTCAGAAATTATTGAAACGAAGTTTATTACCGACAAAGCTGCATTGTCCTCACAAAATATCCCCATCTGGACAGTAGCATCAGTTCTGCCTTAAAGAAAATCATTTGATGGTCCAAACAAGAACATAAGTCATCTATCCTTTTATTAATACAAAGCAGGGCATCACATTTTGCTCCTTCTATTTGCCCTTGGCTTTCATCACTTTTTGCCTATCGTGCAAATCTATAACAAGGGAAATCTGAAGTGCACAGCCGGGAAAGGTGTGTAATATTGAGATCATCAAACACAAAGAATACTCCCTCTCGGTCAAATTTTGCACACGGGAGTGAATAAGTAAGCTGTGTCCTTATAGCTATGAGCTCCAACTAAACACAAATGAAATACAATGTCCACTAAGAATCAGGAAGTAGGATTGATCAAATGCGCATTAACTGTCATCATAAATCTGCAAAAACATGATAATTTTTGGAATCTACTACAATAAGCCTCATGGCCGCGATCGCTGCTGCAAGGGCCAAAAGACTAAAGCAACATATATTAAGCCAATGCCACGTCTTCTGCGAAGGAGAGAGTTTATTTCCCATTGCCATTAGGTACATGTGGTTAGGAATGACAAAGGTCACGGGCAAAGTACAGATGGCTCCAGTGAGGCTCGTGAAGTCTCCGAGAAAGGGCAGAAGAGCTGAAACTAGCGTGGTAATAATTAGATAGCTGCCTCTAACGCCAATCCTAAATGACAAGTTACGGATTGCCAACGCACTCCCCCTGATGCCATACTTGGTATCCAAGTATTCATATGTTGGACTTGCAAATATCTACAATAAGCAAAAATCATGTTAAGGAAGGCTGTAGAGAAATTGCAGATTCCCCTTTTTCAATGTAAAAATCACAAAAACAAAGGTGTTTTTTTTTTCTCTCTCAAAGTATAGATCATCAAGAAGTACATGAAAAGCAATGGCCGCTTGCAAGAATGCAGAAATATTGGCCAGCGTCTTCAACCAAACCGGACCAGAGATGCTACTAAGCAAGTACGTTGATGTTGAAGATCCATAAGCCCAATATCCAGCGAAAGTAACAGCAAACAATGGCAGAACTCCAATCGTGAATTGAACATATAAGGCTTTCAGCATGTTACCAACAACGGGCTTCTTTATTGTTGCCTGTAGAAATTAATAAATGGAAATCTAAGTCCAATTCCGAAATGCAGCAGCCAAAATAAAATGAAAGAAGAGTCAACCCCATTATATATATTCCCAGCGAGAGGTACTTTCATAAAATCCATGGATTGTGGTTACTGAAGAAAGCAATTTCATAAACATTGCATGACTAGGAGACCTTCCAATAAATCTCAAGTCATTGAATCAAAGTTTAGATTATTAGTTGTCAAAACCATTGATGCACATATTTCTCTCATAGCACTATACTATATTTTTTTTCTCTGTTTTGATGAAAAAAAAAAATAATTCTGTTCAGGATAACTGCCGCAGAATTGAATGACCACCATACCTGTATTTCTGGAATCATTCCCGTATTAAACGGAAAAAACAAATTGGCTAATGCCCCCACGGTTGTAAAGATTTTACTTGCTAATGTTCCGGGGATGCTATAGTCTCTGGCTGGTGCATTGGCTCCTACAATTGCACAGACAAATGAAGGTCATCACCAAAGCAACTACTAGTCCAATTTGGCGGCAAACAAGAAATCATGATGTAAATGACTAAATTAAGCAACCCAAATGCACTTACATGTAAAGCAAGAAACTAATAAAGAGAGCAAGCATTAAACTGAACACGGAACCAAAACTCATTTTCATGCGATAACCAAAGAATAAAGAAGAATTATTTGCTAGAGCTGCAGGCCATAGAAATCTCGTCGATGCGAGATGCATGGACTGATTTGATGTGTTTGAAGAATCAGCATAAGATGCAAACTTCAAATTTTGTCTACAACCGTATAAAATTTAATATTACTAAGAAATTAAAGTTAATATGACTAGATGTATTTGACAAGGTTCATTTAGAAGATCCAAGCATTAAAGTATTCCCCTCATATTTGGCTTGCCCTCTAAATATTAACTCATGCAGAGTTTGTCATTTGTTAAAAACGATGTTACAAGGTAAACGATTTGTAAAGACACTTTTAAATTACAAGAAAATGTATATCATTGAAAAGGAAAAGGGCACATGCCCAAAAAAAAAAAAAAGTTGTTTAAAGTCACCACAATGTATAGAAGTAGTACCCCTTACACAAAAATATGTAGTGAGCTTACCGTCTTTAATGGAGTAGAACAATGCAACAATGAAATATATGAAGGTAAGGATTGTTGAGACTCCCAACCAAACTCTTAAAGCTGACAAATGGGGAACCAAAATGGCAAACATAAAACACACAAACCCAGCGATGGCAATGCAATACGGAAGCTTCATTACATTATCATCCCTGAAAAGAACATAGACAGCCTGCATGGCAAGAACAGAAAATTAGAAAACAAAATAAAAATAACTTCACTCATCAGATTTATGAAATTCTCAAGTTTGTAGTCTCAATGAAGCAAAAATGTGTTGATCAAAACTTCACAAGCAGATAATCTGCAAATATTGCAGGATTTAATCAATAAGAAGAACTATGTCAAAAGTTTCTCTACTCTCGAAGCAAAATCTTTGCAAAATCTTGAAAGATACAAACTTTAATACGAAAAAAATGTCTGTAGATGAATTTTACTTTGGAATGCAATTTTTTTTTCTTTCATAAAATTTATCATTTCACTATCATAACATGGAAAAAAATGCTAAAAACATATTTACACATTGAAATCACGAGGCAAATTATAATAGGGTAACTTGTATACTATAATTGTAAAGTCTACTGAAATTTAGGCGCATTAAGAAGAAAGTGCAATTATGTTAATTCCTGCAATTTAATTTTACCTTCAACGCTGAGCCACCCAATATTATGTATCCAAGGTTAATCATGAAAAGCATGACATATTGCAGTACCCAGATACTAATATGTCCCTTCTTGCCTGTAGTAAAAAGATTACAGCAAAAATAAGAAAATTCAATTAAAAAAGTTAAACTATAAATCACAAATCTTCTTATTCTTTGTCTTAGATTATACCATAGAGATATCCAGCAAGATCTCTGTATCTGATATGTCTCCTTTCCCCGATCTCGTGTAACTTGGCAATAAGAATATTTGCATACAAAGAAAGTAGATTGCCCGTGATCAAGCCCGCTACCCCAGCTATCCAACCCAAATAAACCATAATGGTCCCAGAATATCCCAGTATATAAGCACTGTTGACACCAGAGGTGAGAACAACACATACTTGTATCCATGAATCTACAAACACCAAGAAATAACAAGCACAAATGAGCTAAAAGTGGGAAAAATGAATACCACTAAAAGTTCAAAGATTATTCACAAACCAAAACATCCCTTTCCTTTCTTTTCTTTCTGAAGAAAAGGATGAAGCAATAGAGGATAAATTTTCTTTGCTTGAAAACTAAAAAGCCATTTCATTAATTTATGTGCATCGATCATTACAAATAACAACCAAAGAACCAATCATTGTGTTGTAATTGTACACGCATAAAATGATTTGTTTCTCTTTAAAGCTGTATAAGTTTGACCGTTATACGCTCTCTCTTTTTTATTAACTAGAATGGACAAGTTAAACAGAACTTAATTATCTTCTTGAAGGATCTCGACAAAATTATTGAAATCATATGAACCGAAAACAATTCCGCAGCAGATAAATTAACAAGTAAAGGAGAGACAAAAACGGAAACGAAGACGGGAAAAAAAAAACAACGAAGATTATGCATATTTGTGGAAAGAGATGGGAAAACAAACCAGTGCTAATCTGATGGGCAGTGTCAGAAACCTCAACACCGGACCATTCCTCATCTCGGAGCGTTGGAGGCTGACTGTCGACATCTCCTCCCCCTCCTCCTCCTCTTTCTCTGTTGCCTTCCATTGTATGGGGTGGTAACGGCAGTGATTTCTCCCCTTCTCTCTCCCCAGCTCCCTCTCCTGCCTGCCCAAAGAACGGGAGTTTCCCCGTAGCTTGGAATAAACGTACCACAGCCAGCCAGCCATAGCCGTCTTCTCCCCCTCTTATGGACTTTACAAATTTGCCTCTCTCTCTCTCTCCTTATTAAGAAAAAGGACTCTATCATTGGCAAAAATTTTTTTTTTTTAAAGTAAAATATTTTTTTATATTTAATTTTATTTGTTTATAAGATTAAATGATTTATAATTAATTTATATTATTTGTTTTTATTATGTTGGTACTTAATGTTTTTAGAGAAAAAAAAAAAAGAAAATGAGAACGGGAGGAGGGAGAGAAAGATTTTCGCTATATTGGATTGGGGGATGTGTCACATCTTTTTCTCGTCCGATTCTTCTGAATTCCACGTGGTATAGAACCGGTCAACGATGCTGCGTTGACCCAAATTTTTTTTCTTTTTTTTTTTTTTTAAAACAGATTCTACGGTTTATTTTGCGTGTCTCGCAAATTTGGGAAAAGAAAATGTTGGATGCACGTAAGTCTTTTTACGCTTAAAAATTTTAATATAACATAAAGAAAAATTATTTGTTAATATTTATTGAGATACATAAAAGGCAAAAAAATAATTTTTTATTATTTATCTATATTATACATATTTCAATAAGAGTTACCGTCTAATAATATTTGATGCCTTTTTTTATATTGCACTTTTCTACAGTTATCTTATCTTATCTTTTCTGAAAATACGTGTATATCATAAAAATATGCATATTAAATATTTTAGTTTAATTTTAAAAATTATGATTGCAATATAAAATAACATAATAAAATTTTAATTTATGTATTAAAATATTTAAATTCTATATAAATACTTATATATATATATATATATATATATATATATATTATTTTGTGAAAACGACGTGCGACAGCTACGAGAATCATTTGGAATGAAAATATAAATGTGTTTGTCTTGTACCGAAAAATAAACGAACAACGCTCGTGGGCAAAGAGGACAAAAAAAAAAAAAAAAAACACGCTGCCGACCTTTGGATTCCTGACCGCGTTTTCTAAAAAAAAGAAAATTGCAGTCGTCACCGCCATGCCCGGGGTGTTTTGGGCATTGGGGGCAAGCAACGTGCCGTGCCTTCAAAATGATTGAATTTCAATAATTGCTGCTTTATCACTAACGAACAAGCCTATTCATCTTGTTCACATGTATTGCGTGGTTGACAATTAATTTATTTAAAAACATGCTTGAGCACGTTTAAATTTAGGTGAAAATAGGACTCCTTACGTGATTTTGATGACTTCAACGCTATGTTCTTTAAAATATAAAACCAAACAAATTTTAGGTAAAAATTCACTAATTTAAGTAATCGTAAAAATAAATTTTAATATCATTTAAGTTTAAAATATTTTTACATAATTTTTATGATTTAATTAATATGTTCCTCATAATTTAAGACTATGTATAATAAACTAAAATTTTAATTAAAATAATTACTAATTCTATAATATTTCAGAGAATGAACGATTTGGTAGTAATAAACAAAGTACCGCAACAATAGTCACAAATTAAGAATTTATTTTTTTAACATATATTACAAGTAACATTTTTAGCTATATTTCAATTGATATAATAAAACAAATGTACGGTAATTAGAAATACAAATTAGATTAGATTCTTAATTAAAATTGTACATAATTATTGCTACTATATTAAATCTTTGTGTAGGTCGTTCTTTCAAATATGTCTTTTATTTTTCTTGAATATTTTGACAAATAAAAAGAAATCATAATCAATTAAATTTAATCAAAAACGGCATGGTTTGCCTTGATTACCGTACAGCTGTTTCTTCGTTGAATGGTCATCGTATCTTTAATCTAAGAAAGTGTTTTTAGTCTATATTTGAACCGTGTTGATCAGGAATTCCCAGTCAGAAAGTCAAAAGTAGACGGCGAAGACGGCAACACTGATTTTCCCATGTTCCGACAGGGACTTCTCCTTCGGCTTTACCATGCGTGGCTTCGACGGCACCATCGATCCCGATAGACCGGAACTATGGGAAAAATTCCACCACCACTAGCAAGTTAAAGATAATGATGTATGCTCGTATTACAATTTTCAATTATAATTAAAATTTGCAATCACAAACACATATCTATCCTTGACATAAAGTTTTAAATGTTGATGAACAAATTCAATTAGGAAGCCTTTATGATGGAGATAAACAGAAAGAATAATGATGGCCTCGATAGCATTGAGTTATGGGGGTTTATTGCTAATGGAGCAAAATCTAGGTCTGATCTATATATCAAGAGCCTTATATTCGATACTACTTCTGAAGCAGAAAATCTTTTTAAAACAATAAACTTAAAATATTATTAAGCAATTATTTATACAGTAATACTTATCAATCTTATATAAATAATTTGATAACTTCATTCGACTCAAATAAAAAATATTTAATTTTAAATAGACTGAAATTCTAAATAAAAATACAAATTATCATCATAAATTTAAAAAAAAACTAAAAAAATGAGACTCTTAAACTAATAAATTGGTTTTAACATGCCGAATGAAGTGGGTGCGTTGCAGAGGGGGTACTTATGGTGCATCGTCGTCCTTCACTAGTGGTAAAAGACAACGCAGGTCAGACAAACGATCCAATTGTGCTGCCATGTTTTGAGTTAGATTAGATAAGAAGACAAGTAAATGGATTGTCAATGACTTCATCAACGTAGTCATAAAACTATGGTAAAATTCATACCTTGTCATACATATATGAATATACGTGAGAAGTGCTTCGTAAACTCACTTAATGGCATAACATCCCAAATTATGCATTTAATGGCAACTTTGCTGGCGAACATAATAGTGTTAGGTTTACTATAATGGATTTAAATAACTTCCTTCAATAAAAGAGATTGATTGGGAGATCTGTCATAGGCATTACCCTTTCATTCAAAGATAATTTTTTTTTATTTTAAAAGTTCTCTCTACATAATAGAAATAACTAATAATTCTCCCTATTCTAACTATATAGAAGTGTTAACCATCTCAGCCATCTCAGCCAACGAACAATATAATTCAAATTTTTCTCTTGGTAATACCCTTATTAACACATCAGCATTATTATCATCCGTATAAATCTTTTCAAGTGTTAATTATTTAAAATTAAGAGCATCGTATATCTAATGATACCGCACATTACTATGCTTTAATCTAGTATGAAAAGTCAGATTCTTATCAAGATGGATTGCACTCTGACTGTCATAATATAACATATACTTTGATTGCTCAAAACCAAGCTACTTCATGAATTTCTTCATATAGATTAACTCTTTAGCTACTTTTTCATAATACTCAGGTTCTCCTCTATCAGTTAATAATACAAACTCATCAGGAGAGTATCGAGTAGAAGACATTGAAATTCTACTGGACCTTCGTGGTTGAAAAACAGGTAGAAGTGAGGTTGAATAATCTTCTGTAGGAGTATTGAGATCACTTGCACCCTATACATTATGATCCTACTGAACATTCCCATCATATTCTTAGATGTTATGTTCAATATTATCTGAATCATCTGCAGGTGTCTGAGAAATTGGATCAATACCATCAAGGTTATCATTAGTCTGAGTAGTTACATTTTCAATGTCTTTAATGTTCTGATCTTTAGAGAACACAACATCTCTATTTCTAGTAAGTTTTTTCTCAACCATATCATATAATCGATATCCAAAGTCATCTTCACCATAGCCAAGAAAAATATATTATCATATTTTTGCATCTAACTTTGTTTGTTCATCTTTAGGGACATGAACAAAAACCTTACAGCCAAAGACTCGCAAATGATTGTAAAAGACTTCTTTACCGAACCAAATTTTGTCTGAAACATCACCTTATAACAGAGTACTAGGAAGCAGATTAATTACATGTGTCATTATATTCAAAGTTTCACCCTAAAAGAATCTAGGTAATTTTGCATCTGAGAAGACATCTGACCCTCTCAATCAACGTTCTGCTTTTTGTTAAATCATTTAACTGTAGTATCTTGGGAAGTATCTTCTAATGTCTGATTCCATACTTTCTGTAGTATTCATTAAATAGACCATTATACTCACCATCATTATTAGTGCGGACACATTTTAGTTTCTTACCAGTCTGTTTCTCAACAAAGGAATGAAATTGTTTAAATACATCAAAGATTTGATCTTTATTCTTCAAAGCATTAAATCCAAAGTTTCCTTAAGTGATCATCAATAAAAGTTACAAAATAATGAGTACCACTAAATGAGTATACCTTCAAAGGACCACACACATTAGAATGCACCAATTCAAGCAACTCTGATTTCTTAGAAGAAGGGTGACTTTGTTTTGTTTTTCATCCAAACAATAAGGACACTTCTTTAAAGCTACACTTTTCATACTTGAAAACTAATTTTTTCTCGTCAAACAATTCATCCCCTTTTCACTCATATGGTTAAGTCGTTTATACCATAAATCAATCAAATTCTCATTCTTCATTGCATTCACAATATCTCTAACAATAAAACCTTGCATAAAATACAAATTGAAACATTTGTTACCTCGTGCCACAATTAAGAAGCATCTAGTAAATTTTCATTAATTATCATTAAAGATACTGCAAAAGCCCTCATCATCAAGCTTTCCTGTTAATCAAATTCAACTGCATATTTGGGACATGTCTGACATCCTTCAAGGTTAGCTATGCTACACTATTAGTCTTTAAGCAAACATCACTAATACCAATGATTTCTGTTAAGCCATTATTACCTATCTTCAACACCTTATGATTACCAGGTGTATATGTAGAAAAGAATTTCTTACGTGATGTAATATAAAGGGAGGCACCACTATCTATCACCCAATCAGTCTCATGAGATGTCAAATTAATTACATTTTTATCAGAAACAACAATAAGGTTACCAGTACCAAAAGTTGATACAGTAGCAATACGATCATTATCATTATACCTTTTCTTATGTTTATCACTGTCATCTTTATTTTATTTTTTCCACTTATAACATTTCTTCTGAATATGACTCATCTTTTCACAATAGTGACACTGGACATTCTTATACTTTGATTTTGACTTACTTCGACTTTTACTTCTACTCTTTATCATTACTTTTTCCTTAGTTTCTCCATTTGTTTTCGGTAACCAGAACCTTTGAATTCAACGGTGACGAATTCTGAAATCTTCTTCTCATATCTTTGTTCAACACACTACCTTTCACAAGTTCTAATGAAACAACACCACCAGAGTTAGAATTTGCAAGTCAAATCTAAAATGTTTCCAAGAATCAGGTAATATAACAAGTAACTATAGTTCGAGAACCTCATTATTAAATTTAATGTCTATACCTAACAATTGATCAATAATACCTTGAAAGTCATTCAAGTGGTCTGCAACTGAACTTTCTTCTTTATATTTCAGTTTCATCATTTTTTAGTAGAAACAACTTATTATTACCAGACTGTAAAACATGTAATGTCTCCAATTTGCTCCATAAAATTTGTGCATATGTCTCATTACATGTATGATTGTAAACATTATTATCAACAAATTATTGTATAAAATCACAAACTTGCTGATGGTCAAACTTCCATTCCTTATCAATATATCCACGAAACCTTTGATAAATGTAATACCATAATAATGTATGGATTCAAGAGCGATACTAAGATCGACAAATACGGACTAAGTGTTATTTGAAGGATCATTTCTTTGCAAATCTTTGAACAACATTGCATTGCAAAAGCACGCAGTCGTATACGAATGATTTTCCTAAACAAAAAGTTGACTCTTCTTGAATTTGTTAGACACTGTAGGAAGGGATTATTGGCCATTCGAGACAATGAGTTGGGAGAAGAGTATGCATCAAATTACACTTCCCCGCCATGCCTCACCGGCCTACGTGAATATGGAAAGCAAGCGGCACGGCCCGTGTGTACACGAAAGCATCATTCAAGATAATAGCGAGGAATGACGAGGAATCAACGTGTATATATATGTGTGTGTGTAACAACCAGTCATATACGATGGTGACTAGGCATATCTAATCAGGTGCATCGTTTTGATAGGTCAAATCATGGTGTCATTGCTTTAATTGAAGAGCGTTGCTTTAATTGTCTTCCAACCGGCAACTTATTTTATCACCAATTGCTTTAGTATCTTTGCTTTGACAACCTCATTATCATTGTACCCTCCTTTCAGAAAAGTTAACGCGCACTAAGCACCACCCATATGATGGAATGGGAATCTATGTGTACTTATCTTATTGAACAAGAGTTCTGTTTGTTAAAGGTAATGTTTAAGTACTGGTCGGGTAATGTCTCAGACCAACATCCTGTATTCAGTTCACCCTTCAGACCAAATGATCTTCATTGAGACTCAGAGTTCTGTTCTATAAATTAGAAGAGACTGCCAACATTATTATGCTAACTAGGTCAATTATTGAAAGATTTGTATGGAGCTAATGTGACAAGACGGAGAGGGACACACGATAGAAAGGATTTTTATTTTTTGATTCCGTTTAAGACTGTAGATAAATAATTTTTAACCACCAGACGTGATAATTTAATGGAAAAAAAAAAAGAACATTTATTTAATGGGAGAGCGTGAGTTCGAGTCTCTGTCAAAACATCTGATGAAGCTATTATATAAACGTTTTAGGCATGCGTACGAAGACACAAACATAATTAAATCCCATACAAAATAGGCATATAGTCGCATGAATTTTAGAGTGTGGCAATATAAATTTTTAATAATATCAGCACTGCGGAACTTTGGCTCGTAAAGAGATCAATGCGGACAGGGAAACCTAATACATACGGCAGGAAGTCTTTGTGAGAGGTCGCTGTAATATTGTATTTATGCAGCATCTTCATTTATGAGGATTTGTAGCATGAGTGGATTCACGTTTATATAGCAGAGCCACCCGACATTTAACACTGAATTAGAACCTTCCCAAGTCCCTTTTTGTGATGAACCAGGCTCCTCCAGGAATTGCCGATTGGGTTCGCATGGTTCCAATCGTGTTACAGGCATTATTGACTAAACTTGGATGAGAATTTGCAGTCATGCATCAGGCTTTAAGCACGCTAAAGTCCTCGGCGTAAGTCGAGAGGCCATTCCAAGTTGAAAACAATTTTCATGATATCAATGAAAAGTAAAATATTTTTGGACGAGAAACTTAAATTTGAAAAAGAAAAATACTCATGCTCTTCGTCTCCATCTCTCTGCCCATGTAATTTTCCCCTTTCTTTTTGGTTAATTTAAACCAAATTATGCAGATCAAAACGAATGGGACAAAGAGTGCACCATCGGCACCGGTTACAGCTTAGCAACAGGTCCTGATTATTGGTACGGGACAAAAATTTCCTATGTTCATGTCCTGGATATTCTTGCCTTTTGAGTTATGCAAAAACTATTATTATTATTAAAACATCAAAAAGTTGCGTTAAGGCAATCAATTTAGATGTTATTTTTTCATATTAACTTTTTGCACTTTTCGAATATGCCCAAATTAAGAGATGACAATACGTTACAACTCATATCATAAAAAAAAAAAAAAAATTGTTACAGCGATTCCAAACACTGTAGGGACAAGAAGAAGATAATAACTGTTGGGGTTAGATCTATTTTAATAGATTTCTCGCATAACATCGGCAAAATGGCAACGATACTGCACATTTTTCACGACCATTTGCAAACTCAATTGGGCTACAATGGCGATAGGATATCCAGGTACTCTTACCATACGTTAAATACACGTGAACATGGTTTGACTACCTTAAAATTCTAATTCTGATTTGATTCGATTTATTCAATTTTTTTAAAAAAAATTATAATATTTTAAACTTTTCAATGGAATATTTTTGAATTGATAAGAGTTACCCACAAACTGAAAGGAAACTTTCAGCCCTTCTTACCCAATTTAAGATAATTGATTAGTTAAACAAGCAATACAATTAATTTCTTTCCTGTTTTATGTAGAATTATACTTCTCTCAAATGGTATCTAATACATGTTTGATTCAAAATATAAAATAGTTAAAATCAATGGCCAAAAGAATATATTAAAGTAGCAATTACAAATAAAGAATTTAATAATAATTTAATTTGGCTGATTAACGTTTACCTATTTAATGATCAAATCTTCCCGATTTAAAAAAAATTCAATTAATAATGGTCGCTGACAGAAAAACCAATTTCAATTCAGAAATATTTGGTTTTTTCTTTTAATATTTTTTTGGATGCCACAGTTCCGTTAAGTAGAATCTTAACTAAGTCCACTCTCTTTACGTCAGTTTGAATTCGATTGGGATACCAAGCCAAATGGTGATCAACTCCTTAAAAAAGTAATAATAAGAAGAATTTCATCTTAATTATACGTTTAAAAATATATTAAATTTATGCTTTCAGGCATAAGCGGGCATTTGGGTTTGTTACTCGGAGTTGCGTGAATTATTTAAGTACAACTTTTAAGGATACAGGGGAGTCGAACATACTTGGTTCATGGCAGGACCAAGGCCTAAAGCCCAAATCTTGGTACACTGCGAGAAGGCAAATATTATTCTAGGCTCAATCGAACTGCAACTTTATGGGCTTTGATCAGGTATCTGTAAAGCTGAAAAAACAAGGACCAGTAAGTAAGAGGCGATTATCATGACCCATAACGGTAAATGAGTACCAAAAAAATCAAGCGTGCCATTAAGCACTTCTTAATAACAGTAACAGTAACAGTAACATACACCTAGTTAATAATAATAATAATAATAAATTCCTAAAACAAGGTCGCAATCTATCCACGACTCTCCAGCCTTCTAACCCGCTTAAGTGAACTATGTGTCACGGGTTATTATCATTTTTTCAAAAGATTAACTTATTAGGAATATGAAATTTTGTTACATTCTTTCCTACCAAATTCATAGACGTTCTTATCATAAATCGGGTCCTCCTACCTACTTTTGGGCCTAGAGTACTTGGCAGTAAACATCAGATTTAAGTTGAACCGATTCTAATACTACTTGTTACGAAACTATTACCCTTTACCAAAAGACGGTGTAATACTCACATTTATAAAGTTTAAAAATCTCATTCTCCTTTATGAAATTTCATCACATATGTCATCCTTTTAGAGAGTATTATTTAAAATATAAATTTAACAAGAGTTAAGTTTTAAAGTTAATTTTTGATTACATTTAACACAATAAAACACAATTAAAAATGAGATAATTCATATTAATTTATTATTTATTTTTATTTATATTATTTAATTTTAATTGACTACAATCAAAATTTTTTAAATTTGATTATTATGTCACTCAATTAGATGAAAGTTATAAAATTCAATTTTTATAAAAATATATTTTTATATAATTAAGTTAGTTAAATTTACTTTATTCATTTAATATCTTTATACAACAATGACAATAATAATGACGATAAACATTTAAAAATAAAAAATTTTATAAATATTTAATAAACATGTAAAATTTTTATTTTTTTAATTATTGTAGTCATCATTATATTATACAATATGATTAAGAATAATTTAAATAATTTTAGTATATTAAAAATTAATTAAATACAAATAAAAATAATAATTAATTGCACAAACATGATTCATTAAGGTAGATTTAAAGCATTTAATCTAATTTTGTGAACATAAAATGACAGATGATCAGATTAAAATAAAATTACGATTGAATAATTTGATTATAAGAAATTGAATTAAAGCATTGGAAATAAAAGTAGATAATAAAATTAGAGATAAATAATATAATTGGCATTTACGAAACAATCCTGCACCCAGCTGTTTTAAGTGTTGAACTCCTTCGAATTTTGGCGGGGGCGAAAATGGCAATTGGGGAGTCAATTCGTTGTCCACAGAACCTTCCGGTCAAAGCCAATTACAGTCAAACCAAAAGTCGAAACGAAGAAGACAGCCGAAACAAAGGGACGACGGCGTCGTACGCAGGCAGACTGGTCCTTCTGCAGGGACAAATCGGTAAATTTATCGAGAAACCGCCTGTGCAGAACCGGAAAATTGGAATTCGAAACATTGGAATCTCTCTCCCACTATTACCCAGTAGTTGCAGTTGGGAAGGTCGGTACAAAATTACAACAGAGCTTTTCTAAAGAGAGAAGAGGAGAGAGAGACACACACACACATATATACACGCAAAACGTAAAACGAAAATGGAAAACCAAACCGATGATACGATGATAACAGAGGAAGGGGACAGGACCGATTCTCATGCCGGGACCGAGTCGGAACTCGGCGGGGGAGCTGAGCCGGGTGATCTCGGTGGCGGGCCTGAGTCTGGAGTCGGCATTGGTAGTGGTGGGGTCAATAGTAAAGTGAAGGGGCCGTGGTCGCCGGAGCAAGACGCCGTGCTTAGCAAACTGGTGAGCAAGTTCGGGGCGAGGAATTGGAGTTTGATTGCCCGCGGAATTCCTGGTCGGTCCGGTAAATCGTGTAGGCTTAGATGGTGCAACCAGCTCGACCCTTGCCTCAAGCGCAAGCCTTTTACTGGTAAGACTAAAATCCCATCTGTCCTAACGCGATGGATCGTGTCTTTCCATTTCCGTTGATGTTAGTTCATTATCGTTGTGTTCTGTGTGGCTAGGATGTTTCTCGTTTGTTTTGGTCCGTGTTAGAGGCATCGCTTGCCACTTACTGGGCTGCTAGATTGAGTTTTTATTATGCTTGATAAAAATCCTTGATTAGCAGTGCAACGCTGGTTGGTTTGGTACTGCAATAGCCCTGGGAACATCCGGTGTTGATTGAATTTGGTTTCAGAAATAGTGCAATCTATTTTATCTTTTTGAAATTTCTGAGGCTGAACTCGGCCATTTCACGGATGGGGGAGTTATTATGCTGGCAAAGGCTCAAATGGTGATTTGGGAACACTTTTCACTGATCAAAGTGTATGTTAGAGTATAAGAACGGTTAGATCACGTTTTAGGAAACCCTGCCCTTTTATAGCCACCAGTTTGCTAGCGTTCAATTTTTAGGAGATACCTATTTTTCAATGTATATGGTAGAGCAATGCTTAAGTTCATTTATCTTATTCTTCTGGCAAGATGCTTTAGCATATATCGTTGATTGGTCTTATATTCTTCTCAATTTTTTTTCCTAATAGTGATGACAATTCTGTGTAACTAATAGTTAGCTTTGGAAGGGGAGTTGGAATCATGACTAGTGATGATTTGAATAAGGTTTCAGTGGTGATGCCTTATAGCTTTGAATGAAAAGGCCAGTCCCAGTGCACTAGGCTCCCACACGTGTGGGGTCTAGGGAAGGATGTGACGTACATGGCCAGAAACAATGCTTGCTCAGGGTAATTTATGGAATGATTTTTCTGAAAGGCACTTTGAATCCTTGCTTATCTTAGCTTAATAGGCAGACATTATTTTGGAAATAACCAAACACTTCTACCGTAGGCATGCACATATGCTTCTACTTGGCAGCACACAATAGCCGATGCCATGGCAGTTGTGTGCATCTGATGAATAGACTTTTGGTAATATGACAGCACACACGGACTGGGAAACCTTATTGCCAGTACTACTTTGCTTCCATGGCTTACTGGCAGCAGGTAGAATTCTCATGCCAATCCCTATTTAATTTCATTTAGAAGACAGTCAATGACAAATCTAGCTAGCTGCCCCCAAGGTGACTTTGTATACAATTTAGTTTTTAATTGCTAAACTTAAGTAGAAAAATTAACTTTTTTGAGCTTATAATTAGCACAAAACAGAAGAGTGGCGGTTGAATTTTTCATCTTTTTTGTGGTTAATTGCAAAATAAGGTTTTGATTGCCTTATTAAACTAATGAAACTGTGGTTCTTGCATCCTCTTATTTTAGACTGTAAATTTCCATTTGAATTTGGTAAGGGTTTGAAATCTTTACAGAGCTTGAGCTCATATGACCTCCTGTTTTCATGGGTTTGACCCATTGAATCCCAGATTCAGCAACTAGTTATTTTGCTACAAGTGGTGATATCCAGGTCAATATAATTGATCATTGGATCTGAAATGCTATGTTATCACTAGTAAAATAGATCATTCCTGGAGTAACTAATTTAATTGTTCATGTAACTTTCTAATAATACCTGCATTTCATATGGTGTTCATTGCCACAGAGGATGAGGATCAGATCATAATTTCAGCCCATGCATTGCATGGAAACAAATGGGCAGCAATTGCAAGGCTCCTTCCAGGTAGAACAGATAATGCAATCAAGAACCACTGGAATTCTACTCTAAGGCGCAGATGTACAGATGGACTGTTTAAACCAACTGATAATAAAATAATGGAGGATGCCATACATGGGAAGATAGAGGCAACCTCGAGGGAATCGTTGTCTGTTGGTGATATCAACTCCTTTAAGCCTCCTGAAGGAAGTGATGTCACCTTGGATGATAGTTCTAGCCAGCATGAAAACAATGATTGGACAGACAAGGTTCCACAAACGACTGATATTGAGTTTGCTGCTGAACAAAGGGCCTGTCCTACGCTTCCTCGTCCTGTGGCACGTGTTAGTGCATTTAATGTCTATAATCCTCCTAGTGGTCGAGGAATTGGTTCTGGGTATTCAAGAGCAAGTTCAACTGATGGGCCATTGGTTCAAGCTTCCAAACTGAAGCTGGGGCATTGCAAATTCCTTGAAGATAGTGTTGGTGAACCCATAGTTCCTTCACAATGTGGGTATGGTTGCTGTACAACAAGTGGGGGTAATGTTCATTTCTCATTGTTGGGACCTGAGTTTGTTGAATACGAGGAGCCTCCCTGTTTCTCAAGCCAAGAACTGATCTCCATTGCCACAGATTTGAACAACCTTGCTTGGATCAAGAGTGGCCTTAAGAATGTCAATGGAGCAACATCAGGCAATCCTGCAAGCTACATAATGTCTCAAGAGGTTGTTGCCAGTTCACATTTGGGTCTATCAGGACAGAAATTGAGGAATGGCCATGCTCATTTTGAGGAGGGAAGGGATAAATTGGCAGGCATGATTTCAGCTCAATTGCCCGCATAACCTTTTTGTAGTGCAAGCTGAAGCGAAGAAACCTAAATGAGTAGCTGACTTTTGTCATGATATTGCATGGGTGGGAGTTTGGTATAGAATCCGGTTTGTTGACTAGTGGCAATTTTTCGATTTAATTATGGTTATTTAAAAGAAATTATTAGAGAATCGTCTCTTCATAACTTGCCAACTCTATATCATTATGGTTAGTACAGTGAAAGATATTCTTTTTAACAAATTGTGCCAGAATTGATTCAGTTTGCCAGTGGTTGTAGGCATGTAAAAGGGGCTGAACGGCCTGTGGGTCAGTTTAACACGACCCAATATAGGATGAACCAGGCATGGTCGGCGCATGGATATTGTTGAGTTGTACCAGGTACGATCTGCCGCACGGGTTTGAGTCGGGTTGAGAATTTTCGGTCCGTAGCCTAAGTACGGTACAACCTATTCTGGACTTGGGGGGCTTAGTAGGCACGACATGGTAACATTCTGAGTCCATTTCTATTTTTATTATATTATTGAATATTATTATAATATTTAAGAAATTTTTGTTACGTGTCTAGATTAAAAAAATTATAAAGAAAAAATTTGCATGTTAATCTATGCAATCTAAATATAATTAGATTATTAAAAATAAACACAATACATCATCATTAGCTAAAGATGAAGAAAATGGCTAACCTAAATAATTTTAATGGAAATTTAAATTTTATTAATAAGATTTTTATATAAAAGTGTCTTGTATTTTATTTTTAAAATCTAAAATTATTAATTTTTTATTTTTCAATTAAGTGAAATACAAAAATAAAATAATTAAAAAAATCTTACTGAGACTTCTAAGGTGTGGCCTGCGGCTCCTTGAGAATAATTGAATCTATTGTATTGGCTGATGTCCTATAGCTTTGGTAAGCTATACCACAAATTGTATAACTTGTTTTTGCAAGTTTAACAATGTCTCCTTAAATTTATAAATAAATATAAAAAAGCTATTGTATTAATTAAGAATATTAGAAAATGTTTATATTAATTAGATGATTTCTTCTTTAAATCATGCTAACTTTGAAATATTAACAAGACATAATAAAAAAATAGTTAATTAAAATTCTATCTAAACAATTAATTATTAATATTAATATTGTATAATGACATATGCATCCAAAATTTTAACATTATTATTATTATTTCTAATTATTCAATTTAATTCAATAATATTTCACATAATTTTTTCTTAAAATATTTTTATATTATTTATAATATTATTATAATTAAAAATTTAATTGACTTTATAATTATTTAATACATATCATAATTTTTTATTTTAATAATTATCACGAACTCTAATTAATTCCAACACCTATAATTCTTTTCTCTAGTACTATTACAAATAATCAAGATAATAGTTTTATTTATAGATACTAATCGGCTAGAAACAGGATAACTTGACTGAAAAGAAGGAAAAAAAGGCCAATTAAATAAGATATTTCTTAATTAAACATATTAACTAGCCTAATACTGATAAAATACTAAAAGGTTATGTGTTAGAAGAATGCAATAAAGTCCTAATGAATCAAAATATATATTTTTTTAAATTTTTTGTTAATATGTCTCCTAAAAAACTTTTTGGACCTTTGATTTTAGAATGCTATGGAGTGTACATTAATTTTTAACCAATTTTCATTTAAAATTATTAAATATCATAATTCGATTTATTACTTGCATGTCTTCGCTCCTCCCCCCATGCCTCCTTCATATACTTTATATTTAAAAGTTTTAACATATAAATTGAAGTTTTTAGTCTCTTAGGTGACTTCTTACAATAATATTACTTTTAATTTGCTTGCTTAGATCCACACTTTGTTTTTTTTTTTTTTTTAGGTACCACAGTGTTAATTCTATTTTGCCATTTATTAATATTCAAAGTGGAAAGTGACCAAAAAAAAAAAAAAAAAAAACTCAGATTATAGTCTTAAACTTTATATTTATCTCAAAGTTCAAATCAATAAATAATGAAACTCATATACATTATAGGTTAGGTTTTTGCACGAGATGTTATAATCTTAACAAACTTACTTGATAAGTGTTAATCCCGATTGATAGGTGAACAATGAAACTAGGATTGAATGCCACCAAGTCAAACCAATACATTAACATTGCGTTGAACTGAGTTACTAAACACATGGTAAGCACCAAACCTCCTATAACTACCTAATAAGGGAAATGAAACAATTTCTGAGACCATATAACTACCTAAAAGTATAAGTAAGTCATGTCATTCTTTTATATTTTCTTAAATGTAAAACTTATATATTTTTAGAATCTATTTAATTGTAAAAAAATTAATTTTATCTAAAAAAATATTTTTTTAGAGAAAATATATTCAAATTACCTTTTATTGTTTGCCTAATATCGTAATATTTCAATAAAAGTTCTTTAAAATTCTATAGTATATTATAAGCTCATAAAATTTAAAAGATCATCAAATAAGAAAATATTTGGCAAAAGAATGACATAATGTATGGATTTTTTTTTTATTTTTCGCTTCAATCCCTTCAATGCTAAAGGTACATACCGTCAAAGGCCATTTTGATAGTTTCAATTGAAAATTAACGATGAAATCAGAAAATTTGAAACCTAAAACATGAAATCGAGAATCAAAGGAGAGTTGAGGGACGAAATGATGAGTTCGGTCTTATTGATGTATTAAATTCCACCGCTAAGCTTAACTATTATTTTATGTTCAAGTTCGACCCCACAAAGAAAAAACACCAAAAATATATATATATAAATAAAAATAAAATAGAATGGAAAACAGCAACGAACGGATGCGATAGGCCAGAGTCATTGACATAGAAAATCCGCGATTAGCGGTGACACACAGCCAATGGGACACAGCTCCTCGTGAGATCATTTTCTTCTTGGCCTTTATGGATTGGCAGCGACGCTCACTCATTTGAATACGGACGCCGCCGCTACTTCTAATATTAAATAGAGATTAAGAGGTTAATGGTAATTTCGATAGCTCCTAATTAATGTCAAAATAAATATAATAAGTTGGAGAGATTTATGATTAATGCATCGTTGAACTTAACATTTGATATACGGTAATCAAATACAGAAAATTTATTATTTGGGCGATGAATTTTTCTTATAAAGAATATTGAATTAGGGCATCGATTAATAATTTTCAATTTGAAATTACGAAAGTGATAGCTAAAAAAAAAAAAAGACATTAACTCCATAAATTAATTGAAGCTTTTTGGTAAGATAAATTTCAGACCTCGGATGGATTTCGGTTTTGACTTTTGGGTCTCACAATCCTAACTTTCTTTGAAGGAGTAGGGGTTGAGTTGGTGCAAATTAAACCACCACCTGCCTGTTAACAAAAGTATAGTACATCAGTTGTGCTCATGGGATGGCATTTCACTAAGGATTATTGTATTGGTCTATAATTAACAGCGACAATTCACTACTAATAATGATTTTTGAGTTATTATCTGTGGTTTTTTTTTAAATTATTTAGATACCTTTGGCTGAAAAATGTATTATCCATGCAAAGCAAAGCTCCCATTATTTCTGAACATTTAGTTATTAAATATGACAAATTTGTACAAAACACACACAAAAGAAATACAAGAAAAAAAATATAAATTAATTTATGTACATTAATCTACTATCTCGTAATTATGTTCTTTTTAACATATTAAAATGCAATATATAGTTAGTGGGAATTTCATCCGATACAAAAGGCCACAGAGAAACATAATCATCCAAACTAAGAAGAACGGGAATTGTCAAAGATATTGTACAATGCAGTGGAAAGACAGACTGAACTGAACAAAAGGGTAATTGACATATTTCGGATCTGCTGAGCTATTGAGAGCGCGGGGCGGCAAACAAAAGTGCAATACCGTACCTGATCCTTTTTAGGTGGGTCCACCAGAGTTACGTGCGGTAAGCCAAATTTCACAAAATAATAAAAGATTATGGAGTTGAATTGTTTTATGAATAAACATTTTAGATCTATTCATGATTTGGTTGGAAGAGCGTACTCTTCTTACGGAATCGACGTTTGGAAAGAAAAAAGAGATTTTAAAATCTTATAAATCGTAGTTGTTATATATTTTTTTAAAGAAAGATAATAATTTTATAATAAGTAATATTAGAATTGATCTGTATTGAATTCGATATTTACTATTTAGTACTTAAAATTAAGAATAAGGGAGTAGGTAAGAAACTCAAATTTACGGTAAAAATGTTAATAAATTTGATGAAAAAAAATATGATAGAATATTAGGAGAATAATTGACTTTGTGACATTTCTAAAAAAAAGAAAGAAAAATCTAAGTAAAATTTTAATTGATGCAGACAAATTTAGTTTAATAAAATTAAAATACTAAAACTAATTTTTTTAAAAAAAATTCTAATAGAGTTCAATTTAATCGAGAAGGCAAGTCGAGTATTCCATCGTCTAGAACCCAACTGATGCGGCCCGGCAAAAGCGACAAGGTTTTGACCAATTATTGTGTACTCAATGGCCATTGTACTCAATCTCACAAATTTAAAAATGTCATACATGTTTCCCTTACATTTTAGTGTGTTAAATTGAAGTTTCGGTTTGATTCTTATCCAATTGCCCTCTCAAGTTTAGAGTCAAAATATTCTGCCATCAATGGCACCCCATCCCATTACTTGAAAGTTTAAATTTCTATCTTTGAAAGTTAATGTTTTAATTCTGAAAAAAAAAAAAGATTTATAAAAATGAACAAATATACTCTTATTATATATGTAGTTAAGAGTCCAATGGATCTCTTAACAAATAAAGGAGCATACTTGTTTCCCACGGATGCGCATGATCACCCTCTAGTCGCCAGGATGACTTTTTCTGATTAGTTCGGGCAATTGTTTATATAATCCCGCTGAAGACGGAGCCATTTACATGGTGGTTATTGTTACGTTATGTCCACCTTTCTCGGACTAGATATTGATACACTAATAAATTGTTCACCATTTTAATCTGCGTAGATGTCTATCAAGGACTTAACAAAGAATTTGCTATCAGATTATGTTCTGAAATTCAATTCATTTTGTTAAGGATATACCCAAAAAAAAAAAAAAAAAGGGGTCGTTATGTTTGATAAATCTTAGCACACTCCAAGTTAAGTGATAAATGTCGAAAATCCAAGGATGGTTGGGTTTAGGCCAAAGCTAGAAGTTCAAGTTTTGATTGAATCTCGAATACGAGATAATTATGCGATTTCTTCGAGCTACTCCACCTTTTTCTCTTTTAGTCTTCAAATTTTGGTGATATTATTTAAACAACTCAAAGGAACCAACATCTGGTGAAACTCTCCACCGTTCTATTTTCTAAATGCATTATCAACACCTACCATCCAGAAGATTATCGTATCGCATTTAGCTTGTTGAGTGACCGAAAAAAAAAAAAGAACGAACTAAATCAAAATTCTTTTTCCTGTATAAAATAAATGCGTCGGCGATGAAATATCGAGCCTCTGCCTGCGCGGGGGAATGTGCCAAAGACATGCAAATTCAATTAAAGCGCCAATCAAGCAAGGCAAAACACATTCTTGGCCTGGAATTTCAAACTGGGGTTGCGAATAAAAATCAAGAGCCAAAGGTCGTTGAAGGAAGAGAGAGAAAATAAATAACTGCTCCAGGACCCACCATTTGTGCAAGGGTTCCCTGGGGGTGGGGTGGGAGGCAGACACATTTGACAAATCAATATTCCATATAATAATAATATATTATTATACGATGAGAGGCAAGTATTAATTAGAAGGAAAGAAAAAAGAAAAAAGAAAAAAGAATAGTGAAGTAAAAGAGAGCGTGCCAACACGACCTATACAAAGCGTACCACGTTGCTGATGGCCAGTGGTCGGATGGTGATGTTCACTAATCCCGGGTAGCTGCAACGTAATCACATTCACACTCCTACACAGCCCTCCCTTTGAATCCAAGTATCTCTCTCTTAGCTATAGTACTCAAAAATTCCAAAGCAAAAACCAAACAAAACAATCAAGTCTCAATCTTTTTCTCTGCCAAAACCGGCCAAGGACTGTCTCTGTCTTTCTCAATTCGTTCTGTCCCATGAGGAAAGTTTGTCCGAATTTCGTTCATGAAGATGGGCTCGACACAGTTCTTGAGGTCCCAATACCAGAAGAGGTTTTTGCTTCAAGCAAGAACAACAATAAGTCGTGGCAAAACATAGCAGCTTGGATAAGACCAAACGCCGACAAGTCTATGGCATCTGCGTTTGGAGGCAGAAATGCAGAGATCCAGCTCTTGCTTGGCGTTGTTGGGGCTCCTTTGATCCCTATTCCCATTACTTGCGATCACCAGTTTGTCAACCGTAACATGAAAGATCATCAGACTATTGTAAGTACAACCGATATATTTTTCGCGAATGATTAAGAATCAATTTACTGTAACGTTCTTTTATTTCGGGCAACCTGAAGTCATACCACTCAATTAAAATTGGGATGAAGATTTTGTTGCTGTTGAAGTAATGTAATTTTCTTTAACTTGTTGTACAGGAGGCGTCAATGGCAAAATACATAGTGCAACAGTACATAGCTGCAGTGGGAGGAGAGAGGGCCTTGAATTCGGCAGACAGCATGTATGCAATGGGCAAGGTGAAGATGGGAACATCGCAGATTTGTGCAGGTGAAGGTACCCCCAATAGCAAGGTAATGAAAATGAAGAATTTTAAACACGGGAATGGAGAGATGGGAGGATTCGTTTTATGGCAAAAAAAGCCTGCTTTATGGTGCCTGGAGCTTGTGGTATCTGGGTGCAAAATCAGTGCTGGAAGTGATGGAAATATTTGCTGGAGACAGACTCCATGGCACCACTCACACGCATCTAGAGGCCCTCCTCGGCCTCTAAGACGTTTCCTCCAGGTAAACCCACCACAGTCAAATTGTTAATAATTGATCTGACGTCCTTTGGAGTGCCATAATTTGTATTTACATTTTAATCTCTTCAATGATGCTTACGTTAGTATTTGCTTTTATGGGGCCTCTTCTTAGCTCATGGTGTTTGCATTTTATCCGTCTTTTTCCATCTTTTTTGGAAGCCATAACAAACATTGCCCTTTGCGGTTTGATCGGATCCGAAGAAACTTGATTCGGTTTCTGCGGATTAAACGGCTTGGAGGAACCGACGAAGGGCCCTAAAATATCACGTCAATCTATGGGGACGCGTCCTACCATATAGAGAGCGTTTGTTTGTTGTTGGAACCCATCCCACCAAAAATATCGCACTCATTTCTTAGGTCCGCCACTTAGCTATTTCACCCTACCCAGGGAAGTCAATCATCTTGGCGGAGGAAAAGATAACAGAGGTTCACACAAAAGTCAACAACATGGTTGGCCAGCCGTTCCACGGAAGTCGTTAGCTCAGATAATTCTGCCCCATTACTTCTGGGCCCCATCAATATTGAGTCGCTAGATGTTTGAAAATTTGTGCATCGCGGGTCTTGTACCATGCCCACGCCACTGCACAGTGGATAAAACTTTTTAGGCTTCCACTTTATTTTTGTAGGGGTGGACTGGGATTAGCATGTGCTGAACTCATTATTTTTGCTTTTCTAGCTGCTACAATTTTCTCAATTCTGTTGACATCAGTTCAAATTGAACAGGGCATTGATCCAAAATCCACAGCCAAGCTGTTCTCCAATTCTATCTGCGTTGGCGAGAAGGCAATCAACGAAGATGACTGCTTCGTACTAAAGCTTGAAGCTGAATCCTCATCGCTAAGAGCAAGAAGTAGCAGCACTGTCGAGATAATCAGGCACACTGTGTGGGGATACTTTAGCCAAAGGACTGGCCTTCTAGTCAAGTTGGAAGATTCTCATCTTCTGAGAATCAAAGCCTCCTCGAACGACAGCATATTTTGGGAGACCACGATGGAGTCAACAATTCAAGATTACCGAACCATAGACGGCATCAATATTGCGCATGCAGGCAGGACTTGCGTCTCATTGTTTAGGTTCGGAGAGGACCCTGAAGGCCATTCTAGGACCAGAATGGAAGAGATTTGGGCTATTGAGGAAGTGGACTTCAACGTCAAAGGATTGTCCATGGATTGCTTTTTGCCGCCTAGCGATTTAAAGAAAGAGGATGAAGGTTGTGGGGTTGTGAATGGCAAAGCAAGACTGCCATCCCAGATTCGTTCAGTTTCGGCTAGGATTAGTGCATCGAAAGTAGTTGCCATTGATGCTGATGAACTCGACAATAATGAAGATGATTAATTAATTAATAGTTGTAAATTGGATCTTCTTGTAAATATGCCATCACAATTTCTTGCATTCCTGTTTGTTTTGTGACAGGTTTTTGGTTGAACTAGTTACATAAGAGCTGCTTTAGAACCAAGTCATGGAAACATCTTACTATTTTTCTAGTCTGGCAATTTTGTTTTTCTATCTTATATTTTCCTAGTCTTAGGGGTCAAAGCAAATATTACCCTAAAAAATATACATATTTTTTTAATATATTAGTTGTCTTTTAGACTGTGAACTAAATAATAAAAATAACTATTTTTGTTCTCATAGATCCCAAATTTTTTTAATTTAAAACTTGAGACTTTTATAATATAAATTATTACTTTGAGATAAAAAGGTGATTATTAATCATTGGATTTTTTTTTGGGATTTTAATTATAAATAAGATCTAAAATTTTAGCTCAATATCTCATCATAAATTTTAAATTTGATAATCATTGAACTACCTCAAATTAGAATTTTCTTCTAATTAGGATAATTTCTTTGTTTTTTTTTTTTGGGCACAGAAACCCAAGGCCCAAATGTTCCAATGGGCCACTATTTCAAATATCTTTTCTAGTGTCTGGTGTGGCAAGTAATGACCTTGGGATTTTCCTATGGAAAATTGCTTCCTTCTTGATTCAGTTCCAGCACTACATAGGGAATTCCTATACTTGTTTATTATTATTATTTTTATTTTTATTTTTTTACAGTATGTGCTTGGGCCTTGCATGAAATTGGGGCAAATGTGGTATAGTCCAGTGGATGAAAAGAACGGAAACGGAAGCAATTAGGATATAGAAACTAGGCAAAACAGAAGCCCCCATTTGGCATATTTTCATGTAATTTCTTATTTCTGATGCCTTCATTTTAAGTTAATATTCATACTTTGGCAGAACGATTTCCACGGAACTTATTCTACAAACAATTGACTCTGCAATTAGACCATGTCAATTCTTTTGCCTGGATAACTGAAAGGAACACCACAATGTCGAGAACTGAAACAGTGGTATTTATATATATTAAAAAAACCATAAGGATTGAGAACCATTCTACACCGCAGGAACTCCTCAAAGACACAGAAATAGAAAGACAACTAACGTATTACAAGCCAAAACACAAATACAGACGATAGATAATTACATAGCCCCCGCATATATAACAGCGAAAAAAGGTCCATAACCAGCCTTTATTGAACTCCGAGAAAGGACTATTTGAGAATTTTTGCTAGAGATTTCAATACCCTTGACCTCGGGCTTTGCCTCCACCTCCCTAGGCAAAACAATAGTGAGCACCCCCATTTTCCATGGTAGCCTTTATATGCTCCACCTTAGCATGCTCTGCCAACGTCAACCTCTCGAGAAAGAACATTACATTCCGTAGGCCTTTTCCACCTGATGCCACTTATCGTTCCTGTCCTCCTGCTCCCTCTTTACCTCTCTCCGCTGATTTGCAACAGCCTCCATCTTCCACCTCGACTTTCACTTCTTCCTTCTTGAGCCCTGGAAGATTAGCCTTGATTAAGACATCTACAAGTTTGAATGGGTCAATGGATTAAAAACCTTAGTTTTGAGTGGATTCGCAAACGGCTGAGCAATTATATATAATTTTGTTAACGTGTTTTCAGTTAGTATCTTAAATTTTATATAGCACCTAATTGAAAGTGATATGGCAAATTTAATAAAAATAAATGAAGGTAGAAAATATTTTTAATTTTAAATTTTAATGTAGGAAACAATTTTGACAAAAAAAAAAAAGGAAAAGTTTCTGAATCAAAAATACATCACGAAAGAGCAAATTTTTTTATTTAAGCCTAAATTGTAAATAAAATGTGTTGTGCACTACTTTTGATCATCTTGTGATTATGCATGTACTCAAAAAAACAATGAGGGGGTGGGGGGAATGTTGTGAAACCCGCAACCCTCTTTTCTCGAAAACTGATTCAACATTCACCACAAACTGATTGCCTTGTGCTTGCGGTTTACCTTTTGCATTAATGAATTATAATTAACATTAGCGGAATTGTGTGCCCCTCTTAGGCCGATGATCATAAAAGACAAGTCGTGGCAAAAAGAGTTGCTTTAGTTCCTCGACAATTGTTAACTATTGCCGGAGAACATTGTGGCCACGGAACAAATTACCATAACAAAACCTGTCAGAAGCCCAATTCCGAACTATATATAATGTTTGGTTCCCAGCTGCCCACCCGCAGAGCTGATCATGCGCGCAAATGCATCCTTCTAAATGCCAGGACTTTTGCTCTCCTTCATTGTAGATGAGAAATTCAACTTAAAAACAGGGCTACTCTTCTGCGAAAACATGATCAACAGGTCTGTTCGGCGTGAGGAAAATACTGTATGCCATGTCTGCTAGTTGTTTCACCACTCGACGACCCCAAACTGCATTTTGACCAAGGAAAAGAAATACTATTTTACTGTAAGTTATCTGGTTCCAGAATAACATCAGGAAACACTCTTGGCGTTATCTACAGTGAATTCAGGAAAACTGGCCCGATTACCTTGGAATGTCTAGGAATTGTAACTCCTCTTTTTATGGCTAATGCTACTAGAATTAATATTCCTTGCATTGCTGACTCAACTAATAAGTCCAACACATGTACATAAATGTAAGCGAAGAGAATAAGAATTGCCCATTTGCTATTTAATGCCCTTTTCATAGAAGCAAAATGGACAAGGTCTTCCCTCTTCCATCCCAGGCCCATGTGTCTTCCATGCAGCCTTGAAGGCCTAAAGATCACGTTTCTCTCAACTCCGAGTACAACGATGAGCGTCTTTTCAGATACAATAATTCAAAGAAGATTTGCCAAATATCCTGAAGCTCAACTCAGAACTATATGAGATTGTCTCGCTGCTGACAACCCGCGATCAGGTGCTCGGTTCATGGAGAAATTTCAGTCAATGAAATTGGTGACAAGGACACAATTTGAAAATTGTCATTGAGGATGGCAAATGGGATTTCCTGTCAACGTTACAAAAGAGCTTGGCGTTCCTGTGATTAAGACATAAACTAAATTGGGCCATCACCTCGGCGCTCCGCAGGACCCACAACACGTTCTTTTAGCAAATCATTTCATCCATTGGCTATTGATTAAGCTCAAAACAACATAAAAAAATGAATTTTGCATTTGCTGAAGGCTGGCTATTACAATCAATACACATAATAACGTCATATATCTGCATCGCCCAGCTCCACACAGTATAAAGTAACGATCAAGCATAATGGAACAACGATCCAATCCTCCGCATGTGCTAATCTTCCCTTTCCTAGCCTAAGATCATGTTAACTCATGCTCAAGCTAGCGGAGCTTAGGTGTCTTGCTGGCCTTAACATCACCTTCCTGAACTCCCGATACAACCGTGGCTGTCTTGTAGGTTTCACCAGCGTTCAAGCCCGCTCCAAGGACCCTGCATTACAGTTCAAGGCCGTACCCAATGGTTTGCCTCCAGACAATCCACGTGTGGTTGTCCAGTTGATGGATATGTTTCATAAAATGCATCATGTGGTTACCAAAATTTTCACTTATGTGAATTTGTAAGGAATTTATTAAATAACAAATATAGTAACTTAAATAATTATATAAAAAATAATTTTTTATATAAAAAACTACTTCAAAATAAAAAAAATTACGGAACATATTAGTTTATAAATCAACTTCATTATAATTAACGAGTGAATATATATAACTTTAATTATATCAATTAAATTAAACAAACTCAATTTAAACTAAAATGAGAGGATAAATGAGTTAATTAACATAAAAGAAACTTTTTGTTAATAATAACTTATCAACTAGATGTCAAAATAACAATCTAACCGTTTATGATAATCTTCTAGATGTCTCCTACCAGTTATCTAAAATTTAACTCAATTAAATTACAAATTAATATTCATATTTATAATTCATCTATACTATCGTAATAAAGAAAATAAAATATTATCAAAAACAAATAATCACAATTTAAGATAAAACCTATCCTTACAGAAAGTCAAATCACAATACAACCGTTTGAAATTAAGAACTATGTGTCTTTTATCAATTAATCAAAATATAGCTTGATTAGACCATAAACATTGTTTCGATTACAAGGTTGATCGAAACTGTACGTAAAATAACATTTCAAAACATAAATCACAAAATGTAAAATAGAATCCATACTTACAGTCCACCAAATCTGATCTCTGCCGTTCAGAACGAAGAATAAGATATCTTTTATCTATTAGCAAAAGGTTAGCTTAATCGGATAATGATTCATTGCTATAGTTGTAAAAGAAGAACTAGTGCTCCTACTGTATTCTCTCCTTTGTTTTTCTCTCTTGTTTCTCTTTTTTTTTTTTTTCTTTTTTGACCGACAGCCGCTCTCTCAACTCACTTTAAACCTAATACAAATAAGGTTTTTATACTTCATTAAGTTAACTCTTTTTTTTTTCTTTAAAGGTTTCCTTTACATAGGAAATGATACTTAATAATTCTCCCCATCCCAATTATATAGAGGTGTTGACCATCATAATTAATGAACAACACAACTTAAACTTTTCTCTTAGCAATATTTTTATTAACATATCAATAACATTATCATTTATATAAATCTTTTCAAGTATTAGTTGTTTAAAATCAAGAGCATTGCATATCCAATAATATTGCACATCAATATGCTTTGATTTAGTATGAAAAATCAAATTCTTACCAAGATAGATTGTACTTTGGCTATCATAATGCAACACATATTTTGATTGCTCAAAACCAAGCTCCTTTATGAATTTTTTCATCTAGATTAACTTTTTAACTGCTTTGGTTATAACAATGAACTCTGTTTCTATAATTGATAATATAATGCACTTTTGCAATCGAAATTACCAATTAATTGCTCCCTCTGCAAAAGTAATCAAATAGGTTAAAGTAAACTTTTTGGAATTAATGTTACTAGTCATATCTAAATATGTGAACCTAATAAGAGTTAGCTCATCACTCCCAAAATTAACTTTGACATTGGTTGAGTCTTGTAGATATCTCAATATCCAATTTACTGCATTCTAGTGTTTTTTACTAGGATTTGAAAAAAATCGGTTAACTACGCTAATTGCATATGCTATATTAGGCCTTATATACACCATTATATACATCAAACTACTCACAACTGATGAAAAAGGAATTCTCAGCATCTTTTCCTTCTCTTCCATTGTAGAAGGACATTGCTTAATAGATGATGTAAAGTGTGTAGCAAGAGAAGTGTTAACCATTTTAGCCTTATCCATATTAAACCTTTAAAGTACTTTTTCAATGTATTGGTTTTGAAATAGAAACAACTTTTTCTCTTTCCTGTTTCAAGTGATTGACATGCTGAAAATCTTTTTTGCTAGTCCTAAATCCTTCATGGCAATGGACTTGTTCAAATCTTACTTCATCTTATCAATTCTCTTAGTATTACAACCAACAATAAGTATATCATCAACATAAAGAAGTAAAATGATGAAATCATTATCAATGAATTTCTGCACAAAAAACATAATGATCAGAAGTTGTCTTCTTGTACCCTTATTATCCTACAATAGACTCAAACTTCTTGTATCATTATTTGGGAGCTTGTTTTAAACCATGCAAGCTCTTCTTCAACTTACACACATGATCCTCTTTTTTATGAACTTTAAAGCCTTATAATTGCTATATATAAATTTCTTCTTCTAAATCACCATGAAGAAAAGTTGTTTTTACATCCATCTGCTTAATCTTCGAGTTTTGACATACATCCAAACTCAACACAACTCAGATAGAAGGCATTTTGACCATTGGTGAAAAGATATCATCAAAATCAACACCCTACTTTTGTTTGAATCCTTTGACAACTAATTTGGTTTTATATTATAGATGTGAAATATTTTCTTCTTGCTTCACCTTATAAACACACCAAATTTTCAAAACTCTTTTGCCCTTAGTGTTTCACCAATTCATGAGTAGAGTTATCATATAAAGATTTTATCTCATCTATCATAACATCTATTCAATGTTATTTACGCTTACTTTTTACTATTTCTTCATAACACTCAAGTTCTCCTCCATCAGTTAATAATACAAACTCATTAGGAGAATATCGAGTATAAGACACTAAAACTTTATTGGACCTTTATTGTTAAAAAGCAAGTAGAAGTGAGGTTGAATAATCTTTTGTAGGAACATTTAGATCACCCGCATCTTGTACATTATGATCCTGTTAAACATTCTCACTATATTCTTGAATGTTATGTTCAGTATCACCTAAATCATTTGTATGTGCTTGAAGAATTGAATTAATATTAACAAGGTTATCATTAGCTTGAGTAGTTATTTTATTAATGTCTTTAATGTTTTTATTATCAAAGAACATAAAATCTCTACTTCTGACAAGCTTTTTCTCAACCAGTTCATATAATCAGTAACCGAAGTCATCTTCACTATAGTCAAGAAAGATACATTGTTGTGTTTGTATATCTAGCTTTATTCGTTCATTTTTAAAGGTATGAATAAAAGCTTTATAGTTAAAAACTCACAAATGATCATAAGAAACTCCTTTATCAAACTAAATTTTGTCCAGGAAATCACCCTGCAAAGGAACACTGGGAGATAGATTAATCACGTGTGTTGCTATATTCAAAGCTTCACCCCAAAAAGATATAAGTAGTTTTGCATCTGAGAGTAGACATCTAACTTTCTTAATAAATGTTTTGTTCATCCTTTTCTCTAAGTCATTTAACTGAGGTATCTTTCGAGATATCCTTTGGCGTCTAATCTTATATATTTTGTAATACTCATCAAATAGACCACTGTAGTCACTGCCATTATTAGTATGAACACATTTCAACCTTTTTCCTGACTGTCTTTCAACTCAGGTATGAAATTGTTTGAACATATCAAACACATGATCTTTAACCTTTAAAATATAGACCCAAATTTTACTCGAATAATCATCAATAAAAGTTACAAAATAATGAGTACCACTAAGTGAGCATACCTTTAAAAGGCAACACATATCTAAATGCATCAATTATAACAACTTTGATTTACTAAAATAAGGGTGACTTTTAAATGTAATTTTGTTCTGTTTTTTAACCAAACAATGAAGACATTTCTTTAAAGTTACACTCTTTATGTCTATAAGATGGTTTTTTCCTTGTCAAATAATTCATCTCCTTTTTATTCATATGAATGAGTTATTTAATCCATAAATCAATCAAATTCTCATTTTTCATTGCATTCACAACATCTCTTATAATAGAAACTTACATAAAATACAAATTGGAACATTTCTTACCTTGCACTAGAACTAGAGAGCCTCTCGTAAGTCTCCACTGATTATCATTGAAGATACTACAAAAACTCTCATCATTAAGCTTTCTTATTGGAATTAAATTCAACAGAATATTTGGGACATGTCTAACATCCTTCAAAATTAGTTGTGCTCTACTACTAATTTTTAAACAAATATCACTAATATCAATGACTTCTACTAAGTCATTATTATCCATTTTCAATACCTCATGATTGCCAAGTGTATATGTAGTGAAGAATTCTTTTCCTGAAGTAATATAATGAGAGGCACCACTATCTATCACCTAATCAATCTCATGAGATGTCAAATTAATTACATTTTTATAAGAACAACAATAAGGTCACCAGTATCAGAAGTTAATGCAGTAGCAATATGATTATTATCATTATACCTATTCTTGTATTTATTACTGTCATCTTTATTTTCTCTCTTCCATTTATAGCATTTTTTTTAAATATGACTCATCTTTCTATAATAATGACACTAAATATTCTTATATTTTGATCTTGACTTGCTTTAACTTTTACTTTTACTCTTTTTACCATTATCCTTTTCTTGGTTTCTCCTTATGTTTTTGGTAACCATAACCTTTGAATTAGAAGATGACAAACCCTGAAACCTTCTTCTCATCTCATCGTCGAACATACTACCTTTTACGAGTTCTAATGAAATAACACTACTAGAAGTAGAATTCATAAGTAAAATTCAGAATGTTTCCTAAGAATCAAGTAATGTAGTAAGTAACCATAGTTTGAAAGCCTCATTATCAAATTTAATGTCCAATGATATCCTAAAACTCATTGACGTGGTTCACAACTGAACTCCTTTCTTTATATCTCAGTTGTATCATTTTCTTTAGTAGAAACAACTTATTATTACCAGACTTTGAAGCGTATAATGTCTCAAGTTTGCTTCATAAAGTCCATTCATATGTCTCATTATAGATGTGATTATAAACATTGTTATCAACAAATTGTCGTATAAAGGTACAAACTTGCTAATGCTCAAACTCTTATTTGTTATCAGTCTTTGACTTAGATTTAGAAGAAGCAAATATTGGCAAATGCATTTTCTTAACAAATAAAAGGTCTTTCATTTTCCTTCTCCATATATGATAATTCGTGTCATTCAAACAAAATATTCAATTCACATTCAACTTCATCATTTAAACAAGTCAGAAACATAACCTTATTTTAATACAACTTTGATGGGTGGGGGGTAGTGGAATACAAATTGCTCAAGAGACTTTTTCCACTTATTTGAACCTGTGAGAAATTGATTGAATAACAAATATAGTTGCTTAAACAATTACATAAGAATACATCAATTTTTTATGTGGAAAACTTCTTTAAAGTAAATAGAAAAAATCACGGGACATACTAGTTTAAAAATCAACTTTATTATAATCAATAAGTAAATACAACATACATATACAATCTCAATTACATCAAACAAATTAAACAAACTTAATTTGAACCAAAATGAGAGGTCAAATGAATTAATTAATACGAAAGACATTTTGTCAACAATCACTCAATACCAAGACCTTAAAACAACAATACAACTATTCAAGATAAAATTCTAAATGTTCTTATAAGCAATTCAAATTTAAGCTCAATTAAATTATAAATTAATATTTATCTACATGATTTATCTACACTACCGTAATAGAAAAAACAAAACATTACTAAAAATAAGTTATCACAATTTTAGATTAAACTTGTACTTATAGAAAGTCAAATTATAATCTAACTGTTTGAAATTAAAAACTATGTATCCTCTCTCAACAGACCAAAATACATATTGATCAAATCACAAACAACTTTTTAATTACAAAATTAATCAAAACATATAAAATAACTTTCTAAAATATAAATTATAAAATATAAATTAAAATTTATATTTATAACCCATCAAATTTTGATCTCAATCATTTAAAAATAAAAATAAAATATCTCATATCTATCAGTAAAAATTTAACAAAATTTAATATTGAAGTTTTAAAAAGATAAAATATTTTTGTAGATTCTCTCTTTTTTATTTTTTTAGTAAGACGCCGTCTCTTTCAATTGACTCTAAATTTAATGCAAAAGGGATATTTATATTTTATTAAATTATTTTTATTATTTTTTAATTTTCTCCACGTAAAAAGGGATACATAGAATAATTGTATCGTCTGTGATGGTGCCAAGGGTTATGTCCTTGATGTTGCCAATAAAATTAGAGTCCCGATTATTTACTTTCATACTGCCGTTTCTGGGCTAATTATTTGTTCATGACATGATTGAAGCCGGCCAGTCCCATCAAAGGTACACAAAATCATTAAAGCTATAACCAAGAATTTTAATTTCAAATTTGAAAATTCCATGGGATGGCGGATTTGGCAAGAAAGAGTGTGGTTGAAGGCGGGTTCTCCTATTGTCGTATGGATCGTCCGATTGGGTTGATGAGGTGCTGAGGGGACAAATAATTAGCTGACAGACGAGCGCCAGAGGGTGATTGCACTGCATGTACTTTGCTTACGCGGGAATAAATTGACCAAAACCAAAATTCCATCGTTGAACTGTGCCTCGCTTTGAGTCGAGTTTTCTTTTTTTGTTTTTTTTCCTGAGAAAAAAATAATATATTATGAACGCCAGCAATTTTATAATAATTAATCATAAATGACAATTTAAATGATATTTTGTTCATATATCTCGTATTCTCCCCATAAAACTCTAAACAATTCTTCTAAATGTATAATATTTGCTAACCTTTGTTGCATGTACCTTTTAGGCCTTACTTGGGATAAAATCTTAGGGGAAGAGAAAAATAACAGAAAGGAAAATTGCAATGATTCTAAAGGCATTCGTTAGACTCGGGTATTCTTTCTACGAGGGTATGAACAATTGAAAAGAAAAAAAAAAAAGAAAGAACATTTTAGTTGTTAGTCACACGAGCATAAAATTACTAGACCGAAGTTTCACGGTAAAGTTCCAACTAAGATGCTTAAATCCGTATCCAAATCCGAGTGAAAGTATGTAAATCTACGCAGATAATGAAAGAAATGAAAACAAATTAGACTATTAGACAAACCTCGAATAGGAAGACAACCACTTTCCCTCAGTAACGGAAAGGCAGCTAAAACAGAAAAGAATAAGCGCCACCAGTCCTTAACACCCCAGGCTATGGCCGACAGCTTGCGTGAAGTGAAACGCAGTCCGAGATCAAGCACTGGGCCATTGCTTTTCGGGTAAATAATAATCCTCGTCGAGGCAGACCAGAAAGGATTGAGAATGATGTCGGCACGCAAATAGAAAAATGAACAGCTGGCATAAATGCACGCAATTACTCTTTCCTGATAATATGGGCTGTGGGACGTTTTGCCATAAGCACAAGGGAAAAGAAGTTTAATTTGGAGCAAAGGTATGCTTTAACCTAGAAACAACTGAGAAACATAATTGCCGAGGAGCTGTGGAAATTGAATGGAGCAGAAGAGAAAGGGCCGCAGGTTGGTTCTCTTCCCATTACCACTACAGGGGCACATCAGCCCCATGCTTCAACTAGCAGGCATCCTCCACTCCAAAGGCTTCTCTATCACCATTATCCACACCACTTTCAACTCCCCAGACCCTTCAAATTACCCTCATCTCAACTTCTGCCCAATTCATGAACATTTGACAGACAGTGAGGCCTCCACAACTGATGTTCTGTCTCTACTCTTTAACCTTAACATCAGATGTGTTATCCCTTTTCGCGATTGCCTTTCTGGGTTGTTGTCCAATGTTTCGGAGGAGCCAGTTGCTTGCTTGATCTCGGACGCTGTTTTTCACTTCACGGAAGCTGTTGCCCGTAGCCTGGGACTCCCAAGGTTGGTGTTAAGGACTGGTGGCGCTTCTTCTTTTCTTGTTTTAGCTGCCTTTCCGTTGATGAGGGAAAGTGGGCATCTTCCTATTCGAGGTTTGTCTAATAGTCTAATTTGTTTTCATTTCTTTCATTAACTGTAGATTTACATACTTTCACTCGGATTTGGATGCGGATTTAAGCATCTTAGTTGGAATTTTACCGTGAAACTTCGGTCTAGTAATTTTATGCCCGTGTGACTGACAACTAAAATAATGTTATTTTTTTTTTTCAATTGTTCATACCCTTGTGTTCTGTTGTTTCCTTTAGAATCTCAACTGGAAGAGCCAGTGGTCGAGTTTCCACCGCTGAAAGTCAAGGACCTTCCGGTGATCCACACGCGTCACCCAGAACAACTCTATCAATTTGTGGATGGCATGATCAATGGAGCCAAGGCATCCTCCGGGCTCATCTGGAACACATTTGAGGAACTTGAGAAATCTGCATTAACCACAATGCGCATCGATTTTCCCATCCCCATTTATCCTATAGGCCCCTTCCACAAGTGCTCTCCAGCTTCTTCGAGCAGCTTGTTGCCACAAGACCGAAGCTGCATTTCTTGGCTGGAGGAACAAGCACCCAAATCTGTAATATACGCGAGCTTTGGAAGCGTAGCGGCCATAAATGAATTTGAATTTTTGGAGATAGCCTGGGCGCTATTCGATAGCAAACAACCGTTCTTGTGGGTTGTTCGACCTGGATTAGTCCGGGGGGACAAGGAATGGCTAGAATCATTGCCTGAAGGGTTCGTGGAGGAATTGGATGGCAGAGGACATATAGTGAAATGGGCTCCTCAGCTAGAAGTCCTGGCTCATCCCGCCGTAGGTGCATTTTGGACTCACAGTGGCTGGAACTCCACGATGGAGAGTATTTGTGAAGGGGTTCCAATGATATGTATGCCTTGTTTCACAGACCAAAAAGTGAATGCAAGATATGTTTGTGATGTCTGGAGAGTTGGATTGCACTTAGAGAATGGACTGGAAAGAGGGCGGATTGAGACAACCATCAAAAGATTAATGGTGGAGAAAGAAGGGGAGCATATCAGAAATAGAATCCAGTTTTTGAAGGAGGCGGCAGACCTTTGTGTGAGCAAAGGGGGTTCGTCATGCCAATCCCTGGATAACTTAGTTGGTCACATTATGTCACTGGCGCCTATTGTCTTCCCAAGCAGCCAGGAAACAGATGTTTATTAGTGGACCAGCTTATTATGTTTGGACCTTCGATGGTCCATTTGGGCCCTTACCATGTAGTTATGGTGCATCCTTTATTGAACATCAAGACATGAAGCGATTCGAACTTCACAGAGCCCTTGGAACTGGGTCCATAAAATATCACCCAAGCAAATTTTGTGTGGACCACTATAACCTGTGGGCCCTCGATCCTCCAGCATTTAACGTCTGAAATGATCGTCTAGCATTATGTTAGTGTATTTACGATGAGGTAGTTACAGTGAAGTGGTTAATAGGGAATTGAAATGATTAACGAGTTACAAAGAATTGAAATGTTTGGGGGGTAATAGACAGAAATTATGATTTCCGATAAAATAAAAAAAAAAAGAAATGAATTTCATTTCCCTTTTTAAAGGGAATGAGAATCCTTTGTTTGCGAAAACAAACACTAAACATGAAAATCAAACCGTTGAATCTTTATTCCCAGATCATTTTCTTGCAGAACAAACGCCTCCATAGTGTATGAGATGATTATCGAGCCAAGTTATAAGTGGTCAATTGTAAGTTGCTCTCAACCCCCCCCCCTCTTTTATTTTCAGTCTCAGTTTGAACTCGTGCCACCGACAACCCCAGGTTTTCAGTTATCTTTATCCTATAATAAAAACATGGTTCTTGCCGTGTCGGAGAAAGAGGCTAGAAGGCCACCTAATGAGCCTAGGGATTTGTGCACGTTGAGTTGACCCCGCTCTCAATTCCGCCGGGAAGAGAATTGCATGCAGTTCTGGTTTGAATAGCAGTTATGAGAGTCCTAACATGGGCTCGATTGGTATTTTCACAAACCGACCCGGAATTTTATTAGCCAACTTTCAAATCGAACCGCAACCAGCCCTTGAACCATTAGTTCCCAGCTACCAATTGAAATCTGCAGCAGTTCAAAGAATGAAAAAAAAAAAACAAAAAACAAAAAACAAAGACGTCATTTGACACTTCGACAAGAAGAGTCACTCCCACATAATTTTGTCCAATACCAACATTTTATCATAGTAATTGAATCTTAATTATTTAATTTTCCTCGTATTATTCAAAAACAATATATTGATTTAAAGTCCTATTTTTTTTTTTACAAAATAGGTAATACTTCAACTTCAATATTTTAAAATTTTGAAGCCTTAGTATTTTTTTAAAATTTTTACATAAATTATAAAATTGTCAAGTTGAAGACTTAACAAAAAATAAGATGATCGAAACAAATCAAATGCAGTTATCGCTGATTGTATGCGAATGGTTAGCATTCGTAATACGACTTTGGTAGTATTCTTAAACTATTTACTCAAATTAAGTCATATTGTTGGGGGTCCTCATGATTTATTTTTTCCCGGAATACAAGGAAACGAAAAGGAGCATGTGTGAAGGCGAGGGAGGAGACACTGTAAAACAATGGACTTTACGTAGCCTACACTTTCTCACCAAATCTGCATCATAAAACGGCCACTTAAAACCCAATCAAATCGGTGCACATTCTCACGTCAATCATACTCTGACACATCTACAATTGTATCCATTTGAGGGGCCTAACGCTCCAAAGTTTATTGGGCCCACGACAGATACAAAGAGATGATAACCACCACCCAAATAATCTTGATATATCCCCACACTCTCCATAAATGATTGACGTAAAATCAAAACAAGAAAGTGCCATCTTCACCACAGTTCAAAGAAATAACAAATGAGTTAATATTAAAACATCTGCGGACTCAATTAGTATTGTTTTAGACAAATAGACGAAATACGACTAAAACAACTTTAATGTATAGCACAGACTCATTGGTTCGTTGATGTCAAAATAAAGACACCACTGACCGTTATCGTCAATTATAATTAATTATCATGTATAAAAAAAAATATTGTCCTAACCGTGTAATAGAACTCATATTAATTTGCTGGTGTGAAGCTCGATTAAACTTAATTCAAAGCGAGGCAACGCTCAGTGATGAAGTTTTGGTTTTGGCCAATTAATTACCACATGAGCAAAGTACATGCAATGCAAAGGCCGGCTTTCTCTCATCTGCTAGCTAATTATTTGTCCCCTTAACACTCATCGACCGCAAGTCTTCAATCAGACGATCCAAATGACAAGAGGAGGACCCTCCTTCACCCACACTCTTTCTTGCCAAATCCGCCATCCTAGCCGTTGACCTGAGAAACTCCTCCCTCCTGTTCACCATCAGATCATTAACCATCGCCTCCACAACCCTTCTATCGCAAAGGTCCTTGGTGTCCAGTCCCAGCTTCCAGACCTCTTCCACGAACCTACTATTGACTTGCTGGTCAGCAAAGTAAGGCCAGCAAATCATAGGCACTCCAGCCACAATACTCTCCAAGGTTGAGTTCCATCCACCATGCGTCAAGAATCCACCGATTGCCCTGTGTGCCAAAACCTCCTCCTGTGGGGCCCATGCCACCATGTAACCCCTCGCTTTGGTACCCTCCAAGAGCTCCAGTGGAACATCTTTGCCCTCGAGACTATCGCCCTTGGAAAGAATATCGGGCCTCATAACCCACAAGAACCGCTTCTTGCTATTGACGACGCCGTGCCAAAGCTCCAGCAGTTGTTCCATTTCCATTACGGCGATGCTGCCAAAGCTGACGTAGAGCACAGATTGGAGAGGCTGATTATCAAGCCATGAGATGCAGCTTCTGTCCACTTCTCGAATACTGTTGGAAGAATGGTATGATTCTGGGGCTTTTGCTCTCTGTAGTTTTAACCTCAAGTGCTCGTGAAGGGGTCCCAGGGTGTAGACGTTAGGACATTGGGTGCGTATTTGAGACAATATTGGTGCTTCCAGGTCTTCAAATGTATTGAGGATAAGTCCTCTGGCTTTGGTGGATCTTCGCGTCTCATTCACCACCAACTGAAGATTAGTATCTTCCATGTCCCTTGCTCGGCAGAAACTGGGAAGATCTCGGCATCTCAGAAAGGTTTCCATGCCCGGAACTCTAGTTATTATTCGATCCATGTCCTCATTCCCTTCAATTCCAACAAATTACCTCTCGACAAAACAATAAGACTAAATGAAGGAAAAAAAAAAAAGAAATAGAGCAAAGAACGTACATTTCAAAAGAAAATAAATTCTTGAAAGTAGCTGTAGGTGATGCATGTGTGTACCTTTGATGGGAAGCTGGCCGGCTTCAATTATGTCATGAATACAAAAATACGTCCAGAAAGAACAAGCACTAACGGTACGAAAATAAATAATGGGTACTCCCACCTCGTTGGCAACATCAAGGACATAACCCATAATACCATCATAGAAGATACAATCTACCAGTGGCCTTAATCCAATCACCAAGTCTTTCAAGATTGGTTTGGTCATCTGTTGCATTTTGAAAAATATCTCGAAGATCTCCCTACGTGGATGGTCCACAGGCAGACCATCGGGTACGGTCTTGAAGTGGAATCCAGGGTATTTGGCAAATCGGGCTTGGACGTTGGTGAAGCGTACAAGACGGTCATGGTTGTGCTCCGAGTTTAGGAAGGTGACGTTAAGGCCAGCGAGACACAAAAGCTCGGCTAGCTTGAGTGCTGAGTTGACATGGCCTTGGACCGGGAATGGAAAGATTAGTACATGAGGGGGATCTGATCGTTGTTCCATGGGTGACTAATTCTTGACCTACGGTGCGAAGCGCAAGGCGAAGCTGATATATGTCCTCATATTGTATTGATTGGACCATCTGTCATCCGACAAATACATGCTTGATGTTTCGTTGAGCTTAGTTAATTTAAGAGTCCCATCACTGTACGAATAATACCAATAAGTGTCTGTAGTGACGTCATTTTATTAAAATAATAATACAAAAATTATTAAATTTTTATTTTATAAAAAATTGTTTGATATATTATTTAAATTTTAAACGTAAATATATGGTTGTGTGCTTAAAAAATTTTATATTTATAAATAAAATAAAATAAATAATTTATAAATAAAGATAATATTTTAAAATTAAATTAAATTTATGACTTTATTACTAATTTTTTCTTATCATCTCACGTGGACTCTATCGGAAATCGTGCTCCCTGGAAACATGCGTTTTTGTTATTATCCCAGTGGAGTCTATCGGCAAGCGTGATGCTCTTTGACTTCGCTTGGGATGATTTTATATTATCCCATGTGCAGTCTACCGGAAATCGTGCGGCACTTTGGCCTTTTGCTTGGGACGAGGGCAAAGGGCTGGCTCTCTTTAGCTAAAAATGGGAAAGGTTTTGGGATGGGAAGAGGCAAGCGGCTTTTTGTCCGGAGGCCACAAAAATTTTTTTTCCGGCTAAATAAAGGAGAGAGGCCGCTCCCTCTTTGGCTCCGCGCAATTTATTTTATTGCCCTTTCTTTAAAATTACATATATATTAATATTAATTATTTTAAGCAACAGAGTAACTTTGGTATTATATTATATATTTTTTTCTTTTTTACTAAAAATTTATATATTTTCATCATCATATTGTTTTTTTTAACACATTTCTATCCTTTTACTTTTCATTTATCCCACCTTGTAACCCCTCTCTTCGGCGCCTCCAGAAGCTACAATGGAACATCCTTGTCTTCGGGACCATCGCCCTTGGGAAGAGAATCAGGCCTCACAACCCACAGGAACCGCTGCTTGCTATTGACGAGGCCTACACAAAGCTCCCGGAGCTAGTCCCTTTCAACCACAGCGATGCTGCCAAAGCTGACGTAGAGCACAGACTGGGGAGGCTGATTGTCGAGCCATGACATGCAGCCTCTGTCCGCTTCCCAAATACTGTTGGAAGATTGGTATGATTCTCAAGTGCCCGTGAAAGGGTCCGATGGTGTAGACGTTCGGGCAATGGGTGCGTATTTGAGATAATACTGTTGCTTCCGAGTCTTCAAACGGGTTGAGGATGGGCTTTGGTGGATCTTAGCGCCTCTTTCGTAAGCAACTGAAGATTAGCATCTTCCATGTCGCTTGCTCGGCAGAAACTGGGGAGATCTCGGTACCTGAGGAAAGTTTGCATGCCCGGAACCTTTGTTATGTTTCGATCCATGTCCCCATCCCCCAATTTCAATTTTAACAAATTACCCTCTTAGCCGAAAAAAGAAAAAAAAGACTACGAAGTAATGATATAGCCAAGAATGGAATTTTCAAATTTGAAATTAAAATTCTTGGTTATAGCTTTAATGATTTTGTGTACCTTTGATGGTACTGGCCGGCTTCAATCATGTCATGAACAAATAATATGCCTAGAAACAAGAAGCACTAGAGGTATTAAAATAAATAATCGGGACTCCAACCTCATTGGCAACATCAAGGACATATCCCAAGGCACCATCAGAGATGATACAATCCAATGGTGGCCTTAATCCAATCACCAAGTCTTTCAAGGTTGGTTTGGCCAGAAGATGCATTTTTTGAAACATTACCATCAACTGGACAACCGCACGTGGATTGTCTAGAGGCAGACCATAGGGAACGGTTTTGAATTGGAATCCCTGGTATTTGGAAAATCGGGCTTGAACGTTGGTGAAACGTACAAGAGGGTCATGGTTGTGATCGGAGTTTAGGAAGGTGACGTTAACGCTAGCAAGACACAGAAGCTCGGCTAGCTTGAGCATGGAGTTAACATGGCCTTGGGCTGGGAAGGGGAAGATTAGAACATGAGGAGGATTCGATCGTTGTTCCATTATGCTTGATCGTTACTGTATGCTCCAAGGAGATGGGCGATGAAGACATATGTGCTAATGTGTATTGATTGTAATAGCCGTCCCTCAACAATGCAAAATCCATTTTATATGTTGTTTTGAGTTTAATTAATAGACCAATAGATGATATGCTAGAAGAACATACTGTGGGTCCTGCTGAGTGCCGAGGTGACGGCTCAGTTCATTTTATGTCTATTAAAGAGAAAGGTAAGAGAAATCAAGCTGCCTAAAGGCTACGTGCCAAAAATTAATAAATATTACGTGTTTATAAAAATTATTTATTATATTCATCAAAACAAATTTGTGCGATGAACTCTTTAACAGAACTTCTAAATACGATGATGTTTCATGTATTTTTTGTTAAAAAATACATAACATGTACAGAAATAAAATAAAAAATATAAATAAATAAATAAATATATATATATATATATTAATAATGTGCACTCAGCATATTTTGTTAGCTATTTACACGTTGTTTTACGTTGATATATATTTATACATATTCTATTTTACTATTTATATATCATATATTTTTTTCCCAAAAAAAAAAAAATAGTGTGCGGCCAGTCTGCTACACCGCGCCTAGGGCCTGTCCCAAGAGGCCCGTCCACCTGCTTTTTCTCTTTAAATTTTAATGAAATGTTTGGTGAATACATCCCGGCTTAGGACTTGGGAGTACCGGCATAACGAGTATTTATTAGAGCGGCAATGAATAATGTCCCTGTTCATTTTTTTTTTTAATGTTTTTAACCCAAAATAACTCCCTTTGTTGTAATATATACATGTGTTGTGTGTGTGTGTGTATTTTTATTTTTATTTTTTTTCTGGAATGACATCGACGCGGGGGTCTTCCATTTAGAGGGAGGACTCCTAGACACCTAATAGCCTGGTAGCAGTTACCACTCGTAAAGTCACATAGAAGCGCGGACGCCTGACTGAGAGAGCTCTTATGGGAAGCTCACCGGCTTCAATAACCGTAGGCCCAGATGCGAAAAAAATAACCTTAGGCATGCAAAAAATAGGCCCAGATGCGGCAAAGCACTAATTGTTGGGAATTTAATCACAGGAATGCCAAGCTCTTTTGCACCATCGGCAGCAAATCTCATTGTCCCATTCTGGATGACAATTTTTAAATTGCGGGTTGTCAGCATCAAGACAATCCCATATAGTTCTTACTTGAGCTTCAGGATATTTGGCAAATTCCCTTTGAATGATTGTATTTGACAGGACGCTCGTGGTTGTACTCGGAGTTGAGAAACGTAAACTTTAGGCCTTCAAGGCTGCTTGATGATACGAGGGGCAGCGAAATATAAATTATTTAAAAAATTTTATTTATTTATTTAAATTTATGAAAAATTAATTGAATAATAAATAAGATAATTAAAATAATTACATAAAAATACACGTGAAAAATTCTTTCAAAATAAAAAACAAAAAAATTACGGGACACACCGGTCTAAAAATCAACTTTACTATAATCAATAAGTGAATAAAACAGAAATATACAAACTCAATTACATCAACCAAATTGAATAAATTTAATTTGAACCAAAGCGAAAAGCCAAATAAGTTAACTAACATGAAAGACACTTTCTGTCAATAATAACTCAACAACCAGACCTCAAGGCAGTAATCCAACCGTTCAAAATAAAATCTCAGCTATCCAAATTTTAGCTCAATCGGACCACGAGTCAATAATATATCATACAGTTTACCAATTTTACCACAGATGAGAGAGTAGAGAGTTACTAGAATTGAGAGGCTTTGGTTCGAATGGAATACCTACCCTTGCAGTTCACAGAAACTTAATCCAACTATCTATAAAGAAGATCTATATGTCCTCCAACTACTGACCAAAAATAAGCTCGATTGGACCACAAAAAAAAAGTTTAATTACACGATTGATCAATTCTATACACAGAAAATTATCTAGAAAATAAACTTACGAAAACTGAAAAAAAGGATGATTTACAGTGCTCAAAACCCAATCTCCACCATTCAGAAATAAGAACCAAACGCCTTCTATTAACCATCCAAGTTTCAAGCTGATCGAACACTAATATCATTTCCAAACGTAAAATCAAAAATACTCTGCCAATAACTCTTATATCTTCTTTTAAATTTTTCTCCTTTTTTTTCTCTTTTTTTTTCTTTTTTTTCTCCTTCGATCGGACGACCTTTCTCTCTTTTCTCTCCTTTTTTTTTTCTTTCTTTCTCGTTGGCAGCCTCTTCTTCTCTCACACTCTCTCAACCTAACAAAACCTAATCTTAATGAGGTATTTATACCTCATTGAGTCAAATTTTTTTTTTTGTAATTTTCAAAGGTTCCCTTCACGTGGAGGGATACCTAATAATTCTCCCTCTCCCGACTACGTGGAGGTGTTGACCATCCCAGTCAATGAATAATACAATTCAAACTTTCCTCTTAGCAATACCTTTGTTAACATATCAGCAACATTATCATCCGTATGAATCTTTTCAAGTGCTAATTGTTTAGAATCGATAGCATCGTGTATCCAATAATACCACACATCAATATGTTTTGATCTAGCATGAAAAGCCAGATTCTTACCAAGATAGATGACACTCTGACTATCATAATACAACACATAATTTGAATGTTGAAAACCAAGTTCCTTCATAAACCTTTTTATCTAAAGCAACTCTTTAGACGCTTCATTTATTGCAATGAACTTTGCCTTTATAGTAGACAATGCAACACACTTCTGCAATCGAGATTGCCAACTCACTGCTCTCCCTGCAAGAGTAATTACATAGCATGAAGTAGACTTTCTGAAGTTAATATCACCAGTCTTGTCTAAATCAGTGAATCCAATAAGAGTAGGCTCATCACTCCTAAAACAAAGTTCGACGTTAGTAGAGCCTCGTAAATATCTTATTATCCACTTCACTGCATCCCAATACTTTTTACCGAGATTTGAAAGGAATCGACTAACTGTGCCAACTGCATAAGCTATATCAGGTCTCGTACATACCGTTGCATACATCAAACTGCCCACGGCTAATGCAAATGAAACTCTTTGTATCTCTTCCTTTTCTTTCTTTGTGGAAGGATATTGGTTAATGAATAATTTAAAGTGTGGAGTAAGAGGAGTACCTACCACTTTAACCTTATTTATATTAAACCTCTGAAGTACCTTTTCAATGTACTACTTCTGGGACAGGTACAACTTTTTCTTTTTCCTATCCCGAGTGATTGATATGCCAAGAATCTTCTTTGCTGGTCCCAAGTACTTCATGGCAAAGGACTTACTCAACTCTTACTTCAACTTGTTAATTTTAAAAGCATTACGACCAATAATAAGCATATCATCAACATAAAGTAGTAAAATAATAAAATCATCATCAGTAAATCTCTGAACAAAAATACAATGATCAGAAGTAGTCTTTTTATAACCTTGCTCCCCCATAACAGACTTAAACTTCTTATATCATTGTTTCGGAACTTGTTTCAGGCCATACAAGCTTTTCTTCAATTTGCACACATAATCCTCTTTTCCTTCCACCTCAAATTCCTATGATTGTTCCATATAAATTTCTTCTTCCAAGTCACCGTGGAGGAAAGTTGTTTCCACATCCATCTGCTTAATCTCTATGTCATGGCAAGCAGTTAAACTCAACATAACTCGAATGGAAGACATTTTCACCACCGATGAGAAGATCTCTTCAAAGTCGACGCCTTGTTTTTGACTGAATCCTTTGACAACCAATATGACTTTATATCGTGGACGTGAAGTATTTTCTTCTTACTTTATTTTGTAAATCCACCGATTCTTCAAAGCCCTCTTACCTTTAGGTAACTTTACCAACTCATAAGCAGAGTTATCATATAAGGATTCCATCTCATTTGTCATAGCATCAATCCAGTGCTGCTTGTGCTCACTTTCAAATGCTTTTGTATAGCACTCAAGTTCTCCCGCATCAATTAATAACATAAACTCATCAACAGAGTACCAAGTAGAAGGCATTGGAATTCTATTGGACCTTCGTGGTTGAAATGGAGGTAAAGGTATGTGCGGATGATCTTCTATTAGAGCATCAATATCACCTGCACCCTGCATATCATGATCCTCTTGAACATTCTCATCATATTCTTGAATATCACCATGCACATTAGGGAGTCTGAGGAAATGGAACAATGTCAGCAAGATTATCATTAACCTGAGGGGTTGACTTCTCGATGTGTTCAATGTTTTGATCCTCAACGAACACAACATCTCTACTCCTTACAAGTTTTTTCTTAACCAGATCATATAAACGGTACTTAAAGTCATCTTCACCATAACCAAGAAAGATACACTGTCGAGTCTTCACATCTAACTTTCCTCTTTCGTCTTTAGGGATATGAACAAAAGTCTCACAGCCAAAGACTCATAAATGGTCAAAAGAGACTTCCTTACCAAACCAAACTTTGTCCGGAACATCACCTTGTAGCGGAACACTAGGAGATAAATTAATTACATGTGCCACTGTATTCAAGGCTTCACCCCAAAAGGATCTAGGCAGCTTTGCATCTGAAAGAAGACATCTAACCCTCTTAATCAACGTTCTGTTCATCCTTTCTACTAAACCATTTAACTGTGGTGTCATGGGAGGTGTCCTCTAATGTCCGATCTCATATTTTCTGCAATATTCATCAAATGGACCACTATACTCACTATCATTATCAGTGCAGACACATTTCATCTTCTTACCAGTTTGTCTTTCAACAAAGGCATGAAATTGTTTAAATGCATCAAAGACTTGATTTTTAGTCTTCAACGTATAAACCCAAAGTTTCCTTGAGTGATCATCAATAAAAGTCACAAAGTAAAAAGCATCACCAAGTGAGCATACCTTCAAAGGATCACATACATTAGAATGCACTAATTCAAGCAACTCTAATTTCCTTAAAGGCGAGTGACTCTTAAATATGACTCTATTCTATTTTCCAGCCAAACAATGAGGACACTTCTTTAAAGCTACACTCTTCATGCCTGAAAGCTGGTTTTTTCTTGTCAAACAATTCATTCCCTTTTCACTTATATGGCCAAGTCGTTTATGCCATAAATCAATTAAATTCTCATTCTCTATAGTATTCACAGCATCTCTAACAATAGAAGCTTGTATAAAATATAAATTGAAGCATTTCTTACCTCGTGCCACAATTAAGGAACCTTTGGTGAGCTTCCACTGACCATCACTGAAGGTACTGCAAAAATCTTCATCATCTAATTTTCCCGTTGAAATCAAATTCAAACGGATATCAGGGATATGTCTAACATCTCTTAATATCAGCTGTACTTCATTGCCAGTCTTTAAGCAAATATCACCAATACCAATGACTTCTACTAAGCCATTATTACCCATCTTCAACACCCCATGATTTCCAGGTGTATATGTAGAGAAGAATTCCTTACGTGACATAACATGAAGAGAAGTACCACTATCTATAACCCAATCAGTCTCATGAGAAGTCAGGTTAATCACATTTTTATCAGAAATAACAATAAGGACACCAGTACCAGAAGTTGATGCAGTAGCAACACGATCATTACTCACATTCTTTTTCTCGTGCCTATCACTGCCATCTTTATTTTCTCTCTTCCACTTGTAACACTTTTTCTAAATGTGACCCACCTTCCTGCAATAATGACACTGGACATTCTTGTACTTAGATCGTGACTTGCTTCGACTTTTACTTTTACCATTTTTACCATTTCTTTTTTCTTGACTTTTCCCCCTATTTTCAGTAAATAAATTCTCTGATTTGGATGATGATGAACCTTAAGATTTCCTTCTCATCTCCTCATTCAACACACCACCCTTTACAAGTTCCATTGACAAAATACCACTGGAGGCAGAATTAGCAAGAGACATTTGAAAAGTCTCCTAAGAATCAAGTAAGGTAGCAAGTAACCATAACCTGAAAACTTCGTCATCAAACTTAATGCTCATGCCTAATAGTTGATCAATGAGACCCTGAAACTCATTTAAATGGTCAGCAATTGAAATCCCTTCATTATATCTCAACTGCATCATTTTCTTTAACAAGAACAACTTGTTATTACCAGACTTTGAAGCATACAAAGTCTCAAATTTGCTCCACAAAGTTTGTGCGTGTGTCTCATTGTAAATGTGGTTATAAACATTATCATTAACAAATTACCGTATAAAACCACAAACCTGTTCGTGCTCAAATTCCCATTCTTCATCAGTTTTAAACTCAAGTTTCGTGGTAGCAAATACTGGCAAATGCAATTTCTTCACAAATAAGAGATCCTTCATTTTGCTCCTCCATATATGATAATTCGTGTCATTCAAACAAATCATTCTATTTACATTCAACTCCATCATTCAAACAAGCCAAATACACCAACCAGTTAACCAAGCTTTGATATCACTTTGATGGGAGAGGGGCAACGGAATACAAATTGGCCAAGAGACCTCTCCCACTTGTTTGAATTTGTGAAAAGTTAACTGAATAACAAATAAGGCAACTTAAACAATCACACAAGAACACACCAATTTTTTTTTTACGTGAAAAATCCCTTTAAAGTAAAGAGGAAAAAAACCACGACACACACCGGTCCAGAAATCAACTTCAATATAATCAATAAGTGAATACAACAGAGGTACACAACCTTAATTACATCAACTAAATTGAACAAACTCAATTTGAACCAAAGTGAGAGGCCAAATGAGTTAACCAACATAAAAGACACTTTCTGTTAATAATAACTCAACAACCAGACCTCAAGGCAGTAATCCAACCGTTCAAAATGAACCCCTAGATGTCTCCTACCAATTGTCCAAATTTCAGTTCAATTGGACCATGAGTCAATAATATATCATACGGTTTACCAATTCTACCACATATGAGAGAGCAGAGAGTTACCAGAATTGAGAGGCTTCGGTTCGAATGGAATACCTGCCCTTGCAGTTCACAAAACTTAATCCAACCGTCCACAAAGAAGATCTATGTGTCCTCCAACTACTGACCAAAAATCAGCTCGATCGGACCACAAATATTCGTCCAATTCCATGATTGATCAATTCTGCACATAGAAAATTGTCTAAAAAATAGACCTACGAAACTAAAGAGAAAGTGGACTTATAATGCTCAAAACCTAATTTCCACCGTTCAGAAATAAGAACCAAACACCCTCTATAAACCATCCAAGTGCCAATTTGATCATACACTGATAATTTTTTTAAATATAAAATCAAAAATAGTCTAACAATAGCTCTTATATATATATATTTTTCTCTTTTCTCTCCTTTGACCGGATGCCTTTCTCTCTTTTCTCTCTCTCTTATTTTTTCTTTATCGTGGGCATCCTGTTATTCTCTCACATTTTCTTAATCTAACAAATTTTAATTTTAATGAAATATTTATACTTAATTAAATTAATTTTGTTTTTATAATTTTCAAAATTTCCTTACACGCGGAGGGATACCTAACACTGCTTGGAAGACAAATGGCTCTCGGCTGCAAAAGGGAAGATTAACACTTAAGCAGGCCTAGAATCTGGACCTTGTCTATTTTGCTTCTATGAAAAGGGCATTAAGTAGCAAATGTGTTAGTTGAGTCACAATTTCTAAACATTCCAACGTAACCTGAGCAGTTTTTCCGAATTCACGGTAGATAACGCCAAGTTTGTTCCCTGATGTTATTTTGGAACCAGATAACTTATAGTAAAAAGATATTTCTTCCCCTTGTTCAAAATGCAATTTGGGGTCTTAGACTTGGCGAGAGAGTAAAACAACTCGCAGACATGACATACACTATTTTCCTGACGCCGAACAGACCTGTTGATCATGTTATCGCAGAAGAGTAGCTCCGTTTCTAAATTGGATCTATCACCTACAATGAAAGAGAGCAAAAGTCCTGACATTTAGAAGGATGCATTTACCTGCATTACATGCTCTGCATGTGGGCAACTGGGAGCCAGACATTATACATGGTTCGCAATTGGGCTTCTGACAGGTTTTGTTATACTAATTTGTTCCACGGCCAAGCGTCCTCTCTCCACAATGTTCGCAGGGAATAGTTACTGGCAGATTAAGAAACTAAAGCAATTGTTTTGCCACCACTTGTTTTTTATGATCGTCGGCCTAGAAGGGGCACGCAATTCAGCTAATGCGAATTATCATTATTAATGCAAAAGGGAAACCACAAGCACGAGGCAACCATTCTGTGGTGTATTTTGCATCAGTTTTCGGGGAAAGAGGGTCGAGGGTTTCACGACATTAGTCTTTTTTTATTTCTTTTCCCAGTACATACATAATCACAAGATGATCAAAAATAGTGCACAACACATTTTATTTACAATTAAGGCTCGAATCAAGAATTGCTCTCTCTTGATTTTTTTTTTATTCAAGAACTTTTCTTTAAAAAAAAATTATTTCCTACATTAAAATTAATAATTAAAAATACTTTTTACTTGCACTTTTTTTTTTTGTTAAGTTTGTCACATCATTTCGACTCTTGTGCCACATGAAACTCATGATGCTAATTGACAAGATATGTCAGTAACTAAATAATTATTTTAATTTAAAAAAAAAACTGTATTAAATTACAAAATTAACATTTTCAATACATTTTGTTTTGTTAATAAATGAAGAAATTCTATTCTTCACACAATACACAATTTTTCTTGTTAGATTAAATTTTATAAGATATAACCAAAAAGTTATCAATTATGGAAGGTAGTAATGTAAGGAGGATTGAGGTCAATTATAAGAAAAAATTTACACCCACAATGACCACACCTAAGTTGTGCTTGCAACATCGTTATACACAATTGCTCAGCTGATTGCGAATCCACTTAAAACTAAGGTTTCAATTCATCGACCCATTCAGAATGCCAATCTTAGCGAGAAATAAAAGATAAGACAAATGCCAAAATTTAAAAACCAATTAGGTCTTGCCTGAAAATCTACTTCTTTTAGAATGGGTGAGGTTACACGAAAGGGAGACAAAACTTTTTTTCTTCCTTGTCCTTGAAGAGAGCGGTCAATTAAGAGAAAATGATGTGAAGAATAAAGTTTAGACAATGATGTTTTTTTTTTTTTTTAACAAAAAACAGAATACCAATTTTTTAAAAAAAATTAATTCAGTAATTAAAAATATATTCATTTTGAAAGAATAAATTTTTAATAAAATATCTATGTGAATAATATTAATGGCGTATCATTTCAGTCAACATTTTGAGTTCATGTGGTGTTTAACTGTAAATCATATGATGATACACTTAAAAGGAAAAAATGAGGACAAAAAAGCATTTGTAACTGTGTGTTAACATGATGAGCAATTTGCTTCGTAACCAAGTCTCATGGGGTTTTTATTTCTTGGATCTTGTGATGGTACTTTGCTCACTGGACTTTTTCTACTTCAAGTCCTCGAGTGACACTTTTCTACGGTCCTTTTCTGCTTGAGTCTCCTCCTGGCAGAGTGCTGCACTTCTTTACTGGGCATATTTTCTATTTTAGAGCTTTTAATGGGGTTTTTACACTTCTCCATTAGGTCTTTTATCTGTTTGAGCCTTCCAATAGGGGTGTATGCTTTTTAGTTGATCTATCACTTCTTTAATAGACTTATGTTAGGCCTTTTATTAAGGGTGTGCATTCTTTTTCTTTTTTTTTTTTTCCTGAATTTGTCAAGACAGATGTTCTTTCTCTCTCTCTCTCTCTCTCTGTTTTTTTTTTGTTTTGTTTTGTTTATTGATATTCTTCTCCTTTTTATTGAGTTGTGTTCCTACTTTTGGTGCCTCGTATCCTTGTTCAATAATATTCTACACCTCATGAACTCCCAAGAACGCTTTCATTTTGACTGCTCAATTGAACTGGTATTAAATGGTTATTGATTTGTTTTAGGTACCTCTTTTCTTTTTCTCTTTTTTTTTCTTTTCACAACAATTGCGAAGGTTGTTCCATTATTGTAGAGTAGTGCTGCTTATTGCCGTTTAATTCATTCCAAGTACCTCAACTTACAAGGCGCTAGTAGCATTAAGAGGAGGAGCCACTCTCTCTGCACATTTCAATTAAATAAAGATGCATGAAAAGAAGTAATCTCTAAGTTTGAGGGGATATATGTTTAAGTAGCATCAAATTGTGGTGGCAAACTCATAATAGTCATCAAATCATGTTAAAATTGTTGAATTCTCACATTATAACTAAAAGGAAGAAGAGCATTTAACCTCCTCATATTACTATTTAAAATCTATACAATATTCAATAAGTGACTTGTCTTGCTTCTCTAAATGATCATTAAGATCCTCCTCATTCAACTCCTTGCAAAACATTATATATTTGAGATAGGTTATCTTTGCTAGAATGTAAAAAGGCTAAATAAAATAATTCATAAGTTTTTTTTTTTTTTTGATCTAACTCACAATGATCGACCAATCCAATTATCTCAACATTCATAAAATTGTAAGTTTACAAAAATATCTTTGCATCTCTTAACTAATTTTTTTTTTTTTTTTACTTTAAAGTTAGACGGCGATACATTGGTAAAATGGTCATCCTCATCAACAATACAAAGATACACTTGCACCACGTTACTATAATCCAAATAATTTTTACCATTAAGTTTGTATTTTATAATCTTTGTTATTATAAGAACATGTAAAATTATAACTTTTACATTTGTATTTTTCATTTTATTATCAATCACTATAATTAAAATAAACAATGTTAGTAAGAAAAAAAGTGGCTCGATAAGACTACTTAAGCATGACTAAGATTTCGCTCTTTTGGAAGAATTTTTTTTTTTTTTTGCCTCTTAAGAGAGTTTGTTTTTTTGGAAGAATTTATTATCTCTCTTTTAAATATTTCTCTCTAAAGAATCTCTCTAAACTAATTCTAATAGCATATAAGAGAAACTCTTTCTTTTATATCATCATTTATAATACAAAATGTTACTTAATATATAAAAAGAATAAACAGTTTTTGAAAAAATTAAATTTTATAATCAAAATTATGATTATCATATAATAAAATAATTATATTTACCTAATTAATATATGTATATATATATTCACTTGTTATATTTATAATAGTCACAGTACATAACCCAAATCAAAATTATTGCGTTGAAGGATTAAAACGAAAATTTAAAAAGAAAAAGAAAAAGAGACTACGGAATCTGCAGGCATCGCCGATGAGGTCACTGGCGTTCCAAGGACTGAGGCCCCATGTGCCAGCAGCTTCTTTTTTAAGTTCCGCATGCGGTGCAGCCCTTTTTGATTGGTTTAGCTACTGCTTCCTTGCAAACCCCTTTTGAGTTTTACACAAGGAATTGGTCGTAAATTGAATTTCTTGCCGTGTGCAAACCATTTGTTTTAAGCGACGCGAACCTGCAATATAAAATTGCAAATGCAATTCAGACGAAGGGAGGGGTACTGTCTATCTGCACCGTTTTGTACCGGAAGACCCCAATCGAGAAAAAAAATTTGTTTAACTTGAATAGTATTATTTACCCACTAGCCGCGTCCACCCATTTTATCTGCTGCTGAATATTAGCGCCATTTTCCATTAGTCAATTAGAACTGAGTCACTATTTCGATTGACGGTGTGTGCGAGAAAAAAAAAAATCCAAGATTGTCTTTCCAAGTTACAAGAGAAATCAAGTAGTACAGCCCATATACAATTAACTCTGAGTTCAGTCATATGAAAAAGAATTATAGCTCAAGCAGTTTAAGCTACTCAACTTTCACGTTATGGAGAAAAAAAAATTATATTGTATAAATATAAATAATACACATTTTGTCTTTTAAAAAGAAATTAATAATTCTGTGACATTATATTTATACAACTTAAAATTTTTTTCTTCTTTAATAATATAATTTAATAATATGAGATAGATAGAGTATACCTGTCACACCAAACTCAAATTCAGTACAAAACATGTTAATGTTAATTAATCAGAAATTTTCCTAATTACATTTTAGATAATATCATTTTTTCTTAAAAAAAAAAAAAAAAGAAAGACATATTGAGAAGCGCGTTTCTTAAAAGAGCGCTAAAGCAGATCGCACTTCCATCTGAGAGGCCCGAAAAAAGGGTATGACTCGGGGCGGTGTTTTTTTTTTTTTTCTGTTATGTGAGTCGGCTTTACTGACGAAGACTCAGTCAAAAGTGTGCGAGTCCCCATACCACCAATTCACAACTACCAAAGATGTCTCTACAAGCTACTTTTTGAAAAGGATTAGGAAAATGTCCAGGGAATTATAATAGTAGAGCTTCTTAACTTGATTTATTTGGGCAAAATAATAGTAGAGCATAATAGAAGGGACTCAAACCATGACATCATGGGACCCATCAGAATCTGAACCCCAAAACCGAAAAAGAGAAAAAAAGAAGGCAAATTTCATTCAATTTCCACATCCGAGGCATTGTACATCCATCACTATCTCCGCCAGCATTATGCTTCACGCTGAAGCGAGTCTCGCTTTTTGCTTCAACTTTGGTAAATGAAGTAAGTATGGTACAAGCTTTTGGGAGGTGTGGAAACAATACCCGTCATTTGAGTTCCTATGCTAATTGGGATTTTTATTGGAAGCGTGAAAGGTCAGGCAAAGGAGGATCAAATAGGAGCTTTACACCCACAAGTTTTGCCTATGGTTAGTCTTCAGATGGTTACTTCATAAGTATAGTTTTACGCTACATGAGCCAACTGTACAGTTTACACTTCTACCATTACTTCATCAAGAATTAATGGGTTCCAACTGTACCCCCCTTCCCCCCATTCCTGAGCCACAAGAAATTTTATAAGTACAAAAACATAGACTGATGATCAATCGATGGCATCCATAGCACCTGGTGTTGATAGAAATTAACAAATCATTTGCTATTAGAACCTCAAGTGCCAAAAGAGGAATTACAACCTACAGAGTTGTGTATTCCCTACGCCAATTCAGATCACCAGAACAAAGATTAATATCCCAAAACCTCAAGAACAAAGATTAATATCCCAAAACCGACTCCCACAATGTCCACTGCCAACAAAAAACATTCCTTATTTTATATGCCCACCCACTTATTACAATCAAATATTTTAAAATCTTCATCCACTTCGCTGCTAAGTCCTGACTGGCTTGCTTCCTTCTGTTCTTCGTCTAAATTTCTCTGATGTGCACTCCCAAGAAAAAAAAAAAAAAAACTTGGATTTCTTATTGCATTCACCCAAACTCATGAATTTCTGTTCTTGTAAAACCAAATAACCATGGAAACCTATAGAACCCATTTTATATACCTCTATATTTGCTTTGGTAAACCAACACTACCATGAGAGAAAACCACCTGAGTGGCAATCATTAATAGGCCAATATGTCCACTCTTGAGGCAGCCGTGGATCATGATTTTTCAGAGCACCTTCTAGATGTAATTTTCGCCTCTGCTGGGCCAATAGAGCATTTCTTCTTGCCATCAAAACATCTGCAAGATCATCCACAAAAGCTCAAAAGAAGGAATTCAAAGCTAATGTGCGTCTTAAAAGTTGAATGAAAGCACTCCCTTACCGCAGTTGGAACTAGATATGCTATTGAAGCTATGCTCGGCATGATTAGTCATATTCGGGTCATCAAAGTTGAGATTTAGAGCCCGAACAGCCTCTTTGGGAGGCAGAAGAGTTGAGCAAACTGATGGGGCAAAAAAATTCAACACGTAAGTTCACATCTGAATGTTCGTTCTAAAACTACCTAAAAACATTCACAAGCAACTCCGAAAAACCGTTTTCAAACGTAAATAGAAAATGCCCCAAAGATGGATAAATGCTTATATATACCTGGTTTCTTCTTAGAATCAGTGGGATTGCCATATCTGCGAGGCAAGAAAACACCCGTTCCAGTGCACTCTCGTTTAACACCAGATCCGCCGAGGGAAACAGCCCTCATGCCCAAATTAGTGTGCTGAGGCAGAAGGCCGTGGTGCTGGCGCTGTTGTTGATTAGTTCGCACTTGAAGAGAAGACCAAGCAGATTGGGGCATACACAAAGGCCTCACACTTTCAAGATTTTCATGGCCAACACTCCTCTCACTGTTGTAGACATCGAATGATTGCTGCTGCTGGTGATCAAATAGGGACTGAGCTTGCCAACCTGCCTTTGATTGCTGTCTTCCCAGAATTGAGGATAACTGGGGCCTTGGCACATGGTCCTGCTTCACTTGCCTCTGGTATTACAAAACAGAGAACCAACAAAGCTCTCATGGTCTATACAGGATAAAAAGGAACCCAAAAAAAAAAAAAAATCAAAAGAGAAAAATGAGTCGATTTGTTTCCATAACAGTTCAAAAACCCACTTCAGGCTAGCCAGTATAACACGTTCAGACCTTAAATTTACACTTGTTACAGCAAATATTCCCTCTCCTTAGAAAACACACGAAACCATATCTGTACACAAACATACAATTACTTGCGTTAAATCGAATATCTTACCTGATTCATCTGTGATAGACTATGCCCATGACTCTGACTTGAGAAAAACCCAGCATTCTGGATTTTGGCTGCAGTGCCTGCGTTTTGAGTCCTCGAAGAGCCCAACATTCCTCTCTCCTGGTGCTTACCATAATTCCGAACATCACTCCTCATCTTTAACCTCGCAACTTCACTAGCAGCTGCATATATGAGATCCAATGTGTCGTTCTTCGCGTCAAAGCGCGTCGCCGAAGACGACAGTCCACCGTTACGGCTGCCGTTGCTTGACGCAGACCAGCTCCCGATTCCACTCGGTGACCCAGCCGTGACCCACTTGCTCTGTTGGGTGAACAGCAACTAATGAAAAACTCATTTGGCTTTTGCAGAAATTAAGAACAAAGAAAAGGGAGTAAGCAGTACCTGCTCAGGTTTGACAACGAGTTGCCGAGTGAGGCGCCGAGTTAGCCCAGTAAGGAAGTCGTCCTCGTCGCTGCTACTGTCTGTCTCGATGGAGCCCAGGACAGAATACATGGGAGAGCTGAGAGCTGATGTGGAGACGAACGAGTTAAACTCGTAAGGAAACTCAGTGGGAAAGTTCAAACTCGGCTTGAACTGGGTGTTCAAGCCACTCCCACGAAGGTTCCGCTGGTCGAGGAGTAGCTCTTCCTCGGTAAGAAACTCAGCTGGAAGCCAGACTTCTCCGTCTTCACGTGGCATTGCCATGGCAGTTTATGTATGCGTTGTATAGATAGTTATTTATTAAGCGCAGAGAGAGAGAGAGAGGCGTGGAGAGCGGAGTTGCTGCTCGGGGAAGATATTAATAATGAGCCAGCTGGGCTTGCTGCGTTCGCAGGCTGAGGGACCCAACAAAAGAAGGGAAAAGTAATAAAGGGAAGAGAGAGAGAGAGAGAGAGAGAGAGAGAGAGAGAGAGAGAGAGGGAGGAGAGACGAGGATGTTCTGCTTTTTATGGAGGATTATAAAAAATTTAGCCTTGAAATTTTATTAATTTTAAAATTATTATTTAAAATTTGATTCTAAAATAGTTTTTTAATAAAAAGTGATTAAAACAGCAAAAAAAAAATATTAATGAAATGAATTGATTAACTTTTATTTAAGAAGATAAATATAAGAATATAAAATTTATTTCAAAATAAGAATATTAAAGATTCAATTATTAAAATTTATAAGAATTTAAAACTAAATTTTTTTTCAGGCGTCCTTTTATTTATTAAGGTTTCAGTAGCTTTGGGAGACAAGATTCAAAAACATTTGCTGCTGCTAAGATTTTAATGTCAGACAGCGAAAGGGAACGCGGGGAGGGAGACTCCGGCCGGATTATGCAAAACAACCGGGGGAATGGCCCAGTGGGTTGGAGTCATTTGTGCCCCCCGAGACGCCAACCCATTGTTGTAACCCACTCGCCATTTGCCAATAATTAAGCTCATTACGAACTTAATCATCTGCTGATTTCACTTCGTTATTTACTTGCTTAGGCCAGTAACTTTTTGGCACAATAGAATTGGTTTTTAATGATTTCAAATGAATATAAAAATTTCCATGTTTTAATATTACACTGTTTTACGTTCATATGTAATATAAAATATACAGATATGGTATAAACTTATATTTTTATATTTACTTAGATTTATTAAATTTTGTATTTAGCTAGACAGACCACCAAGGAATTCTCTCACTTCAGTCCCCTTTTTGTTTGCTTCCCCACGTTTGGGTAATTCCAATCTCTTATTCTGATATTCTCAACTGAATACTGGACGGTGGTGATCTCGTAAATTCTCTCTCTCTCTCTCTCTCTCTCTCTCTCTCTCTATATATATATATATCTATATAGTGACAGGAAATTAATTTCTTGATTGCTACTATGAATTAATATATATATATGTGTGTGTGTGTGTCTGTGTCTGTGTCTGTGTGCGTGCGTGCGCAACTTTGAAGGGGTAAAAATGAAGGAAAAAAGGTCATTAAAGTGGTCAATTGCCGCTTGACATTAATGTTGTCTTTTGTCATTAATTACAATAGTGGAAATGGTCACCTTCGCGGGACCAACATAACAACCGAATCATGCAGGACGCACTGATACTTTGAATGGAGAGAGCGGGCGGGCCGGTTGGGGGGAGTGAGCGGATGTCAATGGTTAATTATCATTGCGTACGTATATAATTTTTATTGTTTAAAAAAATATATAATTTTTTTAGAAAAAAAGGAAAAAAAGAATATATAAAGTTGACCGTATTTGACTATGACAAAGAAGTCACAAAATTAAGTGAAGTAGGATCTCATATCTTATTCCAAAAATATAGTCAAATTAAACTTATTGGAAATCTAGTCCAATTTTTATTTGAAGACTTGACAAAATTACTTTAAAATTATTTTTATATGTCAAGTTTTTATAATTCTTTGTTATAAATATATAAATTATTCTATAATAATCTTAATTTAAAATATTTTAATTACTTATAACTATACACTAAAAAGATAAAATTATTATAAATACTTCACTCCTTTTATTTGTAAAATATGTTATTAAATTAAAAGTTTTTTTTTATGCAAAACTCTCTTGTATCTGATCTCTTTTTATCATTATGCATGCTTTACATTTGAATGAATGAATAAATTTACATGTATATTATGACCATTGAATTTGAAAAAAAAACCCAGTCCTCAATTATGCATAAATATTGTATTCAATCAACTTTCAGGTGAATAAAATCAAATTATTTTGAACATTATAGGCTAGGACCATACACAAGTCAAGGCATAATCAAGGCCATCGCGCACTTCCGCAGCTACTCTTCATGGTCGGCTTCCAGGCCCACGAGTTTTCACTCCAACATTAATACGGCAAGACAGAATCCCATGAACACCGGACCTCCGAAATGGGAGTCCTATGAACAATATTTAGAATTGTCGGCCACAAAAGAGGCCCTGAATTGGCTTAAGTCGGATGCAAAAAACAAACCCATGATCTTGGATCATTGCGTTAAAAGGATAACCCCAAGCCAATAAAATACGCTTCAAATAAAATTTCATACAACAATCTCGTTGATGAGACGAGCACGTAAAAATTTCATCTCTATAGCTCCAAATATTATAAAATAGCCAGACTACTAACTATATGCTCGCGAGGGGTACACATTTTCACTCTTAGTCACATTCTCGATCATAATTTACAGTGTTATGCCTCGAGACTTTTTACAGACAGCTGCAACATACAAGATTCACACTAGCAGTTCCCTCAACCATGTGTATTCTTCAGAGATATGCAAAAACAACAGAAAAGAGTTGGTATTCAAATTGTGGCACTGGCATGCGAAAAAAGTTGCCGCGAAGAAGAGTGCTGTTCGTCGCTTTTCTCGAGAGATATCTGTGCGGACATATTGCAACCAAGATGCAGTACTTAGATGAGCTGATGACGATTTTTTTTTTTTTTTCACTAATAAAATGTATCCTTTCTTGTGTCTAGAATGTATACTTTTCAATTTGAAACTTTAAAGGTTGGTCATATTAGGCTCGTTATCCCTAATGCCCGACCATATTTGTTATGGAAAACAACTCTGATTTCACCCTCTAAACTATACACTTTTGATCATTAATTGTATTTTAAACCAAAAAGTGCAATCATCACCTTTTACGAATTAAGTCAAGTTATTCGGATGCTAAAACAAGAGGGCTCGTGTGCTTTGAGGGGAGGTTGGTGGTTTGAAGCTTTAGCCATTCCACGGACAATGGATGACTAGTACACGTGTTTTCGAATCTCTCTAGCTAACCATTTTCTCTATTACACGTAATATGATGCAACAGACACAAGATAAAAGTTTACCAGAAGAAGATCTTCATCTGTACCAAAGGATTTACGTGCATCTTCTAGACATTTTGATGGAATTCTATCATGTTTCCTGCATTAATTTTTCCAAAACTGTTAATTTCCTGTGGTACAGAAAAAGTGAAGAAGAAAACTCCTATATTTGTAACAATGAAGAGAACATAGCTAACTAAAGAAAAAGACACCTGGAACTGGCTGGATCTCGAATCTCAAACTCATCTGCACCAGCATCGTAGCCACATATCAAAACATAGTGACCTGATGAGGAGAGAGTATCAATTCAACCAAACTATGATGATCATAAGTTAATTCTAAGAAATCAGTCGTCAACGTATATAAAGTGAAGGGTTGGAACAAATAATGAAGAAATGAAGATGTAATTATTCAATAGCAAAAAGAACTCTGACAAAGATTGTAACCCCAACAATCAATCCATGACTAAGTCAATCATAAATAAATAAGAGAAAAGAAAAATCAAGAAGCCTCTCCTCACCAGCATAGCCAGAGTTGATGCTCATGCCTGCTGGAAGAACGCCTTCCAACAAAGATTGACTGCAACATAGAATTGCACCAAAAAAGACAAACATCAGACAAAAGTCACCATATAATTTTAAATGCAAGTAAAACCTTAAGTTTCAATTGCTCAAGAAAAGCTTCTAGTTAAAACCAAAGAAAGATAATGGATGAAATGCCAACAGACAACACATGGATGAATTTACGAATGGTCTGACAATAAAAACATAAAGCTAGTTCAGTAGTTCCAGAAAGAAAAATTAGAAGGCAAGATATTATCAAAGATGCATACCTCAATTTGTACTGGTTAACTAATGCAATTGCAATATATTTTCCTGACAGAATCAAGAGAGAAATTTCTTTTTCATTGATCGACCTGCACTGTAAAAGGGAAAATGTTCAAAAACTTAATGAAAATCAGCATTTTTCTTTTATTGGGGAAAGGAAGGTACATTTATATTTAAGAAACAACAGATGAAGATCGTGAGAGACAGAGTAAAGAAGGGATTGCCCATGCTTATGAGGAAAGGCCTACAATTTACCTATTTTATTGATTAAAAAACAAGTATCAATGGACCTGGAGTGATAATTGAACAAGCAATTATCATTCTAATGAAAATGATGAAAAGCTAATTCATTTACCACAGTTGCAGTCTCATATGTTACACTAGATAATATTCCTCATATGCAGCTCATGTCATCAGATGTAATGATGAATTTGTTGCAGTGAAATTGAGAAGAGGAGGTAAAAAGATACATGAGCATTAGTGCCTTACAGTCATCTAGAGAAATTATTTTACAGAAAATTAGAAGATTGAAAGATGTTTTCACAAATGAATGCCAAATACCACTATATTTATTCCTTCATCCACAGCTCTTTGGAAAAGCATATCCACTCTCACTAGATCAGTGGGCAGCTGCTCCTGCACCGACCAAAACAAGACTTCTATGAATCTTATGGTGAGAATCAAAAGCCAAACAACAAGTTAATTGTCAGAATGTCAAAAGCATCATGACAATCCCATAGGATGGAAGACATATATTTGCATGACATCTTGCAGCAACAAAGGGATACAAGAATTAAAAATTACAATAGGTACTGACTATACATGATGAAATAAAGAAAATATCATCCACTCCAACAAGGCACTAATTATGTATAATTAACTCACAAGCATTGAACATGTTAATGATAGTAGTTATTCCATTAGAGGAGACACATATAGTAATGGCATATCACCTTGTAAAACGTCTCGGCAGAGTAACTTGGATTTGCTCCAAGTGTAACAGTGAAGTAGGAAAAACTAATGGAAAATTTCTGCAGCAGATATGCCAGGTCAACTGTCCAAATGCTGCAAATAAGATTATTCAACAAAAAGACTCATGAATAAGATTCTTATATTTGATAATAGGAATGCATGACCATGCATGTTTTCATAATTAAATGCAGCTCTTTGCACCTGAAAATTGTGCAAAAATCCTATGCTTACAACCATAATACAAGAAAATGAAGATTTGAATGTGTGAAGATTGTACACCTTGTAGTGCAGCACAGATCTGTCAAGGCCTGAAGATTCCAATTTTTTATGCCAATTGTATTCAAAGACATTAGAACGCAAGCAAGACCACAATCCCAAGTGTGCAGCTGATTAATGTGAGGGACCTAGATATGCCAAGCTAAATAAAGATTAAAACGCAGGTTATTTGGTAGGCAAAAACCAGAATTTCTACAAGGCCTTTCAAAGAACAAACAACCAAAAGTTAAAAAATAAAAAATAAAAAAGAAAGAAAGAAAGAAAGAAAGGAAACATAAAAACTACAATGTTATTACTTCAATGAATTGTGAGCACGGTAAGTGTTCTTCCTGACATTTCCTACCAATCAATAAAGCATCAACAGGATGGCATTCTCCTGCATTTACATGATCTTCTCTTGAACCACCATAATCAACACTGCCACCTCCTCGTCCTCCTCCTTGCTTCTCTCCTCCTTCAATTTCCACTTCTCCTACATTAAGAATCTTGTTTAATAGAAAACAAAGCGGCCACATCAGTTACCAAATTAACAAGAAGGGAATTCCGTCCACCCCTCTAGAACCCAAGCGTTGCTAAACTTGGCTTAATGCTTATACTCAGCCAGCCTCGTGTTGACCTCCAATGCCGTAGCATAAAGGCAATTTCTCCCTTCTGCGTAGAACATTTAACGTTTTTTTTTTCAAAAAAAAAAAAAATCAATCAGAATGTCCATCATCAACATCGAAGAGTAATTTACGATTAACATTCCACCACCAGCTATGCTATTTTTCAATATGTAGTAAATCACATGGTATCAATTTTCAACAGCTTATCGTTGATTTAAACCAAATTCAGCAAATCGAATCGATTTCAAAACAAAACGAAAATATCAAACAATTTGATGCATCATATAATACAAGAAAATACCTTTTTTTTAAGGGAGAAAGGCAAGCAAGCAAAAGCCAACAAAGATCGCTCCTTTTTTTTTTTTTTTATCGATCACAAATTTCCTTTCGACGCTTTCTCCTTGCATTCCATTATAATATTTTTCTTTCTTTCTTCTTATTCTCTTCACCCTTTTCTTCCTTTCGCCAAGGAACGGTCAAAGATTGAAAGAAGAATTTAAATAAGATGTAAAGGCCCTTTACCCGGGGATTTAGGAAACGTGGTTTCAGGTGAGGCGGTGATTATTTGGGTCTTCAGCCCAGTCTGCTATTAATTGGTGGGCTTAGACCTACCTTGTTGTCTTAGTCAGGTATAGCTCGACGCTGTTTAGACCTAACTTTTGCATGGCGGCCTATCTAATTGAGGTCTGCTGCTATGGACGATCTATGTGACCTTTGTTATCGTCGCAGGCATTTGGTTACCTTTCTCCTCTTGGTCTGCAGGTGCAGAATAGATAATATACGGACTTTGACTCTTGGTTACATTACCTACCTCGCCATTTAGAGAGGGATCGGTTCGAATTGTCTCTTATGCCAGCTTGGTCAATCTGAAAAAACTCGAAATTTGTGTATATTTGAGCACAAATATATAAGGCTATTTGTCCCCTATGCTCAGTATCGACAACAGGTTGATCGGCCCTGTCATTTGGACCACGCTCTGGCTTGCCCCCGCATGGATTTCAACTTAGTCATAATGTCTACCAACCATACATTAGAGTTGCAATGCACAAAAGTGATCTCGAGCTTCTTCAACAAAATAGATTTGATTTCAATGTGCTTGGTCCTACCATGAATATACGGTTTTTGGAGATAGTTATGGCAAATTGATTGTCCACCTTAATCATAGCAAGTTTAGGTTGCTCACACTTTAGATCAGTTGGCATTTTACTTTCAACCACATAGCTTGATTAGATAGCCTTTACTGTTGTTATATACACAGCTTCAACAATGAATTATACAACTATTGCTTACTTCTTTGACTTCAAAGTAACGAGAGTATAACTAAAAATAGATAATTGGCCTAAATTGTTCTTTAAGTCTTCATAAGAGATACCTTAGTTACAATCTAAGTAATTAGCCAAAATTAGTTTTCCTTTTATTAAGAACTTCAAATCATAACTACTAGTGCTTTTAACATATCTCAATGCTCATTTAGCACATTTAAGATACATTTCACTAAGATCCTACTTGAATTTAGAGAGTAGACTTATTACAAACATAATGTTAGATCTTGTTGTTGTCAAATACATTAAAACAATCAAACTCTTGTAATTGCTTCCATTTGCTTTACTTGCACCATTTTTTTATAAAATTTCTCATTCATCATTAATAGTATTACCACTAACTTATAGTTCTACATTTTAAACTTTTTTAAAACTTTGATTGCATACTTATGTTGGTTAATAAATATGGCCTTTAGAGTTTGAATGACTTATATTTCAAGAAAGAATTTCAAAATCTTTGTGTATATTGGCTTTAAGCTCATTAATCATGCTACAATTGTTCTCAATGACCAACAAATTATCAACATAAACTCCAATAATCATCAAATCAATAAGAATAGTTTTAGTATAAAGCATAGCTTCACTTTTGCTTCCCCTAAAACCTTATGGCACCAAATGCTCATCTAACATACTATTAATGACAAGATTTAAAGGCTTGTTTCAAACCATATAAGGCTTTTTACAGTAAATACACCTTTTTTTCTCTTTTTTCTTGATAAGACCATCAAGTTACTAAATATAGGTCTTTTCTTTTAATTAACCATTTAAGAAGATTAAATTCATATATAATTGGAATACTCTTTAATCTTTTTACAAATGTAAAGAGAAGTTTAATTATATCTAACTTTGATACTAGAGCAAAAGTTTTAAAGTAGTCTAGACCCAATTTTTAGGAATAGTCTTTCACCACTAATTTGGCCTTTTGCTTATTGAGAAAGCCATCAACATTTAACTTAAACTTGAACATTCATTTAACTCTAATCACTTATCAATGATTTGATTTCTCCATTAGTTTATAAGTCTCATTCTTCTTTATCACTATAACTTTAATCTTTATAATATCCATCAAAGAGGCAGACCTAATGGCTTTTATAAAGTTGGTAGGCTCAAAAGATGCTATGTTACTTCACTCATACTCATTAGCAAATGATTTGCTTCCCTTCATTAAGTCACCATTAAATTTTATTATTTTATTATTTAGAATGACTTGTAAAAAAGGTTGGTTAGTACTAAAAGCATTCATCTTCTTATTTAATTTGGCTTTGCTTCAATCCTAACTAGTAGGCTCATTAAATTTCACTTTTCTATTAAAAGACCTTATGAGTTTTGAGATTGAGATTATAGATTCTATAAGCTTTAAAGTGGAAGCTATAATTAAGGAGGATTCTTATCCTAACCTTAGCATATAACTTATCTCTTTTAACTTTAAAACATCATTGTAACATATATAATCAAACACTTTCAAATGCTATAAAGAAGGTTTCACTTTATCTCATACTATATAAAGAGTTCTCTTGTCTTCTAAAATTTTAGTGGGAAACTTATTTAGCATGTAGACAATAGTATAGATTACCTTTATCCACAATCTCTTTAACATGGTTTTTTTTTAAGTAGTGAACAACTAGTCATCTCCACTACACTCTTATTTTTCCTCTCACTCATTTTATTTTGCTAAGGAGTGTAGTTAATTATAAGTTGGCAATAGATTTTAGCATCTTGATAAAACTTATTGAACTTATCTAATATACACTCAGTCTTACTAATTGATCTTATCATTTTAAGCTTGCTATTAGCTTGGTTTTCAATCTAAGACTTAAATTTGAAGAAGATCTTAAGCATTTTTAACTTTTATTTCATGAAGTAAACCTAACATAAATTTGTGTAATTATCTATAATTGGTTTGTGGGAAATGACAACCTACATTACTTACCATATTACCACATTTCATTTACTACAAAAGAATTTGTTATGAAAGGAACATCTAAGGAAAGTTTATGCTCATACAAATGACTTAAAAATGTATATTTAAAGTGTTTAAGTCTCTTATGTTATAAAAATGACTCCTCAAATCTATGTATGAGTACTTAATTATGTGTATGATTCCAATAAACTACAAAGCTTTTCTTTCCTATTTCCATAATTATCAAATCATATCTATAAGAATTAACAATTTTTCATACTTTATCTTTGAAGAGTAATGTATAACCCTTTTTTAACAATTAGTCAACATTAAATAGGTTTTAATTTATTTCAAGTATATAAAGCACTTTAAAAATTGACTTTATACCTAATGTTGCCTTAATAACAATTGTGTCTTTTCCTTTCACTTAATGAGATCACTATTATTAACTTTAACTTTGGATTTATATGATTGGTCTAACTTTCTAAATTTTTTATCATCATTTTTCATATAGTATAACCATTATTAATAAGTTAAACTTTTAAGTTGCTTTTGATTGTATTGTAGATTATAATGAACAATTATTATTCTAGTGGTTGATCTTTTGCAATTTTAACTTGTTATAGTCTTTATTACTAGCTTCCTTTATTCTTACATACCTTATAAGTGTGCCTAAGTTTCTTGTAAATTATACATTACACATATGGCTTATAACAGTACTTTTTTCTCTAAATAACTAGTTTTCTTACAATGTTTGTAATAAGGGAATGTCTTCTTTACTGTTAACCATATTTACCACTTTCAGCCTCTTTCTCTTTTGTTATTTTTATTATCTTTTTGTTTTATAATTCTTGTATATAACTTATCCTTGTTTTAGTAATAAAAGTAGCTTTATTAAAAGTCACTTTGCTCAATAGCTCTTTTTAACTCTAAAGTTTATAAAGTATTAATAAGCTCTATTAATGTAAACTTGCTCAAGTCGTTCTAATATTTTAAAAAGGAGATTTTGGATTCATACTTCTAAGCCAAGTACATAAGGCCTTTTTTTACTATTTTTGGCTAGTTAAGCCTTTCTTAAGTAATCTGATTTCATTAGTAATCTTTATAAGTCTATCAACAAACTTTTTTATAGTTTCAAAGTATTTCATCTTAAAAGACTCTAATTCATTCTTTAAATTCAAGACATGTATGTTTATAGTTTTGTTAGTGCCTTAAAATTCTTCTTTTAACTTGTCTCAAGCTTATTTAGCTCCTTCACATTATATAATTCTAATGAAGATGACATTTGACACACTAGAATATATGCAGGTGAAAGTTTTGTAGACCTTGGCTATTTCTTTACTCTAATGATTTAGTTAAGTCATAATTGGGATATTGGAAAGAAGAGAAACTTAATCTCCATTTTCAATAATCTTCTAAAGTTAAGGGATCACATATATGCCTTCATTTTGACAATTTAGATAAGATACTTTTCTCTTAAGAAAATAGGAGATATAAATGTGAGTAATTAGTTAAAAGTCATTGTTGTTCACTTAAATATTTAAAGTAATTTGAAAGAGGTTTCACTCATTTATTTTCTCTCCACTCAAGTACTAAATACAAGTCTTATAAGATCCTAAGAGCTCTGATACCACTAGTAAATTAAATAGTAACAAGAATAGATTGAGGGAGGTGCATAACTAAAGCAAAAAAAAAAAAACTAAAAATTCAACAAACCAACATATAAAAAATTCTTTAGTATAATTTTTCCAATTTCATTATTTTCATTAAAATTCAAATTTTCTTATAAAAAGACATTATACAAAGTTAAAGTATATTAATAATGATAAAAAAAACATGCATACCATGCCTCACCAAGCTTTTAAACTAAGCAAGCTTCTCTAAAAGTTATAAACTATCCACCCAACTCCATTAACATTGATTTTTTTAGTTTAACAACCATTGACATAATATTTTACTATATAATTTTTATTGATTACATAAACTATACTAACAATGCTAGTTATAAGCCAACCAAAAACATTACATATAAACATAACTAATACTTCTATTTCTTATTGCTAAAGTTGATATCAACATTTTGCTACAACTTTACTTCCTCTTTATCTACAATATAAGGAACTTAAACAATGAAGAAGCTAGGTTTGTCAAAAATTTTACTTCCATGTTTGTTCAAGTTTTCTATTAACATATTAGTAGATTTGTTAATATGGTAATTCACAAATTAATTTATTCTATTAATATAAATAAGGATAAGCAAATATAGTAAAAGGATTTGCCTCTTTATATATGTTTTTTTTTTAACTATAGAAATTATGCAATCCTTTCCTGTGAATGCATTTTCAATTATCTAACAAAAAAAATATTGTTTATATCAAAGGATTAAACTAACTATATTCTCTTAATGCCATAATTAAATATTTATATCAAAACTAATAAATTAAGGAAAAAATATATTGACATACTTTTGATTAGACACACTTTATACAATTAATAAAACAAAGCATATAAATTTAGATTTATAGTTAAAAAAGTTATATTTTATTGTTTTATACATTATAGTACATAACTTCTTTTATTAATAAAATATCACTTTATTAATTATGTATAATTAGTTTAATAAAAATGTTTCTTTTTTTAAGACAAAAAAAAAGCATCTTAAGAATTTTAGTTATTGTTTTTATGGACTAAGAAAGACTTATTCATTTTAATTCCCCTATATTTAAAGGTGGGTGCCATTATGGAAATTTAAACTTAAGCCAAAATGTGTTAAAACTCATTAAATTACTACTGAACTCCCACTTAATTTAATAATAAAAGGTATTCTTAAGAAGTATGTTATTTTAACATTTTTTTTTTTGCAACTTCAAATTTAAAATCTAGCATATTCTTTATTGCAAAATGCTAAAATACTTATCCCAATTTTATCTTCACTTTTGAAAAATAAGGTCTACTTGTTATTCTTTTATAAGATAAGTATAAAATTAGTTTCAACTTTTTTTAAAAATTTTTGCAATGTAACCATGTACATTTGATTTTTTTTATTTTAGTTTTAAATTGTTTGTATTTCATCTTCATTCAACATAATTAGACATAAAATTTTCAAGTTGTTAACTCTATATGCTAACTATATGGAATACATATAAATTTATAGGAATACATACACTTAATGTATTTAAAATTTTAAAATATTCTTAAATCTTTACAAATATTTATATTTAAGTCTTAAATCTTTAAAAAATTATTAAATTTTGCACATTAAACATCTAAAGTTGATGGTTTGATCATTTTTTTTTATCTAAAATTATCTTGAATTAAAACAAAATATCAATGGTAAGAACTGACATGAAAATCTTTAAAAGTATAAGATTGCATTAAAAAATTGAAAATATTTAGGACTAATTTTTTGTTATCTTATTCTTTTTCTATATTTCATTTGCTACAACTTAGAATAGAGGTATTTCTTTTTTCTTTTTAATGAAAATAACTACAAACAACTATAGATAAATATGACTGACAAACTTTATATGTTAAGATGTTTTTTTTTAATCTAAATTAAGAAAACACAAACTACACTACTTATGGTATCCTAATACATTATTTAGGTATAAATTAATCATAACTTGTAACATTCACGTCATTTTTTTACTTAATTCCCAAAAATAATCTTGAGAGCCTTCTTGCATTATCAAACCATGTTGTATTTTACTTGTGTTATGTTACATGTCATACCATTGTCAAAATCTACACATTTTTATGCTAATTTGGATCTTATAACATTGCATTATGGTAAGGTTTGCCTATATTTCCTCAGTTTATTAGTCTTCAAATAAAAAAGTTTTAAATGTCATTTGCTCATATATTATAGGTACATCAAAAAAGTTTAATAGCCAACTTGGATTTATAAATTATATAAGTTATACTTGTACTTTGATATATGAATTGCAACAAAAATATTATCAATGCACTAATAAGTGCAAACTTTTCTAGAAGAAATATAATCTAAAATAATCAAATATAATAATTATTAATAGATATGCTAAAAGGAAATCTCTTCTTCCATTAATAAGATAAATTAGTCATCATATTAGTAAATCTTCCATAATATATCCTTAAATAGTCTAAAACTTAACCTTAGATGAGTACAACCAATCAAGTAGGATATTATCATAATACAAGAACAAATCCATCACTTTCAGATAAAATCATTTATAAGGTGATCTTTCTCTTCTCCCCTATAAACTATATATAGTTCAAATTATTGTGAAGGTTAATCATATTAATCTTCTTAAATTAAATGTAAAATTTTAAAATGTCATGTTATATACTAACCTAAAGCTTAAAATAAAAAAAAAATTGAGTAAGTAGTCTTAAAACACTACATCTCAATTTAAAATTTCAAAGTATTAGGTTACTCATTCTTTTTTTTTATCATTTTTAATATGAAATTTCTTAATTATATAACTTACACTTAAAATTTTAACATCATTCTTGTTATTTTTATCACTTTTGAAAAAAAAAAAAAGAGAGGATCTTGTTCATTAACTAATTTGTTTTTATCAAACCTTTAAATAACAATCAATTAAGTCCTACAAATGCTTTATTTTGGTCAGAGTCATGATATTGTGAAAGTATGTTGTTATATATTCTCCTTGATTACAACTTTTCCAAACTCAGAATATATATATGTGATTTACCATCAATGCAACATAAGTTAGTTATAGGTATTGCCATAGCCAAATTAATAAAATTAAGTTGATTATTGCTTAGAATACCAAAGCTAGAACTTTATTTCACATCCTTATTTTCCACTACTAAAAAGCATATGACAAATGACAAACTTTAAGGAAACTTCAAAAATTATTGAATTACAAGAATTTTTTTACATTAAAATTTATTTCTTATTTTTAACTTTGCTTATTAAGTTAGTATGCATCATTGTTGCTTGTATTTTCTCTTTTCACTTCTTTTCTTTTAGGTTGGATTTAATGCTTATATTTGGTCACTATCATAAAACTTAGGAGCAAGTTTACTTGAATGGCATATTTTTTAGCTTTTTGAAAGTGGATGATAAATAATGAAGGAATCATCAACCTATATGTTAAATCAAGTGCTCTTTATTATGTATTTTAACATGTCAATATAATTACTTGTAATCTTTGTTATATGTGTTGCAAGCATTTAATTTTCCTTTATATGTAAAAAAATATATTTTTTATATTTTTCATTAAAGTTATATAACATTATGTTAACGAGTATTCTCAATTTAATATTCTTATTTTAGCATATGTCATAGCAATTAGGTTAGCTTATGAGTTATCATCACTTAAATTGATCTTTTATGGAAATTACAATTCATCTTTTTATATAAAAATAAAGACCAAATAAATAAGAATTTTCTTGATATGGAAATATATCAACATATAAGAATTTTTAAATATAGAAATGGACCAACAGAGAAGTTTTAAGTATGAAAATATTCCAACAATAATTGCCTTCTTAATAAACTAATGGACAAATTTTTAGCATATAATATTATAACAACAATTTTCTTATTTATGAACCAATAAATAGATTTCTTACTATAGAAATATTTCAAAGACATTGCCTTTTTTATGAACTAACGACAAATGATTTTGAAATTATAACAATTTGCTCTTTATTTATATAATCCCATTTCCAATAAAAGAAATATAGTGAAAAAACAAACATACTATGAAGCTTCTATGAAGTAGTTTTGCAAAAATATGTAAAAGAAAAAAATTGTTAAAAGTAAGTAAAAGATTAAAGAAAATTTTATAAGTATTTTAAAGGTGTAAGATTAAGAAATTAAGAGTTTCAAAAACTCATTTATGTGAGTGTGTCATAACAAGGTCCTTTATATAGTTATGATCAATAAGCACATTATTGTTGTATTTGGTCTTTTATCTATTAAAGAATTTGATAATAGATTTAAAATTTCAAATTAATGCTCTTAAGGGGAGTATATAAAAATAAGAATTTCCAAACTTTTACAAATTATTATGTCTTACTCTTCCTAAACTTAAATTTTTTTTTACAAGTTCACAAATTGAGCAAACCTTTTACTATAATACATTTTAATAATTTTCTTTTATACATGTTAGTTGTTAGTATTATGAATAAAATGTGTTTAATTTATTTTTTTATTTCTAATTAATATTAGTATTATTGTAATTACATTAATTTATTTACATATCACATTATATTTTTATTTATTAAAATTATTTTATTTTTTACACTACATAAATTATAGATTTATATCCTTTATCAACTTAATTTATCCCTCTTTTTAGACATTTTTGGGATCAACACTATGATTTTTTATTGTCATACATTTTTCCAAAAGCTTCTTCTTATGTCAGTATAGCCTTTAATTGTCATTACTTCCAAAAGTAGCTTGAATTGAGTCAACAAAGGACACTCAATTGTAATGTGTGTAAAAAAAAAATAAATGAAATGAGAATTATCATAGCAAATAAAAATATAATGTAGTATACAAATAGATTAATACAATTTTAATAAGGCTAATGTTGATTAAAATAAGAAAATAAATTTTAAAAATTAAATTTATAAAATTGATAATTAATTTACATTAAAGAAAAATATTAATATATATTATAACAAAAGGCCTATTAAGTATATGAGGTTATATAAAAAAAATGAGTTTAAGAAGAGTAAAAAATAATGATTTATAGAGATTCAAAATTCCTATTTTTACATCCTCTTCTTAAAAGCATCATCTTGGAAATTTCAAATTTACTATCAAATTTAACAACAATAATAATGCCAAATGCAATAATAATATGATCCTTGATAATAACCATATAAAGGTATACAATCTTATTACAACACACTTAAATAATTATATTTTTTAAACTTTTAATCTCACAATCATACAACTTAAAAAACTTACAAACTTTCTTTTAAAATTTTACTAACTTATCAAATTTTCTCTTATATACCCTTATAAGAAAAAACGCAATATAAGATTTTTGCTATATACTCTTTTCTTATGTTGTAAATGGGATTATACAGGCTAAGAAGGAGTTGTTCAAATTTTAAAATTATTTTCATCAATCCATCAAAAACATAATGTTTTAATATTTCTTTGTCAAAACATTTGTCCATTATGTTCTTTTATTTTCATATTAGCCAAAATAATTTTTGCTTATGGTCTTTATGCCAAAACAATTATCCTTGGTCTTATATTTCCATACTAGCATAAATAATGTTTTATTGTGGTCTTTATTTTTATACCAAAATAAGCAACCTTTTTCAATAAAAAATAATTTCTAGCCACAATTTTCCTTTTATTCATAATTCATTAAACAATAATTTCATATAAGAGAAAAGGTACAAAAACTTAATTAGAAATTAACAACATAAAATTAAATTTAAAAGTTAATAACTCATCTCGAACTTTATTTTTCACTATAACATTTCTTTATTGCCTATTCGTTATTCAGAAGATCTCTGTAAAGAGCGATATGAATATACGTTACACATAATTAAATGCCAATTGTGAATACGAACACCATTGATGAAATCAATGGAATTTCCAAGGATAACACTGAAGCTTCTGACAAGATGACTCCCATGAACGTGTGCATTCAGCGTTTGCACCATCACAGCACCTGCAGTCCAGTCCTAATGTGGCGAAAACCGGCTTGGAATTTCCTGCAACATATATACTCAGTTATTGAAACAATTATTAACATCTAGAGTCCTCCCTATATTATGATTATAACCAAAATTCTTAACCAATGCGTGCACCTACACACACACGCTAAGTATTTTGTTTTTCTTTCCATGCTAATTAATTAATTACCTCGCTTCAGTGCCATTGCCCTCGCTGCAGCATCTCCTGGGCACTGAAATGTTGAAAGTATCATCAATAGCAAAACAGACGCTGCAAGAAGCTTATTAAGCGCAGCCATTGATTTCTCTATATTTGAATGAACTTGGTAAGTTGTTGCTTTGGGAAAGAAAGTAGGCAGCATATTACACAAATAGGTTCAGATTAGTTAGTTCTATATATAGGTGTAGCCCAAGCTAATTCTAGATTTATAAAACAATGTCAAAAGGAAAAGGAAATGACAAACGAAAGAAAAAGACATTGGTGTATTAAAAGAAGACCAATAGCATTGAAGAGAATTGAAAGGTTAAATAATAGCCGAAACGTTTTCACTTTTCGCGTTATGAGCTCAAGAAAATATTCATGAAGTAAAAAAGAACAGGTATTGGTCCGTACATACAGTTTATTTATTTTTATATGATGGAAGCATATAGCTGCCCGGCCTAAATTCATAAAAGATAGGTTGTCAAATATGTGACAAAGTAAATTTACTTGATCTTTCACGCAATCATAAAAGTCAAAGTGAAATATTTGGAAAGAAAAAAAAAATACAGATTCAAATGGGGATATAAAAGGCAAATTAAAGTCACTTATCTAAAACAAAGTCATCCCCCCCCCCCCCCACGAAAAGGAAAGAAAATGAATGGAAGTATATATATAATATGAGAAAATAGGGAGAAAGAAAATGGCTATTTGCAAAATGAAACTTATGTCCCTTATTTTACAAATTGGTGTAGTTTCAGTGGTTATAAGAAAAAGAGATATATAGATAATTTAGTGACAAAAACCATGAAAAAAAAAAAAGGCTTCCTTCTGTACCATAGATAAGAAAATTTGTTGAGTTTTCCAAGAAAGTTTATTTCTCAATGGTTTATCAAACAAGTAATAGTTCTTTTTCTCACCATTTTTCATTCTCGCCCTTTTTGTTTTTCAAAAAATTAAACAAAGCGTGAGGAATTTGTTGTGAAATTTCTTATCGCTGACTTAATTACAAGAATCGAACTGTAGTCAAAAAGATAAAAAGAGTGTCAGCTCTTGGGGTTTTGAAAAACATAAGGTATGCATACCCACTGGCTTTGACTGGGATGGAGACTATGAGGACACGGGACGACTTTGCTGTTACTTTTGTCTCTATCTATGCTCAGTCGCGAATATGCTGAGCTTGTTTTACGGGGTAACCAAGAGATTTGATCATTTTATGATTTTTTATTTATTTATTATTTTTACTTTGACCCAAACTTTAATTCGCTACAGTTACTTTTTCTTTTTTCAATTTAGCTCCTGACTTAGGAGAAGAGACGATATGGTTCCAAACTATAGGCAAATTGTAAGACTTTTCTTTTTTCTTTTTTTTTTTTAATCAGTTGGAAAATTATCGAGTGTTAAAGGGGTTACTTTAGAGCTCACTAGGTCAAATTAAACATAGATTTCTATTGAGCGGTCACTGAACCCGGTTTGATCAAACGTGGTATCAACCACAATTCAATTTTAGACTTTTAGACTTGCTCACATAAATTGTTGGGCTCTGACATCTGTGCTCAAAATTCAGAGTCTAATTTTGGGCTCTTAAACCCGTCAAAAAATATGTGTATTTTTTGTAAAATTGATGAAAATTAAAGATTAAATTTAAAATTAGATAATTTTACTATTAAATTTTATGTTGAGTTACAACATCTATGCTCAAAATTCAGAACCTAATGTTTGGGCTCTTAAGCCCGTCGATATTCAAAGTGGATTTAGAAGTCAACGTGCTCTTAAACTGGACTTGGCTCCACCGATTTAGGGATGACTCCGGTACGGTTCATCATCAGAATTGAATTGGGTCTAATTCGGAATCGAAATCCAAATCGATTCACGGTTCAACCTTATTTCCTTTCCTTCAACAGCCAGAAACCAAATTAGAACTGAAATTGTAAGTACTATTCTAGGTCCCTCCATCAAAATCAGAATCGAAATGGGAATCTTGATATATGTTATAATATTTTTGACTAATATATCCCTATTATAAACTAAATTGAATTAAGTCCTAATGTAACCTCATTAATATGTAAATAATTTAGGAAAATTTATATTTATCATACTCTATTTTAAGTTTTCTAACAACTCATACCTTGTATTTTTAGGTGCAATATAAATATGCAATTATTTTAGTTTCATAACAAACAACGTATTTTGCTATAATTTTTTTTTGAAATAATTACAAAAAAAATTATTATAAATGTTTTAAAAGTACTAAATTGTCCTTTAAGTTATTAAGATGAAAACAAAATCATTTTCAGACTAAATTTTGGGATTGGATTTTTTATCACCTTAATTTTTTTAAATGATAGTATTTCTGTTGAATATATATATATATATTAAAGCTATTTTTAGAATCTTATAAATTATTTTTTAAAAAAGGAAAATGTGTCTTTTTACTGTTTTTATTAAATTTAACCGATAGTTATTAGTTATTGTATGTTTTTTTTATTACATTTCAAAATATATTATGTGAATTGTTACAAAATACAAAATAGAGTAGATTAAATATAAATTTCCCAATAATCTATTCTTTAGTTGCACAAATTAAGGGCATTCAATCTCAAATGTAATTTTAATTTTAATAGACATAGGAAAACAAGTTAAGAAGTTGTGTATATATAATTGGTGTGTATATATATATATATATATATATATATATATATATATATATATATATATATATATATATATATATAGTGAAATTAGGAAAGAGGCCAAGAACTTTTTTATTGGATATTTGGAGCTAGTCAAAATTTTCATACCCAGTAACTTTTTATTTTCTATAAATTGAAGTATATTATTTTTGGATTATACTTGAGACATTATAACACATTAGGCCGATGGAGGTGGCTTGTTTATGCCTCAGAGCCGACATCAACCCCTTATAAAGAGAGCCCATCAAATGGTTTCTAGGTGAACGAGGGAAGGAAGGGGCAAAAGGAACAAACCCTTGCATTGGCTCACAAACAAAGTGAGGGGAGAAGGAGACTATCCCGCAAGGAGAACCACAAATTAGGTTCTCAAGCGTGCAATGTAGGATGCTACGATTACAGATACAAACTAAAGCTAAGTGTAAAGGAACATGTAGGAGAGAGAAAGTTCACGAAAATTTTGGTTTAAAGGCCTTTTAAGGCGTGTTGAGCATACGCATCATTTATTTTATTTTCAATATATTCTTTGGGTGTTTATAAGCGGATCGGATCTCCTCCTTAGTTCTTCTCTGTTGGACATTCATTTTGTTTTCTCACAAGGAACTTGTCGTTGACTCCTCGAGCCATGACTATCTCAATTAAAACGCCATTTTGTTACGAGTTTCCGCAATATAAGAGAATCGTTGAACTGAAATTTCGCAATACCCCATCAAAATCTTGCGAGAATGCGTATAGACTGTGCACAAGTGTGCAAGAAAAACATTGAAACTAAAACCCACAAGCGTGCAATAGTGGATTGCATAGAGATGGGTGGCATTAGACACAATTATAAGTAAAAGCTAACCTTAATTAATTAATTAATTAAAAAAAAAAAAGAGAGAGAGTGAAAGAAACTACATGAAATTAAAATTTGGGGATTTAGCTTTGGCATTGACTGAAGGAGGGTCCCATTCTTTACGGCCTTCACGAGACACTCACCTATTAGATAGTCCTTGGTTTGGTGTCTTCTCCATGAAGCTTGGACACGCGGTGCTTGCCCTTCATTTGTTGTTAATTCGCTGGCCATCACCGCGTGCATTTATGGCCGAGTGGCAGTAAGAAGCGACAATATCCCTCTGCTTGGATATTCCCTGGAAATTGAGGTGACATACTTCAGATTGTTTAATGCTCCGAATTGGTCTTGAACTTCGTTTAGAAAAGCTATTCTCCACGGTCGTGTAACACTGTTATTATAACTGATTATTGTAATTGGCCATGTTTCTTGTAATCACCTTTCTGCGGTTTGGGCATCTTACCTCTTTGGGCAATGCAACATTTCCTTTAATAATTGAGCTCCTTTTAACAGACAAAAATCGATCACGAAACATTCCCAAAAGGTCCCTTTAAAAAAAAAAAAAAAGAAATGAGAGATTTACTTTTGAAAGAGCGAATCATTTTCCACTTCTCGTGCTGATTCCATTATTGGGTTATCATGCGTAACGTGAGGCAGTCCTTGGCGTTGCACATCTTTAACATGCTGTATTTTGGAAAATATTCATCGCCAAGAAAGTATGCAGGGTGTTTTGGTCTACAACAAAAACACATTTCAATAAATTATTTTTTAAAGAAAAGATAACGATTATGTTACAAAGAATACCCGATCGTGTTTCATTGGAAAAAGTGGGGGATGGAGTCCTGAGCTGAAAATATATTGGATGGAAAGGCTTCGTATATATAAAAAAAAAGTCACATGACGAACAGTTGAGATAACTTTTAAATTTCATTACAAAAAATTTATAGTATTTAAGTTTACAAACTATAATAAGTTAATTTTTAAAACATTCAAGTATGGCATAATACAATACAACGAATATGCCACTAACTCATTGTATATATATATGGTGTTTTACTTTTTTTTTTTTTTTTCACAAATATGATTAATGATTATGCCAATCACTTTAGATAACATCGTGATAATGGCGTTGAAAATGAAATTGGACTCTGACTCCCGAAAGTGGCTAATCTAGATTGTACTGTTTGTACTTATTATATATATACGATATATGATATATATCAAACAGGGATAAAATTAATACAAAGTCGTGAATTACAATGTCTAAAGACAAAGAAACATGGCTCTAGTAATGCACTGATCTAGAATTGAATCATGAGTCAAAAGTCTTCAGAGTAAGATGTCTTGCATTGAAAAAGTACGTGGTGGGAGGGTGCGGCATATGATGCACATATCTTTAGCTCTGATATTAAAAATCCAAATTTTAATATCCCACACTTACTAATAGATATCACCTACTAACCATAACAAAATTAATTCTTTTAAATAAATATTTTATATGTCCATTATCCACTACAAAGTTCTTTTTTAAAATAATTCTTTTCTTTAACAAAAAGAAAAACTTATGCTCTTCCAGGCATTTCAATTTCTTTGACATATTTAAACTGTAAAGGCTTACACATGGTTGAAACCTTTATGGAAAAAGATAGCTGCACATATAAAAACAAAAAAAAAAAAAAAAACACAAAGGGATAGAAATAAGTTAAAGTTGATGTGGTCTGTGGAAGATTACACCGAAATATTCTTAATGTGCAATAAGTATAGTAAGACGTGGAGTTTACTTGCCACCTTATTCTGACTTGTTCTGTTTATATATATATATATATATATATATATATATATATATATATCCATGTGGTGAGACTCAATCTTGATGGTCACTCCTGCCATTTTCTCGTTCTCTGTTCATTGTTATGCATCATACTCTTTCGCAAATTTTCTCTCTATTTCTTTGATCTTTTGCATTCTTGGTACACGCAGCAAGCCTGTCCGAATCTATAACCAATGTCTTTTAAAGTTATACTTGACAGGCTGAGGTTGACACTATTTTAGTTGGTAGGCCAGCTCCGTATACCACCATTAATGGAATTGATTTTCCTTTTTGTCATGTTCTTTCTTCGGGCGGATGCAGGGTGATTCTTTTCTGGACATTGCTGTTCCTCCTAGTTTACTTGGGATTAGAATGAAGAAAATTTTTGTTCTAAACATCTTGACTGGGAAAAATGTTAACCGGAGATTCCCTCTTCATCTTTAACAATGAAGGGTGCCTTTGCCGTGAGTTTGTAATTCTATTTACTTATATACCAAATGTTGATCTCCCTTATTTGTGGAAATTGAAAATTTTAACTCGTAATCATTTAAAAAAATAATCTTGAACATTATCGAGTGTCTTGTGCAACAAACATGCCGAATTTTTAACAGCTGAAATGATATTATTTGAGGTGGTAATTTGATTTATAATTTAATATTTTTTTATTGTCAACTATTCTTGTAATTTTTTTTATTAAAAAAAAAACAAAGTAAGATGACACATAATTTTTTTTAAATAAATGAAAATGAAAAAGAAAAAAGAAGAAACATTAAAAAAAGAAGAAGAAGGAGGGTATATTCTAAGACGGATACCTGCATATTCCAATAACTCGGCTTTGTTTGTCTACCACACCAGACTACGATCCGACAAGAGATTTAACCAATCAAACTCATTCCTACGGCCAACATGACACATCAAAACAAAACATAACCGGTGGTCTGATTCTCTCGTTGTATATCAGCGGCTAATATTTGTCCCGAGGTTACACAACTTCCATCCCCCCATACGACTACTAGAGACGGGTGTTGGAACCAAAACGACGTACTATGACTGTCACCACGTAGTTTTTGCGACGTCTTCTGCTGGGGACTTCGCTTTCTCAAGCAGAAACACACGGGGCCAAGAAATTAATAAAATGCTTTTAAACCAGCAGCTTTATATTTTTCTTTCATCCAGAAATGATTTAGTTATCTTTTTTTTTTTTTATCTTATTGATCTGTGAGATTGATTTTCTTAAGGAACAAAAATTTGATTTTGCTTTAAGATTTTTATTTTGGAGTATTGAGGCATTTATGCTTCAATTAAGGAACCGTTTGGGAAGAGTGGGAGAGAGATAGAGATAGAGAGATGCAGACGGAAGCAAAAGTTGGAGTGGTGGTAGGGGGAGGGCCGCGGGGTCTGAGTTCCCAGCACAAGGAGCAGAGGCCATTGCATCAGCAACAATCGCAGATCGGAACAGTTTCGCAGCTTGTCGCCGGCGGCGTGGCGGGTGCTTTAAGCAAGACCTGCACGGCCCCCTTGGCTCGCCTCACCATACTCTTTCAGGTTAGTGTGGACACGTTCTTGTCCTACTCGTAAATGGGTCGATTTCTTCCCTTTTTGGGTGTCTTTTTATTGTTTGAAAAGAACATGGGGTTTTTGCATTTGGGCATTACGTGATGTCAATTGGTGCGTTCGATGAATTGAACGCTTGATTTTTCAGTCGAGTGTATTAGCAATCAACAGAGTAATTTTGTTGAATTTTTGTCGCTAGCTGTGCCGATGTTTGTTCATAGTGGATATAAACTCGTTTCTGAGTGTTCTTAATATTCTTTCACGAGGTAGTCTTTTTATCTTTTTCCCTGCGTTCCTGTTTCATTCTTTTGTTTGTTGCGATGCCTTAGTTACAAAATTGTATTTGGATTTGATCAGCGCTCAAGGTTTGACCTTAATTTTATTGGGCACCATATTTATCTGACCCAATCCTTTTAGGTACAAGGCATGCACTACGATTTTGCAACTTTGAGAAAGGCTAGCATATGGAATGAGGCTTCCCGAATTATTAGGGAGGAAGGATTTAGATCTTTCTGGAAAGGGAATCTTGTTACAATTGCTCATCGGCTGCCGTATTCATCTGTCAACTTTTATGCGTACGAGCACTACAAAAAGGTGAGGGGGACTGGAGTGATGAGTTACTTTTGTGTAGTTTACATGCTTTTAGCTTAAAATTTGATGAGGTGTATCTGTTTTGTAGTTGCTACATATGCTACCTGGACTAGAGAGTCAAGAGGCAAACATAGGTAGAGACCTCTTTGTTCATTTTGTAGGTGGTGGTTTGGCAGGTGTAACAGCTGCATCTGTTACATATCCGTTGGATCTTGTAAGGACGCGTCTCACAGCTCAGGTAGGTTGATGTGGCCTTTGGCAAGAACTTCTTCCATTGTAAATTTTGAGCCCAATACTTGTACGTTGTAAATGGTTACATTTGCAGTTTTCTTTGTCATTAATTTACATCCCCGCTGGCAGACAAATGTGATGTACTACAGAGGTATTTGGCATGCACTAAAGACCATCACACAAGAGGAAGGAGCTTTAGGTCTTTACAAGGGACTTGGAACAACACTTCTGGTATGCTTCTAGTGGCTTTGCCAATATCATTTGTGGTTTTGTTTTTTGTTTTAGTCTTTTTAAGCACTGTCTTATGATTTTGCTTGACTATTATTGGCACTTTGTAGGGTGTTGGACCCAATATTGCCATCGGCTTTTCTGTGTATGAGAGACTACGATCTTTCTGGCAGTTGCATAGGTAACCACTCCCAATTAATTGGGCTTTCAGAGAGTTCTTGTGTTGGGAAGGAATCTTTGTATTATTTGTTATCCATTTCTCGTCAGGCCTGATGATTCTACTGTTGTGGTGAGTTTGGCTTGTGGCAGCCTTTCAGGAATTGCATCCTCAACAGGTGAGTGATCTAAAATCTGCTGAATGAGACAGTTAATGCAATTTTTGGTTACATGTTCTTTGTTTTGTGATAAGACATTTATGACTGTCATTCTTTGTGCAATTATAACAGGAAGAAAAAGTGTTTGTCAGTTTGACCTGCGGTTCCAGTTTTTTTCTTTTCTCTTTTTTTTTTTTGTCCTTCTTGTTCTTGGGCTGAAGTCTTTGAATGTTTACGGGACCCTTCCACAAAACCCACTGTGTGGGAGCCTCGTGCACTAGAATGCATGCCTTTGCATGCATATACCCATGACAGTTGTCATTTTGATAGAATGCATACTTCCTTTGTCATTATAAAGCCAATGAACTTCGGTTGTTAAAGGCTATATTATTTATACCTTGCAACAGAAGACTATATACAAACTGTTAATTGGCTGATAGGAGTTTCTAGCATAGCTTTTAGTTGAACTACTTACTGTTCTTGGTTAGATGATGTTACTATCTAATCAGAGAAGTTAATATTTGTAGCTCTTTACCATGCTTTTGATGCAGAGAAGCAGGCTGTGGTGCAGGCTCTGCATTAATTATCTAACCAGACTGACCCTAGAGCCAGGGACCAGACAGGAGTTATTTTATTCCTTGGATTTGAGAATCTTAGTAAGGAAGTCAAGAAAAATAACATATATTTCTTATTCATCATGCTTTTACTCTATGCATTGACTTCATTTCTCGGACTGTTCTTTCAGTTATCAAATGTGAGATGCATCCTCTTTGAGATGGGCCTTCTCACCTGGGCTTCCTTTGCCAGTTGCATTATGGGAAATGAAGCCTTTTTGTGTGGTTGTGAGGATGTGCCCATGAGATGTTATCAGATATTTATAACTGGTGACACTTTCCCTCCTCTTCCCCTTCCCTTCCTGCTTTCCCCAAATTGCCATAATGAATTAAAAAATGGCTCTAAAAGCAAAGTGGGGAGGCAAATTTACAAACGCAGGGTACATGACATCTTCGTCTTTAGCCTTTTTGTGTGAAAACCATGCAACATGAAGCATGGCCAGAATTATACCGGAACCTTCTGCCAATCAAAGTCTTTTCTTGAGCTGGACTTACATTATGTTGGATTTGTTTCCCATTTTGAGATTTGCAGTTTTTAATTGTCTATGATAGCCGTGTTGCTGCATCACTCTCGGTTTGCCAGGGTTGATGATTTATATGGCAGTGTTTCAGGCTTTGGCTTATTGCAGACAATATGTTGGTAATGAATTGAAATTTCATAATATCTTTCCCGCATTCTGAATTATATGCAGCAACATTTCCTCTCGATCTTGTGAGGCGGAGGAAGCAATTGGAAGGAGCGGGTGGGCGAGCCTGCGTCTATAGGACAGGTCTCTTTGGTACATTTAAACACATAATCCAGACTGAAGGCTTTCGTGGTTTATACAGAGGCATTATGCCTGAATACTACAAAGTTGTGCCTGGTGTGGGCATTTGTTTTATGACCTACGAGACATTGAAATTGATTTTAGCTGATGTTACAGCCAAATTATAATTAGCTTCAGGCATTTTTGGGAGTTGTGCCTGCCATCCCTCAGTTTCTCGAATTGCTATGTAACGCCAATTGCATTTTCTTTTTCTTTTTTTTTGTTTTTCCCCCCTAAATGTTTGAAGAATTTCTTGATTTTTTTTATTTCAAAAAAAAAAAAAAAAAGAGAACAAGAGCGGGGGTCCTCAAAATTCAAATAATTCAATTTATACGGTAAACTTGGCATTAATTTATACAAGTTAAATGATAAATTCCTTAAAAAATTACTTCAATTTAAATTAAAAGAACTTGAATTGGTAAAGGAATTTAGGGTAATGATTATATAAGGTTTTATTCTTTTGCATCAGATGACTTTATGGTATGATTCTCGAGTGTTAAATATCTGAAAAATATATTATATATTTCAACACAGTTGCGATTAAAAGTTTTTTAAGTATAGAGGGAACAAAAGACACCTGCGTGAACTGCCTTTACGCCTGATATTTGAATGAAAATTGCCTCTATGTATGTAATGCATTGCGCATTCAAACTTTTTAACGACATCGTGCGTTTTTTTATTTTTATTTTTATTTTTTCCTAATTTGTATATATCATCTTTAATATATAATATATATATACTCCAATAAATGAAAGCTAAAATACAATCCACCAATTTGTCGTGGTTGGTCGCAACATTCCATTTTCTGGGAGAATTCGGATTCGTTGCTACAAGTTTTTCGTGTTATATATATACATGTATGTATGTGTTTTTTCTCGGGAAAGTTCTGAAACGCGAGAATAGTGGTGATCATGAGCTTGGCGGATCCGTCAAGGGCGCTACTGGCGGCGGCCGGAGGCGACGCGGTGAAGCTTTTTGACGTATCGGTGGAGGCAAGAGATCCCTGCACTTTAAGCTACACTCCCTCCCCATCTCGCCTGGTCAACTCGGTCAAGTGGAACCACACCAGTGAGTCTCTCTCTTTCTCTTTCTCTACTAATCTTCTTCTGCCATTTTCCTTCGTTTTCTTTTTCCTTAGATTTGGGGGTGAGTTCTCCGTCCTTTTCGTTTGTTTTTTTAATTTAATGTTTTCTAGCTTTTGACTTCACGTAGAATCTACATTTCCTGTTATCGTTTTTTTTTTTTTTTTTAATTCTACCGGTATTATTTAGCAGCCACAACTCGAAAGAAATTAAAATTTTGATTTATTTGCAATTCATTTTTTTTAAATTTTGCAGTTATTTCTTATAGCCTAAATTTTAGAATGGCGGTTTTCTTGGCTAGATATGTAAATTGTGCGTTGTGGTTCTTGATACTTGCATTTTTGGTTTACCTTATGTTTCTGCATTGTGGGTAGAAATCAGAGCTGATTCCAATTAGGATTTTCATGTTTGCAGATTTGGTGGTGGCTAGCGCCGGAGAAGACGAGAAGATCTCATTGTGGAGGAAAAATGGGCAGAGCTTGGGTACCATTCCGTTTGCTGGCACAGATAGTGGAGATAACATTGAGGTACTTTACTTCTATTTAGAAGTCTCATTTCAAAGTACATCAGAATTTGGAGAGCTTATTAACTAAGAATCTTGTAGCTTAATTCGAAGCGTTTTCTTCACAAAGAAAAAAGTGCTCTGTGCAAGTTATTTCAGAAGTAATATGGGAACTAGTTCTGGATCTCTATTGCTGCTGCCTACAGCTATTTTCTCTATGCACTGGACTCATTCAGCAATGTATTGATCATGATAAATACTAGAATTCCACAAGACTAGGTATACTTAATACTGTGGTTGCAGTTTAGCTGATAGGAAATCCTAAAATGGACATAAAAAATAGTTTTGATAATTAAGTCAAGCCTTAATGTAAGCTCTGTTGGAGAATAGATTCTGAATCTTCCCCATAGTACACAACGTTATTTGCAATCTATCCCCAAAATCACATCCAAGAAACCCTGGATGCTGTAGATCTTTGACCTGCTGTAGCCAAGATTTGAGCAAATACTTGTGGTTCTTTCTGTGTAAAAAACTTACTATAAGTTGACCTGTTTTGTACTTGAACATAGATGAAGATATAAGGGGCCTAAGTCAGCTTAAATTTCCTGATTTTTGAACTATGTTAAATATGATCCACATGCTGCTCTATTTGGTGGTAAAACAAACTGTTTCTTTCAAGCATTATTTCTGTGGCACTGTTTATGTTATTGTTTGCACAACATTCAAGTATTGGCTTCTACATGCAGGAATCTATATTGGCTATTAGCTTTAGTAACAAGGGATCCAGATACATATGCTCTGGGGGAAGTGGGCAAGTTGTAAGAATATGGGACCTGCAGAGAAAACGCTGTATAAAATGGTTGAAGGGTCATACCAGTACAATAACTGGTGCTCTGTACAACTGCAAAGATGAGCACCTGGCTTCTATAAGTCTAACTGGGGATCTCATTCTTCACAACCTTGCATCTGGAGCAAGGGCAGCAGAACTCAAGGACCCTAATCAACAGGTCAATTAGTTTGTTATTCTGGGTGTTGCCTTTTGGGTGTTTGTGTCTCTGGTTTCAAACTAATTGTTCTCTGGTGGATCTTAAGACCAGGTACTGAAGGTGCTTGATTATTCACGGATAAGCCGGCACCTTTTAGTAACTGCAGGTGATGATGGATCTGTGCATTTGTGGGATACAACTGGTCGCAACCCAAAGGTTTGTGTATTTGATTGTAGAGCTAGAAACCTTCTATGGCTGGGTAACTAGAAAATTTTGTATAACAGACCCATTGCATATTTTACTGCTTTGATAATAGAAAATAGATCCCAAATATTCCCCTTGTCATATTCTTTCCCATTGCATTGCCATTGGTGGGGCAGTGTTGCTTACCTTGATATTTGTGGTGAAAATTAGTTGTCAGGAAAGTCGTTAAACATTTATAGGCATTATTTTTTTAGCATTTTATTAAGTTCCCAGTAAGGCTTGTGTTTGATCTGGAGTCCTTGTGCAGTTTGGTGTTGGATCTAGAAAATATTAAATTGGAGAACTTGGTCCTTGTTCTTTGTTCTACTGTGTAGTTAGTCATTGATGTTGAAGACTTATCATCTTTCATTTTCCTTTTGACAGGTTTCTTGGTTAAAGCAACACTCAGCACCAACTGCTGGTATCAATTTCTCTCCGTCAAATGACAAGGTCTCTCTCTCTCTCTCTCTCTCTCTCACACACACACCCCCCCCCCCCCACACACACTTATGTCCTTTCTCATCCCCTCCAAGCCTCACATCAATTATATTTTTGATAAACCAATTAACTTATTTGTGTCTCACAACTATTTATTTTACAGATAATAGCTAGTGTTGGGATGGATAAAAAATTGTACACTTATGATTCAAGGTCGAGAAGACCCTCATCTTCTATTGCTTATGAGGTGCCGTTCTCTTCATTGGCATTTAGAGATGATGGCTGGGTTCTGGCAGCTGGAACTAGCAATGGTCGTGTGGTATTTTATGATGTCCGTGGAAAACCACAACCTTTCACTGTTCTTCGTGCTTATAGCTGTTCAGAGGTGCATTTCTTTTATGTTTGTGTTTTTTCATATTATCTTGGCTATTGAAGTGATTTAATCATTGATGCACTTACTCAGTGGTGCTCCATATAGAAGTGCAAGGGAACAACATAAGGTAGAATCAGTCTTCCTGTTGCATGCATCAACTAGGCTGGAACATAATTGGTCATGGGAAACTCTTGCCTCACCACAGACTGTTGGATATGTATTCTGTCCAAGGCTTTGACACTTGGATTAATTACCTGCTTGCTACTTTACAGCACTAACACTTACATGCTACCATTAACAATCTTGATTCTTCTAGTCTTGCTTGATACTGATTTTTCAGTGTTCATTTAGGCTGTTACAAGTTTAAGCTGGCAAAGATCAAAACCAGTTATTGTAAATGAGAGCACCTGCACTGCAGAGACAGCTCTTTTGGGAGGTTCTGTTGAAGATTCCATCCTTATGCCTGACCCGCTTCCCTCTGTGACATCATCTAGTCCTTCACTATCCACATCAGTATTTGGTTCTCACAATGTCGGATGCTCAGGTCCCACTGTGGAAACATCATCGCTAACAGCAGTCAGTAGTGTTTCTGCACCAAGCATTTCCAGTCTGTCTTTAGAAGAGCAAACGCCACATCGAAGCCATTTGTGGCCAGGTGGAACATTGAGACTGCAAGCTCCTCGACCTGGTTATAATTTTAAGGATGACATGGAGGTGTTCTCCCCACTGGTGGATGTTCAACCTATCACACCATCACTTGATAAACTTTGGAATGACCATGAAGGATCAAGAAAAGATAATTTAGCCATTGATAGGAAGCCTGTGTCCTTGTTTACTTCATCCAGCAGGAGATTTCCTTTTGTGGAGGACAGGGCCAATGATCATCTGATAGTTGATTGGAAATCCAGTTCAAGTCCCAGACAGGTCTGATACATCTTGTTCCAAATAATATAATTCATTAAACCTGGGAGAGAAGAAGAGATCCAAATAATTTAGCATGTATCACATTCTTTCCTGGGTGTGTATTGCTTATTTAGTTCTGATGGTTTTTAATTTGATGGAATTGCCTTAATCAGATAAATGCTAATGCCATTACAAGTGTATTGGAACTTGGAAGCTTTCAGCACTTTTAATATCATTAGGCTATTTATCTGGAGCATTTATGATTGATTTGCAAATCTCAATGTCAACTCTTTAACTTTGTTACCCAAAATGATGCTAGTTACTTATAAATTCCTGAGAAAGATCTAGGATTCTCCTACTGAAATATCTTTTGATGGTGAAATTTGACTCTCTTTGCAACGAATTGCTTTTCATTTTCTGTCTCCATCAAACTACTTGAAAGTAGGAGTTGGCATGTAATTTTTCTTGTTTTATGAGTTAGTTTGAGGATGCCTTGTTTCTGATTGATGTCAGTTTGATTGCTTGGTGAACTGGATAATTTCATTTATATGTTATGTTTATTTCTTCTTTCTTGTACAGGATGAAACCAGATCTTCTGGCGCACTGTTGGGGGGGTCAACTCCCACATCATCTTCTAAGATTGAAAACTCTTCCATCACTCCTCCAGAAGCTTGGGGTGGTGAGAGAATATCTGATAAACTTAACCAGCTGCGCCAACCACTCAATTTGCCTTCTCGTTTTGCAATGTTTGCTTCTGGTGGTTTGACATCAGGGCCAATGTCTTCTGGCTTACAAGATTCATCCTCTTCAACAAATCATCCAAGTACTAGCTCATCGAGTAATCCTAGCCTGAGCTTTTCAAATCTAGGCACCAAAGATTTCTCTTCAAGACAGGGGACTTCTATGGGATTTCCAGAACATATTTCCTCTAGTTCCATGCCGTCCATAGTTACCAAAGGCATCATGGGATCAGCATATCTTGAGGCATCGGGAGCAGGTTCTTTAACCCTTCCTCGTAGATTTTCCACTTATGCTGAGAGAATAAGCACTACTTCTTCCTTCAGCGATGGGACATCTACTTCTGTAAGTTCCCCAAAAATAAAGAAAACAGGAGCTGAAACCAGGGAGGAACTATTGAACAGCTTTCTCTCAAAGTCTGATACCTTGGCTGTGACAGATTTGGCAACTAATGTATGAACACCAGATATGTTCACTGTTAGCTATTGTTTTTCATTTGAATCCTAGGCTTTTGCTTTTAGAGAAGTGTCAAACCGTTGTGTTTCATCATCACAGATGCACTTAATGATTTGCTTTCAGTTAAAGGCACGGGCTACTTCAGTATTAGTTGATGTGGCTAGTGCAAATTGTGTGCTTTTGTCTAAAATCCAAAATGAGAGCATGAATAGAAAACAACAGATCAGTATTGTGCTAAATTTGATTTTTCTTATCAGATTATTGTACTTAAATAATTTATAATATTTCCACAGGGAGCAAGTTTACACCTGCTTAAGGACCCCCAGCCTGATTCACAGCAGGGAAGTTCATTCATGCTTCAGCTCTTTCAGCGTACCCTTGAGGAGACTCTAGATTCTTTTCAGAAATCTATACATGAGGATATGAGGAACCTTCATATTGAAATTCTAAGACAATTCCATATGCAAGAGGTGTATAAATGTAGTTTATCATTCTCCTTCCCATCTTACTTTGTATCTGCTGACTTGATTTTGTGGAATGAAACAGATGGAATTGTCTAGTGTGATGAGGTCAATTCTGGAAAATCAAGCTGAGCTGGTGGAAGAAATTAAGTTTCTAAGGAAAGAGAACCAGGACCTCTGCCAGTTGCTTTGACTGGTGCATCAAACTGTTGTTTCTGGCTGTTTGTTGATGAATTTTGGATCTGTTTGTTGCTAAAATGCATTGCACGTTACTAATTATTGTTGTGTTGGAATTATGATTCTTTCTACAATGGTGGTAGGATAGGGAGATGAAAGATGGGAAAGTTGCTAAAGAGGAGAAAAATCAGGTTTGTTTATGAGAGGTAGGCTTCCTATGTCTTCCTCGTGTAAATAGATTTTGTCTTCTAAGGATATCATGCTTTTTATCTGGGTTATCCTTCAAACCATGCGCATCTAGCTCAAACATGAATGATGAGGGGCTCGGTTTGGATTCAATATCCCTTTTGGTTTTTAAGTCTTCTGGATCAAACTCAAAGCATGTGATCCTGTTAAATCATGGTACTGAGAGTATAAAGAATGTGCTGGTTGATTGTATACATGAACATATGAATGCATCAACTTGGTAAAAAATGGAGGCATTGAAACAATTTGATGTTTTATAGTTTTCATTTGTCATATTTCAGTGATCTTGAATTTCTATTTTTCATTTGAAAAATAAAATTATATATTAGAAATAGCAAAAAGACAATGTCTTGCCTTTCATTGCATGGTTCGCATTGATATCCTCATATTTACATAGAATTTCTCAGGGAAGTTTTTCACTTGATTTCTTGAGCTACATGCTTGGAATACGAAGGGATTCTGAGCTGTGCGATATGCGATTCCCTTCAATGAACTCCACATATCAATCGGATCTCAATCCAACTCCGCCCAGTTGGAAGTTCCACGCAACGATGTCCAATGGTAACGATAGTTCTGGTCAATATGTTGTCATCCAGTAATGCAGAATTATTAGAATTATGGTGCAAGCGGGAGTAAAAACACAAGAACATGCCATGGGAGCATGAACCAGGTCATTGTTCAGAGTGTAAAATTGAAGCATTGCCCGAAAATCTACGCAACAAAAATTTATTTTGCTCGAGGCACAAAATTTTGGGTGTTTATTGTTTGGATGATTTTCACGATTTAGCTGCAGGTATAAATTAAATATGCAGATGGTTTTTTTAAGTTTTCAACCCTACACGAGGGGTAATCACCATGTTTACTGTGTTTTTCGAGGGCAGCCTCTCTGTGTCTTTCTCGTCAACAACTGTCTTTTTACCTGAAATAAGTATCTGTCACTCGCGGACTACTCAGACAATAAAATAGCTTATGCGATGTCTACAATTGAAAGGCAAACGGCCTGGACACAAATCAAATTGAGAATCAGTTGGTGGTAGAGCCTGGGAACCAACTTGGAAATTCACTGCTATGTCTGGTACAAAGAGTGCGTGCTTTCTTGAAGTTGAGACCTGAAATAGTGATTAAATTACAAGGAGAAAATTCACGATAAAGATCAATTCAATGGCAAAGTATCTTCTCGCAGACAAATCCCTGGGTGCCATTTGATCTTCAGTATAAATGGTCGCATGGTATTAAGTTGGATGGACTAGGAACTTGCATGATTTAAATTGTTATTGGATTCACTAAAATGTTACAGAAGCGCTCTGCTTTCACCCATCAAGCGCATGTAACAATATCATCTGAGCAACGAGCAGATACTCTGAGGGGGGAAACATCTCTTAACGGCGACATTATGCCCAGAATATGTCTTAAAAGAACCCTGTTCCGTCCGAAATATAGAAATCACAAGGGTGAAGAGGATGACTACATCCACAATAGTACATCCAGGGATGTACCATGTTTCTATGACCAATAATTCAACAGGTCTCGCTATTTGTCTCCTTCAGTGGCCCAGAAAAACCATTTTGCGCATGCAACCATGCTCTCAGGACTACCGGCTCCATCTACGTAAAACACGAGATACTATATATTCTACAGAAGTACGTACATAACAACGTCTGTGTGTATGTATATATATTAGAAATGTTAATATATTGATAATTGAGACATTTGATACATGCGTCTGGGTGGTGTAGTTGGTCATCACGCTAGTCTCACACACTAGAGGTCCCCGGTTCGAACCCGGGCTCAGACAATTATCTATTTTCTTACTTCTTCTATTTTTGCGAGTCTATGTATAACGAAGGAGTCTGGCTGATATAAGTAACATGGTAAACTTGTGATGAGAAAATCTAGAAACATCTGCAGAAGTGTTCACAACCCTCGGCATTAGAAATTTGTACAATCCATAGCTACAAAACGAAGCTCCAAATTTGGAAATTGGAAATCTGAGTTATTTTGATTGAGCAGAGCCTTGATACTGATAGCAGGCAACAATATTTTGAAGGGGAGAGAGAGAGAGAGAGAGAGAGAGAGATGGATTGGGGAAACGTAACAGTAGATGATCTAATCGGTGCTTTAAGGGAAGTCGACTGGTCAGCGCATCCCCGTCCTCTCAACGAATTCTTCTCCAAATTCACTTTCCCTCGTTCCCATCCCAAATGGAGCAGCCGCCTCAAGTGCAATCTTTACTAGTATTTTCTCCCTCTCTCTCTCTTACCTTTTTTGTTTTCGGATTGAAAGGAGAAAAAAAAAAGAAAGAAAGAAAGAAAAAGATGTTTTGCGTTTCATTTTCGTTAGATATTTGCTAGATCTTAAAACTTACGTAGTTTCGTTTTTCCTTTCTGGACAGCTACAGAACAAACTACTTTATTCTGATAATTTTAATTCTTGGTATGCAAACGAAGTTATCCTCACAGCATTGTTACGTTGTATATGTGAGCAATCGCTCCTAATTATAATCCAGAATTTATTAATTTCGGTACAGGCGTTGCGGGTCTCATGAGCCCGCTGGCTATCACCGCTACTGCTTTGGCAGCTCTAGGCATCGCTTTTCTTAATGATAGGTATTGTTCCTCTATTCCTTGTTTCTTAATTTGTTTCTGTTCGCTCCCCCCCCCCCCTCCCCAAAACACCAGAAAATCGATGGATTAAAATAATTCGAGTAGGAACAACATCGATAACAATTAACCCCAAATTTAATTCGGGGTCGATGAATATGTATGAACTGAGTTGGTTTTGACTTGTAGTAGCATTAGTTCTAAAACTTTTCGTTTCCATGTTACTCTAAGTTGTCCTGCTTGAATTTGGCCACCTTTCTTAATTCAACCGTTTGTAGTTCCACGCAAGATATGTCCAGACGAGGGCTAACATCTGCACTCATTTTGCTATGAATATCCTTTTATATGTTGGATGTGCTATTGCTTTGCTCTTAGCTATAGCATCAACAACTTCCACATCAGTCTGCTTGCTAATGTGCTGATATTCCAAGTCTTAAAACAAATTCTCTCTACATGACTAACTTCTTTATCTGCCCTCACCCATAAAAGTGTTGGAACCTTTACACATATTTTGCCATGCTTGGATGGTAGCATGATCACTGGTTGCAGGTATGACTTGCACCATTGTCCCTTTTTCACTAAAATTGGAATTTGGTATTGTGTCGCAAGTTGATGACATACAGAAAATGAAGAAAGCATTCTTTGTGGGAACACTTTGACTATCTAAACAGCCATGCATTCTCTTTTCGGTTAATGATGGCAGTTTATCACTGCTTGATGGTCCTGCACCTTCTGATATTTCTTGGATTTAGCACAAAAGGCCATTAGAACAAACATTTGTATAATTCTTGAGGGAGCATGGATTTTCTATTGAAAAAAAAAATCAGTTTTTGTGTCGGAAGTGGGGACAAACCACTAGGTTTTTCTGTTTAGATTGTTGGCACTGATTATTCTTTCCATTCTGCATTTGTCTAATGGTTGAAATTAGTTGCATTACTGCATTCATGGATCAGATTTCCAGTTTATGTTTTTTGTGTTGTGTGTGTGTGGTGTGTGTGTGAGAGAGAGAGAGAGAGGTAGTTGATGTTGAAAGACTCAAACAAGGAAATGGTCTATCTAAGATTCTTATTGAATGTATCAAGCATATATTACTTTGGTTTTTTCTTGTAATCTGATATTTGCTACAAAGTAAAACATTGCTCTCCTTGATTATTTGTTGCTAAAGGATTACTATTGCAGTTTTGCAGTTACTTTCAATGAGAAGGTAACAAGAACTGTGAGGAAGTTCTCTCCACATTTGGCAGCAAAGATGAGGCCTCCTCGCATGTGAGTTAGTTTTTTCTATGTTCCATCAAACCATGAGTTACATAGCAAGGGTTTCTCTTCCATAAATTTCATAATCTCCCTCTCAGAATTTGAATGTAGGATAGGTCTCGGTTTTTAACCAGTAGGATATCACCTTGGGAACTGTGAGGTGGTAATTTGTTAATATGCCTAATTTGCTTCGAAAATGGATTGTGCTTATAAGTTCCAATGCATACTTTTTGCATTCAGGCCTGTTATCCGTGGTCGTCCCTCAGCCAAAAAATCAATACATATCTGTGGCCAGCCTCGTGGGGTGTTTGTATTTCTATTCTCAGCCAGTACAGCTCTATTCCTTATGAACTTGTGCTGTCAGATGACATGATTAATGAAACCTAATCAAGTGTTTTATTTTCTTTTTATAATCTTTTTACAGTCAGTTTTATATTGTGGTTTGCTTCTGGCAATCTGCTGCATGTTCTGTTGGCTTTTGGGATTGGCTTCTTTGGTAAGTTTCACCGAATTCCTGTAATGGGTTTCAAAGATTCTGCGATAAAATTTTTCAGTTTTAATGGCTTAAAAGTAAACCTTGTTTTCATTTTCTTTGTAGCTACGGTACTTCATGCAAGCATTAGAACACCTAATTTGAAAGCACGCCTGAACACATTCCGTGAAGAATTTCGAGCAGTCTGGCGCAACTATAGTGACCTTTGATTGGCATCGGTTGATCCAGTCAAGGGACATCAGGAGTTTGTCTGCACTCATAATGTAGTTGGGGGGCACTCTTTGATGTTTTATATAAATGAATAGTTTTGACATTCGAAATTAATAGTAACTGATTCTAGCATGTTGTGCTTTCTATTGTAAATTTTTATACTAGACTTTAGCTTTTGGTTGACCAGGTTCGGGAATTAAATGTCTTAGCAGTACATTTTGGAACACATACAACTTCCATATGCAGTGAACATGACCTTATATCATGTTTTCACCTTTTTTTTTTTCTTGAACTTTTTATACCATGGGGAATAAATTTTGAAAGCTGTGGGATGTTTAGAAAACATCCTTATAGGTAAAATGTGGGTAGGATTTTCTCATGTATTATCCTTTTTTTTCCAGATATTTACTCTCTCGCCTTTTTTAACAAAGTATTTTGGAAAATTTTTATGGAAGTATGAAAGCCGTCACTGAATGACATAGTGTAGTGACTGACATTTGTTACATGGCATAATAACGAGCTTTGCACAACTGTGAATCGAAGTGAATTTGATCGAGCCTTTTAGTTTAGTGCCTTGTTATTGGACAGCAGGCAGGTGAACACAAGTGAAGTGGGAGGGTTTCGCTTCCATATGCTTCAATTGTTTGTTTGTCTTGTTTTGTTTGTTGGGGCTCCAGGGTGAACGATATCCTTCGTTAGTAAGGCCAAAGACTGATGCTTTAGCTCAGAATCCAATGCCTAAAAATCATGTGAGCCAGACATCACCATCATCGCAGGAGGTGACCAATGTTGGACTCTAACTCCGTTAAACCATTCTGCATTCCTTTTTTTGAAATTTTTTCCTTATATAGGTAGCCCCTTTTTCTGTGCATATCACGGGTATGATATAAGAAAATCATTTGTGTTGGGGGGGGGGGGGGGGGGGGAGTGCAACAGAAAGGAGAGTCTGCATTCCTTTTTTTTATTTGAAATTTTTTCCTTATATAGATAGCCCCTTTTTCCGTGCATGTCACGGGTAATTTCTTTTTCTTTTTTTAATTTTATAAATTTTACATATTATAACTTGATATAAAATTTTATTTATTAAAAAAATATACATATATAGTTTTTAGGAAAATCATGTATCTTTAGGACAGTTTTTACTCTTTCATGTACTCATCATCAATTGGGACCTAAAGAGTAGTAGTAATAATAATAATAAGATTGTGTTTTATATGAGTTTTGTACAGTAAAACATTTTTTTACAATTTTTTTTGTGAGTTCATTGATTGATTCCAAATAAGGCAAAACGCACGCGGGTATTTGGGTGGTGGGAGAATCGGACGAGAAAATAGGGTATAAATAGGGGTGTGGCATGGCAAGAAAACAGCGCATCGAATTTGTGTTCTCCCTCGTCATTTGTTTTTCTCTCTCTCTCTCTCTCTCTCTCTCTCTCTCTCTTTGCTCGCTATTCAGCAGAGAGAGCTGAGTGACTCGACTGCCCGCCTCACCACTCCAAGAGTGGGAGTTGCAACTCGAACGACATGGATAGTTCTCGTGCTCCTCTCAAGGATGGGATATACATATATATATATATGTGTGTGTGTGTGTGTATTGGGATCATTATTGGACCACCATGCCTGGGATTAAGAACAACTTTTAGCTCCAAAGCAAGCAAGAAGTTATTCTCTTAGCTAAAAGTTATTCTTTGCCATGTAGGCCCACAAACATGACGTGAAACTGCTGAAAGTTTGAATCTTGAACAGCTATCATAGTACTGGGCTTGGCCAAATTCTGGCTCAACCTTTTCTCTTAGCTTTGAAAAAGTATTGAGGTGTGCGCATTTCATTTCACAATGTTATAAAACAAAACAATAAAGCAGAAGCCATTGCACACGGTATATCCCACAAAAATTATTAATGAAAAGCATCCGGGCAACTAACAAAGATCTCACGTACCTCATATGGAGCTTTCCTTGTACTAACTGCATCATTTTCATTAAACATAGGAGTGACCCTCAGAGATAGCAGTGACTTTACCGTCTCATTGAGTCGTTTTCTAAACATTTTATCCCTAAAATCATTGTCAGTTACAAGAAGCTGTGCTGATGTCACATCCAGCTGAACCAACCAAAAAAAAAAATGCAGGTCAAAATAAGCCAACATATAATACATGTTGGACGAAATACTCCAAGAAAAATTTAAAAATCTGATGCACCTGAATAAACAATGTATCATACAAAGCCATGAGACTATTTTGACCCACAGCTGCACAAACCTTCCCATCAAAATCAACTTGTGGCATTTGGAGATCAGCGAAGCTGCAATTGAAAAAAAAAAAAAAGCTAAGTAGTACTCAATCCTACAATCATTAATGCATAGCCCTGCCAACAATGACCAGAAATGAATGGTGCCCAGTTCAATAATGGTGTCTGAAGTTCATTTGCACTAGTCTCTTATTTTTTGATCTTTAGTGAAGGTTGGATAAAGTTAGGGTCTAGCATAGCAACTTGAGTGGCTGCTCACTTTATATAAGCATATTCGTGTGGTCTGACTGGCAATTTCTTTCTGTCTTGTGTTTTTTTTCATTGTGTTTTTTAACCTTTTTTTTTTTTAATTTTATTGTTTGAATAGACAGCCTCGTTAGCAATCCAAAGTGGGAATGGGCTCCTTTTAAAAGGGGGAAAGGAGGCCATGCGGTCTAATGCAATCTTGCACAAGGCAAGTTTCTTTAACTGCATCTTCATTTTTGTGGAGAATATCAGTCTACTAACAATGTATGCATGAGCTTATTGTCAAATTATGTCTAAAGCTTTGTCATTCTTGTCGTATTTATAGATGAAGCCATTCCAGACACTGTTGGGGCAGGACTTATTGGACTAGTGACATCGAGGGAGGAAATTCCTGATCTGCTTAAGGTGAGTAGGTCTTCTAGAGATGTTATTACCTAAACATTGTCCACTCCAAATAACTCAGCCTCCTTTTTTGGCACCAGCTTGATGATGTGATTGATCTAGTGATCCCAAGAGGCAGCAATAGACTTGTTACCCAAATTAAGGAATCAACTAAAATTCCTGTTTTGGGTCATGCTGGTGAGATGGATTATATTTAGGATCCTATTGGTTCAAAGTGATTGTACCATTCAGATGGGGTCTGTCATGTTTACATTGACAAGTCTGCTAATATGGAAATGGCAAGCCGTGTTGTTTTGGATGCAAAATTTGATTATTCAGCTGCCTGTAATGCAATGGTAATTTTTGTGTGCTTATCCGTATATGTTAACAGTTGCTGTTTATTTTAATGCTTTGTATGTTTAAATCTGGAAGAAAATTTGGGGCATTTCTTGACTTGTTCAAGATCTGGCATGTCTCGTTTTTAATCTATGCTGTATCCAGGAAACACTTCTCGTGCACAAGGATTTAGTGGAGAGTGGGGGGCTCAACAGCCTTGTGGTTGATCTTCACACAGGAGGTGGGCATTCTTACATGAGATTATTATATTCACATCTACAATGATCTTTCCTTTCTATTTTCTCTTTGTGGTCTGTATGTGACATCTGAAACAGCCTTAAGCAGATAAATTGATACATAACAGCCACATGATCATTACTTTGTAGTTAGTTCTATTGGTAGATGTTAGGCTTCATAGAGAATTATACTAAATAGATTTCCATACAGGCTACCGTTTGCTTTTCCATGTCTAGCTCAACATATATTGTTCCTCACGTCAAGAATCTATATCAATTTGCGGAAAGTCTGAGATCCCCATAAGAAGTTGAGCTCTTCACTGATATGCAGTTTCGCAATCATTGTATAAGTGGAGCTTAGGAGCATTGTTTTGTTTCTTTCAACAGTGAACACGAACCATGTTGCTGGAATGTTGCTCCATTATGTACAATCAGAACTTGAGTGGGACTTCTGACTATTGGAGAATGATAATTTTTGGCAACAGACAAATTGAAGGATCTGATAAATGCCACCTTTTACCTTGCTGGCAGGAGTTACTTTATACGGTGGACCAAGGGCAAGCAAAGAGCTGGCTATTCCCGAGACACGTTCATTCCATCATGAGTACAACTCTACAGCGTGCACTATTGAAATTGTTGATGATGTTCATGCTGCTATTGCTTATATACATCAACATGGAAGGTTCATTGTCATGGATGATTAAGTAACAAAAATCTCGGAGATTGCAACAAGGTTTGCTAAATCAAAGACTAGATTTTGTCAGAAAGGTGATGTGGCTAGATTACAATCCTTCGGTCGTGCACCCCAAGTCTTATGATCACTTTTGTGGGAGCCCATCTGCTGCCATCCTAATCATTACGAGGCCCCCTATGCGGAAGGAAACTGACCGAGCTGAGAGCCCTTTAGGCCCAATTACCGTAGAGGCTGAAACGCCCCGCGGCTGTCCTTGACCAGGAGGAGAAACACAACGAAGCAGAAATCTTGCAAGGTCTTCCGCTCAAGATAAAAAAAAAACTTTTATCTTATATTTAAAATAAAAATATTGCTTCACACATTTATAAAATAATATTTTTTATACTTATAAAAAATATAATTCTAAAAAAGAGTATCGTTATATATAAATGACCTAAATTCAATCTTTATATGAAAGAATGTTATTTGTATATTTTATAAAATTATTATATATAAAAAAATTATTCTGTTTTTTAATGATCATTTATATTATAACTACATTCTGAATTTGAAAATTTTTGACTATTTTATTCATTTCAAACTAAAAATAAAAATAAGTTTATCTAAATTTAAATGTAACTAAAAATATATTTATTTATAATTAATTAATTGCTCAAACTCTCTCTCTCTCTCATATATATATATATATATATATATATATATATATATATATATATATATATATATATGTATATATACACACACATTTAAAATATAAAGAATGTCATAACTATACCTTAACAAAATTTAATGACAACTTCGAGGGATTCGTACAACATTAATCAATCGAGTAATTTTAAATTTTGAATAAAGATAAAAGAAAATTTTGGGTGTGACAAAATTTTAAAATTATATTGAGATTATTCGTTATATACTTTTTATTTATATTTATATTTATTATTATTATTATTTAGGATGGGACATTTTCTTCCATTGCTCTGAACGTGGGTCTACCAATTTGGGGGAGTTGGTTTTCAACTTTTCCTAATAGGCCACTACAGACGGTGGTTGGATTTCATTTTTCCCATGTTTTAAAGTGGCCGAGACTGAGATTTTCCATGCCGCGAGAATACTTTTCTTGATCGACTATTTAAACCAAAAAAAAAAAAAAAAAAAAAAAATTCCCATAAAAACATAATTTTAGTAAATAAGAGTTAAAATAATAGAAAATTCATATATAAAGCTTCAAACATATATCTTTCATTAATATATATATATATATATATATATATATATATATATATATATATATATATTACTCCACGGTAGCAGTAGTTAAGAAAATATGAACCGTTGGTGATAAGAAAGGAACATCAACCGGTCCAACCAATTATTAACCGAGAAAGGCACGGATTACAAACACACATATTTAGTGTTTGTCAAGCGTATTTATTTTTATGTAAATATAACTCATCCTGTAATTTGGCATTATATAAATTAATTTTATTATTTTAAATAATTTTATTTATTATATGAAAAAAGAAAATTATATATATATATCGGGAATATGAATCTCGTTTTCTTAACACAACGAGTGCAACAGAAAGGAGAGTGCCACGTTCAATCTCTTACTCAACCCGAGTTTTGGCAATTGAAAGAGTCCCTGTAAAACTCTACCTCCGTTCAACCAGATGGATCTGCATTCCTTTTTTTTTTTTTTTTGAATTTTTTGAATTTTTTTCCTTATATAGATAGCCCCTTTTTTCCGTGCATATCACGGGTAATTTCTTTTTCTTTTTTTTTTTTAAATTTTACATATTATAACTTGATATAAAATTTCATTTATTATAATATATATATATATAGTTTTTAAGAAAATCATGTATCTTTAGGACAATTTAACTCTTTTATGTATTCATCATTAATTGGGACCTAAAAAGTAGTAATAATAATAATAAAAAAATTGTGTTTTATAAAAGAGTTTTGTCCGGTAAAACATTTTTTTACAATATTTTTTTGTGAGTTCATTAATTGATGGTATCTCTTCATTCCCAAAAAAAGGCAAAACGCACGCGGGTTTTTTGGCTGGTGGGGAGAATCCGACGAGAAAATAGGGTATAAATAGGCGTGTGGCGCGGCGAGAAAACAGAGCGCATCGAATTTGTGTTCTCCCTCGTCATTTGTTTCTCTCTCTCTCTCTCTCTCTCTTTTTTCTCTCGCTATTCCGCAGAGAGAGCTGAGTGACTCGACTGCCCGCCTCACCCCTCCGAGAGTGGGAGTTGCAACTCGAACAACATGGATAGTTCTCGTGCTTCTCTCAAGGACGCCAGGCGCATTATTATCAAGGTCTCTTTGCGCTTCCTCTCTTTTCCGCATTGCTATCTTTCCAATTCCTCTAATTTCATTTTTTTTAAATTTTTTTGTCGGCTTCCTTTAGAATGTAATGGCATTACTTGGAACAAGTTATTTACTTTAATGTGTTTGATTGTATGTTAATGGAAAAAGTTTCCCTTTTTTTTTTTTTTTTTGGTTTTTTGGTTTTGGAAGGCAAGAAGGTGGCAGTCTTGAGGTTAAGAGTGTTTATTTAGAAACAGAAAAAATTTCTTATTATTTTTTTAATAAATGTATTTAGATAGAGCACAAAAATTCTTCAGGGATTCGGACCAACACGCCTATTCTATGATTTCTGAAACTGTTGAACAATGATGGTATTCCTCAATGGATTAGCCTATGCAAAGTTTGGGACAAGATGTTCGCATGCTCAGTTATTGTCTCCAGTGTTGATTTTTTTGTTTTTTTTTGGATCTTCTTTGGTGAATTGAAGGTTGGGACTGCTGTAGTAACCAGAGGTGATGGGAGATTAGCGATTGGGAGATTAGGATCCCTTTTTGAGCAGGTAATGCTTGTCTGCTTTCTTTGCTCATTGAACCTATTTTGTTAATATTTTATGGAGCTTAAAATGGTGAATTTTCGGTTGCAGATTAAGGAATTGAATTCTCAAGGTTTTGATGTTATTTTGGTAACATCAGGTGCTGTTGGCCTTGGTCGCCAGAGGCTCAAGTACCGGAGATTAATCAATAGCAGGTTCTTTTTTTATATATTTTTTTTCCCTATCTTGTTTTATTGAACTGGGCACCATTCATTTCTGGTCATTGTTGGCAGGGCTATGCATTAATGATTGTAGGATTGGGTACTACTTAGCTTTTTTTTTTTTTTTTTTTTAATTGCAGCTTCGCTGATCTCCAAAAGCCACAAGTTGATTTTGATGGGAAGGCTTGTGCAGCTGTGGGTCAAAATAGTCTCATGGCTTTGTATGATACATTGTTTAGTCAGGTGCATCAGATTTTTAAATTTTCCTTGGAGTATTTCATCCAACATGTATTATTTGTTGGCTTATTTTGACCTGTATTTTTTTTTTTGGTTGGTTCAGCTGGATGTGACATCAGCACAGCTTCTTGTAACTGACAATGATTTTAAGGATAAAGTGTTTAGAAAACGACTCAATGAGACAGTAAAGTCACTGCTATCTCAGAGGGTCATTCCTATGTTTAATGAAAATGATGCAGTTAGTACAAGGAAAGCTCCATATGAGGTACGTGAGATCTTTGTTAGTTGCCCGGATGCTTTTAATTAATAATTTTTGAGGGATATATCGTGTGCAATGGCTTCTGCTTTGTTGTTTTGTTTTATAACATTGTGAAATGAAATGCGCACACCTCAATACTTCTTCAAAGCTAAGAAAAAAGGTTGAGCCAGAATTTGGCCAAGTCCGGTAATATGATAGCTGTTCAAGATTCAAAACTTTCAGCAGTTTCACGTCATGTTTGTGGGCCCACATGGCGAAGAAGAACTAAAACTTTCAGTGCTATTCCGTTGTCAGCTAAATTGTGATCAAATATGATCTATTATGAGCTACATACAAAATTGATCATTTATCAGTTAGTTCTGGTGCTGATTGAGACTTGAGTTAATAATACATGGAGATTTGTAGGAAGTTGACCCTTTCAGCTCATTTGTCTTAAATATCTTCTCTTGTAATTTGTTTTATGGATGCACTGCTGTAGAGCTCTGAAAACAAGTGCATCAATGTTTGGCTTCTTGGTTTTTGATCAATCATTTGCTCTGTAAATCCTTTGTTCAGTGTTTTCAGTTTAACTCTTTACTTAGGTTCTATCTGTCGAAGAAGATTAACCTTCTGTATGTCTATGTCTTTTATCAGTTTTCCTTTGTTTTACCCATGGGATAGGTGATATACTCATCCTTGATAAACTATTTTTAGTTTGCTTTATTACGTGCAAGTGTTTCATTTTTTTTTTTTTATAATCTTTCCTTGGGATCCTGTCCAATTGAATATTTTTCCTTACCAATGTTGCATGTCCCTGTGTTATAGTATTATTTACAGACATTTATTGCAGGATTCTTCTGGAATTTTTTGGGATAACGACAGTTTGGCTGCCTTGCTTGCTTTGGAGCTAAAAGCTGATCTTCTTGTGCTTTTGAGTGATGTAGAAGGTCTTTACAGTGGTCCTCCTAGTGACCCACGTTCAAAGCTTATTCACACCTACTTTAAGGAAATACACCAGTGTGGAATTACTTTTGGAGACAAGTCTAGGGTAGGAAGAGGGGGCATGACAGCCAAAGTTAAAGCTGCTGTTAATGCTGCTAATGCTGGCATCCCTGTTGTTATAACGAGGTATCCTTTGTGCTATATTCTCATACATGGTTCCGAATATGGCAGCCAAAATTACTGAATACTTGTGTTCCCTTCTATGTTGGAGATTGTCAGAAGTATAGTGGCATTGCTTGTTTGATACCATTCTTGTCTTAAGAGCTTTTAGTTTCTAATGCTGCAATTTATATTTTTCTTCTAATCATGTTGTGTGGTGCTGCCTACTGAACGAATGGGGCAAAGAGATATCTGAGCCTCCATTTCTTTTATATCCAATGTGAAAATTATCTTATATGTTAACCCTCTCTTTATCTGCTTACATATATGTTGTGGGTTTGGCTCTGTTGTTTCTCCCTTTTCTTTTCTGTTCATTTGCTTACATATTTGATGTGTGTTTGGTTCTATTGTTTCTTTCCCTTTTCTTTTCCTTCTAAGTGGGTATGCTCCGGAAAACATCATCAAAATCCTTCAAGGAGAACGTGTTGGCACGCTCTTTCACAAAGATGCACATTTGTGGGCCCCAGTTAAAGAAGTTGGTCCACGTGAGATGGCACTTGCAGCAAGGGAAAGTTCAAGACTGCTTCAGGTATCATCACATTGGAGTACAACAGCAAAATTTTATGTTCTTGTGCTGTTGCAGTACAATTTTGTTCCTTTTGCAAATTGAGATGCTTTATAATAGTTTAACTTATAGATATTCAGTACGGCATAATGATATGAGTATATGTCTCCCTAGGTACTGTCATCTCAAGATAGGAAGAAAATATTGCTGGGTGTTGCTGAGGCCCTGGAGGCCAATGAAAATTTGATCAAGAGTGAAAATGATGCTGATGTTGCTGCTGCACAGGAGGTTGGATTGGAAAAATCATTAATTTCTAGATTGGCTCTGAAGCCTGGGAAGGCAAGATTTTGATGTTTTATTTTAAACTTTTTGCTTTATATGGTTTTGATTTTTCTATATATTTCTCGGTGTTTGTTTTGAATCTTTGGATTTGTATCTAGCTTATTGATTGTCTTTTCTTTTTTGTTTTTTTTTTCTCTTGGTTATATTGAATATAGCTTTGGCTGGTTCTATATCATTCTGCCTCATTTGCTCTCTTTCTCTTTCATTCTTTCTCTTCTTTAGATATACTTTTCTTTTTTCTTTTCATCTGGGTAACGTTCAATTAATATTAGCATTGGCTGGTTCTATATCATTCTCTTTTTCTTACTTGCTCTCTTTCTCTTTCATTCTTTCTCTTCTTTAGATGCACTCTTTTTTCCTTTCCATCTGGATAACTTTCAAATAATGTTAGCAGATTGCAAATCTAGCAGAGTCAATACGAGTGCTTGCTGACATGGAAGATCCAATTGGCCATATTTTGAAGAGGACTGAGGTCAGAAAATGTTTATGTCCCCCATGCAATTGATAACAAGGGGATTAGCGAGTTTTGACAATAATCTGCAATTGGTAGTAAGAGATGCTTAGATGTTGTAGAGTAGGACTGTAACCATTTTTTTGGACATTTTTTAAGCATTATAAAATGATCGATTTCCTCTTTTCCAGATCACTACTTTTTGATGTTTCTGAATACTATCTTGCATTCAGGTTGCAGATGGACTCCTCTTAGAGAAGATATCCTCTCCTTTGGGTGTCCTCCTGATAGTTTTTGAGGCTCGACCAGAGGCATTAGTACAGGTACCTGAAGAAATGTGTCTGAAGTTCATTTGCACTAGTCTCTTATTTTTTGATCTTTTAGTGAAGGTTGGATAAAGTTAGGGTCTAGCCTAGCAACTTCAGTGGCTGTTCACTTTATATAAGCATATTCGTGTGGTCTGACTGGCAATTTCTTTGTGTCTTGTGTTTTTTTTCATTGTGTTTTTTAACCTTTTTTTTAATTTTTATTGTTTGAATAGATAGCCTCATTAGCAATCCGAAGTGGGAATGGGCTCCTCTTAAAAGGGGGAAAGGAGGCCATGCGGTCTAATGTAATCTTGCACAAGGCAAGTTTCTTTAATTGCATCTTCATTTTTGTGGAGGATATCAGTCTACTAACAATTTATGCATGGGCTTATATTGTCAAATTATGTCTAAAGCTTTGTCATTCTTGTCATATTTATAGGTTATCACTGAAGCCATTCCAGACACTGTTGGGGCAGGACTTATTGGACTAGTGACATCGAGGGAGGAAATTCCCGATCTGCTTAAGGTGAGTAGGTCTTCTAGAGATGCTATTACCTAAACATTGTCCACTCCAAATAACTCAGCCTCCTTTTTTGGCACCAGCTTGATGATGCGATTGATCTAGTGATCCCAAGAGGCAGCAATAGACTTGTTACCCAAATTAAGGAATCAACTAAAATTCCTGTTTTGGGTCATGCTGGTGAGATGGATTATATTTATGATCCTATTGGTTCAAATTGATGTCTGATCTTTGTAGTAAAGCTTCATTTTGTGCCATTCAGATGGGATCTGTCATGTTTACATTGACAAGTCTGCTAATATGGAAATGGCAAGCTGTGTTGTTTTGGATGCAAAATTAGATTATCCAGCTGCCTGTAATGCAATGGTAATTTTTGTGTGCTTATCCGTATATATTCATGTATATGTTATCAGTTTCTGTTTATTTTAATGCTTTGTATGTTTAAAGGTGGAAGAAAAATTTGGGCATTTCTTGACTTGTTCAAGATCTTGCATGTCTTGTTATTAATCTATGCTGTATCCAGGAAACACTTCTCGTGCACAAGGATTTAGTGGAGAGTGGGGGACTCAACAGCCTTGTGGTTGATCTTCACACAGGAGGTGGGCATTCTTACATGAGATTATTCTATTCACATCTACAATGATCTTTCCTTTCTATTTTCTCTTTGTGGTCTGTATGTGACATCTGAAACAGCCTTGAGCAGATATATTGACACATAACAGCCACATGATCATTACTTTGTAGTTAGTTCTATTGGTGGATGTTAGGCTTCATAGAGAATTATACTAAATAGATTTCCATACAGGCTACCGTTTGCTTTTCCATGTCTAGCTCAACATATATTGTTCCTCAGGTCAAGCATCTGTATCAATTTGCGGAAAGTCTGAGATCCCCATAAGAAGTTGAGCTCTTCACTGATATGCAGTTTCGCAATCAGTTCAATAGATTCTGATTTTAATCATTGTATAAGTGGAGCTTAGGAGCAATGTTTTGTTTCTTTCAACAGTGAACACGAACCATGTTGCTGGAATGTTGCTCCATTATGTACAATCAGAACTTGAGTGGGACTTCTGACTATTGGAGAATGATAATTTTTGGCAGCAGACTAATTGAAGGATCTGATAAATGCTACCTTTTACCTTGCTGGCAGGAGTTACTTTATATGGTGGACCAAGGGCAAGCAAAGAGCTGGGTATTCCCGAGACACATTCATTTCATCATGAGTACAACTCTACAGCGTGCACTATTGAAATTGTTGATGATGTTCATGCTGCTATTGCTCATATACATCAACATGGAAGGTTCATTGTTGTCTTCATTTTCTCTTGGTCATTCACATGACTAATGTTCTTTTTGTCTCTGTATTTTTGCACACATACGGACATGTCAATAGTTGTGTGAATGATATTCATGGAGATGGATCATATAATATACTCCTTTTTATTGGCAGTGCTCATACTGATTGTATTGTGGCAGAGGACAAAGACATTGCAGATGCTTTCCTATGTCAAGTTGACAGGTAAGGTAGCTTGATTATGCTTTGCTCAAAATTCTCTAATTTCCTGTTTTAGGTGCCTTTGGGGTTGGAGTTTGTGGACTTCAGTTTTGACTTTGAAACGGTGCATGGCATTTGTTCCAATACTCAATATCCTACATGCAGGATCATCCAATGATGATAGCTTTATCTTGTTGATGTGTTTATACCATTATGTTAAAGTAGGCTTTCTTATTGCTTGTTTACACTTTGCAGTGCCGCTGTTTTTCATAATGTGAGCTCAAGATTCTGTGATGGGGCTCGATTTGGATTAGGAGCAGAGGTAAGAGCTGCCATTATGACATGAGTTAAAACTTGCGAGGATCCGCATGGTTGATTCTCATCTTAGTATGCCTTTTATAGGTTGGAATAAGTACGAGCAGGATTCATGCTCGGGGTCCTGTAGGAGTTGAAGGACTGTTAACTACAAAATGGTATGAGTTTGCATACGTGCATTTGTGTAGCTGTTAGTTTTATGCGCTCTTCCCTGAGCAGGGTATGAGATTTCTTGATATTAGTCAATGAGATCTATGTGTTTAATTACTTCCTATGTTGGCTTGCATTTTGAGGTTCTCTTATTTCCAATGGTTCCAAGTAGGTGTCTCTGTTTTGTAGCGTATAGATGTGCATCTATGATATTTGATCACATTTGCACTGACAGAAATCTTACTCGAGTAATGTTTGGCAAAATAAATTATGAAGTTATTTAGTTCAAAATATGGTTAAAATGCGAAAGTATTTTCTTCCCACCTAACTTTCACATAGAATTTTATTTTTTTTTTTGTTTCTTCAAAGTTTCACACATAATGTTATTGCGATCAACGTGCTTTGTTTGTTAGGTTGAGAATTTTATTCCTTTCCTGTGTGGCACGTACAGGATTCTTAGAGGTAGCGGACAAGTGGTGGATGGCGACAAGGGTGTAGCTTACATTCACAAGGATGTAACTGTATAATCCATGAAAAGTGAAAGTGAAAAAGTGACCGGCCTTCTTCTCAAAAGAAGAGAAAAATTTTGGTGAAAACACCAAAGATGAGAATAGTACCCGCTCTTGCTACATTTCACTAAATATATATTTATTTAGTCTCATATTCGGCTGCTGTATTGGAATCCATATGTTTTCTTTCATGACAGTACTTACTATTAATGTGTTGTGGTGGTGTACCAAAGGATCTGCATTTTGCAATAACAGTGGGTTGTACTGTTAGAATGCCGCGTGAGACCATTGCGTGATTCATTTATAATTGAAATTGGAGACGATCACTTGCCACTACCAACTTCTCCACGTCTGTGCTTCTTGCATGGTGGTGATGTATCGAGGATAAAGAAAAATGAATTGAGTTGGGGGTTTGGGGGTGGGGGAAGAAAGTTGTTGCTGAGGTCTATCTTCTTTCATTCTTGAGTGCAACGAATCACTTGACAAAAAATTAAAAAATAATAATAACAATAATGAAAAAAATAAACAAAAAACAAAAGCGACTGGCATGACTTGACGCATATGTTGATCAGGGAAAACTTTGACCCCCAATAAGGAAATGATAAATACGAAATATTCTAAGGTTTCCCAAAAATCATTTACGAGTGAAATTGGCCACCTGGATCTCACAGATGGAACCATGAAATGACGTAACATGGATTTGCCCCAATTGCAACGCATGAAATTTAGCATTTGCATACGCAAGTTCCAAGTAGTGATCCCTACAAATGATTACGTTCGCACAATCATCGTCGGTTTTGCTCTTATATATCGCCAAGTTAATTGCCTCACTCTCTGCTCCCCCCGAGATTGCCGCACCTGCAAGCAAATAATACACAGAAACATTATCTGTACATTATAACTAGCAGATATAACTTCGTTATTGCTTATTGCGTAGGAATGGATTGGAAGATGAAGATAGAAAATATATTGAGAAATTAGAAAAGACTTCCATATGTTGGGAATCACCATATGGTTATGTTCGAGAGATAGAAAATACTAACATGCAACAAATGAGAGTTCGCAAAATGTTATTTTTAAGTGAAGATGAGACTTCTCCGTAGATCTTTTAACCTTTGAAATAGCTGTATGGTTGAGTTTCTATCATGTCACTCACCGGATTTCGAAAAATAGATTTGATTTTGTATGTTCCTAAACGCAATATTAGGTCAGGAAAATCAAGGAGCCCTGAATTTTTTTATAACAATTATAAATGGAAATATTTTAGGCAACATGAATCGATGAGATTAATTAATTAATTTTGATAGGACCATTAAATGTCCACTAAAAGAGTTAAAGAAAACAAAATATGTTCAATATGGTGTTGATAAGAAACATAAATTAAATGTCTAATTTTTTTACTTGCAAAAATGTTTATAACAAATTGAATAGTTTGCCTACTTCACCTTTATATAATTCTTTTCATCTTATATACATAATATAAAAAATTTTCTTATATGATAGGATCTTTTTCGTTAAGAAATTATTATCAATAATGTTATTTAATCTTTATATTTTATTATTTTTAAATTAATAAAAATAATTATTTCTTCATTAATTTACTTGACTGTTATATCAATTTTTTTACATTATATATGTAATACCTTATAAATTTTTAATTTAAGTAATAAAATAATATATCAAAACTTTCAAACTTTTTAGAAATGAATATCTTTAAAACAATTATTAGAAGCTAATTTTTTTTAAAGATCATCATTTACTATCACAATGAATTTTTACTTTTATTTTGTATCTTTATTATCACTATGAAATAAATAATAAAAAAATAACTATTTCAACTTGACTTTATAATATTTACAAATGCTTTTAAACTCATCTTGAAAAATTATTATTCCTTAGACAAGTATCTCTTAAGCAACTTGAGCAAATTATTTTAACATATTATTATTAGCCAAAAAGCAATGGATTTGTCATTAAGTTGAAGGAAATAGAACCTATTAACAAGTTGTCAAATACCAATTTGTAAGATGTTGACAATGACATCAATTTGAAGCATGACATTCTAAAAGATAAAAATTTAGGTAAGATTATTATATCTTTGGTTAAATATTCTAACTTGTCATTGATAAAGATTGATGAATTTTTTAAAGAAGAGCATGTCATATTAATTAATTCAGACAATACCAAGGAATGCATAGATGATAAGTTTGTTAAATAACTTCTTTAAGAATATATAACAAGCTTAATGTGTAAGTTATATAGCTGGTAAAATTTGTCATTATAACATAAAATTCTTTGTTTTAAAATCAATTTTCTTTCTTATAGAAAATTATAAAATTATTCTTAACATTGGTTCTTTATCAATTTTAAAAAATATTTTCTAAAATTCTTAAAAAAGAAATTATAATGTTAAAGTCAATGTAACTCTTGGTCATTATATGAAAAAAGTTGGGTACAAAAATGTAAGACTGAAGAAGATAGTTCAAGATAAGTTGTTTTTAAAGAACAAAACTAATTTAAAGAGTAAGAAAATGATAGGATTCTCTTACTTAAAAGATTATTATCAATTACAATGGATGGAAACTATGTTTCCATGTCTGCATACCATTCTGAGGTTGAGAAATGAATAATGTGACCACCGTAGGTTCATTACTAAAACATTCACCACGTTACCTTTGCCATTCGAAGCTTATCCCGCTCCATTTTCTGTACTTTTTGTTGGACTTTTTTAGAATTTCTCTTTATAAAATTCTTATTTCATATATTGTAGGATCTTTCTTTATGCGAATACTAGCAATAAAACTGTAATTGAAATCAACATACTGTTGTCCATTATGCTGATGTCCCGCAGTGGAGATGGGAAGCCTCTTCTGTTTCGTTCCTGAACGCTTCTCTCTTTTCTCCTACTCTTTCCCCTTTCTTTTCTTTACGTTTTCTCTCTTTGATGGTTAAGCACACGGAAAGGTCTGTAATAGCATATATATATATATACACGTCTTCCTTTCCTGTAACTGTTACCTTAAATAGGAAGATCCTCTCTTTCTGTAATAATTATCTTAAATGAGAAGATACTCCTTTTCCTGTAACGGTTATTCTTAATAGGGGAAGATATATATACACATATTCCTTTCCTGTAACGTTTATTCTTAATAGGGAGAGTGGAGGGATTTTAAAACCCGATGACCCAAATTACCGTTATGCCTAACCGACCATCATATTAGGCCTTTTATTTTGAGTCATACTTTAAATGACATGGACCACTCATGTTAATTAATTTAACAATCTCCCACTTGGTCCATGTCATGACTTGATGAAACAATAACAATTAAGTGCACACAATTCTTAAAGATCATCAAATCACAACACTTAATTGAATTAAGATGATTGGATCATGGCGGTCACACATCTTTATAGCAATATGATTCCTTCCATGTATCACATAATCATCATAATTCATAATACTTTACTGAGGAACATTGAAACTTTAAACTGTCATTCTCATATATGCTATTAATTATCTCACAAACCATAATTGTATACATCTAAACAAAGATAACAGAGCACAAGCAAAACCATAACTTTAATTGAATTCACGAGTGTCACAATGATATGAGCATTATAAATATTGGCTTTCAAGTGTATAAGGACCTGTGCATAATGCCCATCCGATCAACATGTCCAGTAAATATTTTCGGTGGCAAACCTTTAGTTAACGGGTCCGCTACCATCAACTCAGTGCCAATATGCTCAATGGACACTCTTTGGTTTTGCACTTCTTCTTTAACAGATAGGTATTTCAAATCCATATGTTTCGCACCTTTAGAATACCTATCATTCTTAGAGAAGAAGACTGCTGCGGAATTGTCACAAAAAATTCTTAACGGCTTTTCTATACTGTCGACCAAACCAAGCCTTAAGATAAAATTCCGCAACCATAATGCATGAACAGTAGCCTCAAAGCATGCTACAAATTCAGCCTCCATAGTGAAAGTAGCAATGACAGATTGCTTCCCGCTTTTCCAGGAAACTGCTCCTCCAGCCAGGAGAAACATGTAACCAAATGTAGATTTCCTCGAGTCTACACATCCAGCATAATCTGAATCCGAGTAGCCTACTACTTCAAGATGACTTGATCTTTTATAAGTAAGCATGTAATCTTTGGTGCCTTGTAAGTACCTAAGTACTTTCTTTCCGGCTTTCCAATGATCTATTCCAGGATTACTTTGATATCGGCCTAACATTCCAACTGCGAAACTGATGTCTAGCCGAGTACATGTTTGCGCATACATCAGACTTCCAACCAGTGATGCATAGGGAACTGATTCCATCACTTTCAGTTCCAAATCATTCTTTGGACATTGTAATTAACTGAACTTGTCCCCTTTCTGAATTGGAACTATTCCTGTTGAGCAATTTTCCATTCTAAATCTCTCTAATACTTTATTGATATAGCCTTTCTGAGACAATCCTAACAATCCTTGTGATCTATCACGGAATATTTCTATTCCTATCACATAGGATGCCTCATTCATATCTTTCATTTCAAAAGTTTCAAAGAGAAATTTCTTCACATTATGTAACAAACCTATGTCATTAGCGGCCAAAAGAATGTCATCGACATATAGGACTAATATAATGAACTTGCTCCCACTGACCTTCATATAGATACACCGATCAACGGTATTTTCTACAAAACCGTATGACGTAATGGTATTATTGAACTTAATATACCATTGTCGGGAGGCTTGTTTCAATCCATATATCGATTTCTTTAATTTACACACCAAATTTTCTTGCCCCCGTAGTGATGAAACCTTCAGGTTGGTCCATATACACTTCCTCTTCCAAGTCACCATTCAGAAAGGCGGTCTTTACATCCATTTGGTGGAGCTCTAGATCATTATGAGCCACCAATGCCATAATAATTCTAAAAGAGTCTTTCTTAGAAACTGGAGAGAAAGTCTCCTTATAGTCAACACCATCTCTTTGAGTGAAACCTTTGGCTACAAGTCTGGCCTTATACCTTTCGATGTTACCGTTCGAGTTTCGCTTGGTCTTGAAGACCCACTTACAGCCAACTCGTTTTGATCCTTCAGGTAACTCTACTAGCTCCCAGACTTGGTTTACATCCATCGATTTCATCTCTTCTTTCATGGCATTGAACCACCTTTCAGAATCATTACATTCCATGGCTTGTTTAAATGAGACTGGATCTTTATCAATGCTCAATTCCGATTCATGCTCAAGTGAGTAAACCACATAATCATTTGAAACTGCTGGCCTTTTCTGTATTGTAGACCTCCGTAATGCCATTTCTTGTGGTATCACTTGTTCATTTGTAAATTGAATATTGTCACTTGGTTCATCTCTTATGTGTTCACTTTGAGTGTTTCGAGTATCAATTTGTTGTCCTTGCATGTCACGTGACTGTGATGCAACATAAGGAATAACAATTTGAGTAGAAACACTGGGTGTGGGAATACCGACATGAGTAGGAGTACTCACTGTAGACCATTCATTTTGTGATTCTTTAATATCCACCTTTCGTGATTCCCCACTCCCACTGAACTGACCATTTTCAATGAGCCGAGCATTACCAGACTCAACTATTCTAGTACTATGGTTAGGGCAGTAAAACCTATACCCTTTGGACTTTTCAGAATAGCCAATGAAGTAACCACTAATGGTTCTTGCATCAAGTTTTCCTTCATGTGGATTGTATATCCTTACTTCTGCTGAACAACCCCAAACATGAAGGTGCCTCAAACTGGGTTTCCTTCCTGTCCATAACTCGTAAGGAGTTTTAGGGACAGCCTTACTAGGAACTCTATTCAGCAGATATGCAGCAGTTCTTAATGCATGCATCCACAAAGATAAGGGTACAGTACTGTAATTCAACATGCTCCTAACCATATCCATAAGTGTGCGATTCCGTCTTTCCGCTACACCATTCTGTTGTGGTGTACCAGGCATTGTATACTGTGCACATATGCCTCGACTCTCAAGAAGTTTTGCAAATGGACCAGGACATTGTCCACTTTCATTGAATTTTCCATAATATTCACCACCCCTATCTGACTTAATCACTTTTACTTTTCTATCTAACTGCCTTTCAACTTCATTAATAAATACCTCTAAGATATTTACTGACTGAGACTTTTCATGCAGTAGATACAAGTAACAATATCGTGAATAGTCATCTATAAAGGTGATGAAATATTTCTCACCACCCCATGTTGGGATATCAAACGGGCCACAAACATCAGTGTGTATCAATTCTAAAGGCTCATTGCTTCTTATGGCTGGGTTCTTTGATGTATGTTTTGTTTGTTTCCCTTTTATACAATCAACACATACATCCCAATCAGTAAAATCCAATTGAGGCAGGACATCACCTTTCATCAACCTCAATATCCTTTCTTTGGATATATGACCCAATCTTTGATGCCATAAGAAAGCAGAACTTTCATCATGCATATTACGTTTGTTACCTATACCATGCTCAACAAGAAATATGGAATCAGCATACATAGCATCAAGATTCAAACGGTACAAATCATCAATCAAAGTACCTGATCCATAATAGTACGAATGTCTATACAATGAAAATGCACCATTTCCAATCTTGAGGTTAAATCCTTCTTTATCCAACTTTGCAACAGAAACTAAATTTCTAGCACATTCAGGAACATAGAGACACTTTTCTAGATCCAGATGACACTTGGTGTCCAAGATCAATCTGTACGTCTCAATCCCTTCTATTCGTGCCTTCATTCTGTTTCCCATATAGAGGAACTTCTCAGTTCCTGTTATGGGCTGGATTGAAAGGAATCCCTGCATAATATGTGACACATGAATAGTAGCTCCAGAATCTAACCACCAAGTATTATTGGGCACTTCAATTATGTTTGATTCAAAACATACTGATATACAGTACGTACCTTTCTTTTCGAACCAAGCCTTTCTTTTTGGGCAATCATTTTTGAAGTGACCCATCTTTTTGCAGAAGAAGCATTTCTGATCCTTCTGGATCTGACCTCCAGTGACTTTCATAGAGGCTTTGTCCTTCTTCTTACCTTTCTTATGTGGTTTAGACCTGCTACCACTAGCATCCTTATGAACGATGAGATGAATGGAGTGATCCTTCATCTTCTTTAATCTCCCTTCCTCCTGAACTAACATGGCCTTAATTTCTTGAAAGTTCCATTTCTCTTTAATAGTGTTATAATTCACTTGGAACTGGCCAAATTCAGGAAGCAGTGAGTTTATGATGAATTGAACCAGAAATGATTCACTCACATCCATGCCCATTGTTTTCAACCTTGCTGCTAGATTAGCCATACTGGTCACATGATCATGAATGGGCTGTGACCAATCAAATTTCTTGGTCGTCAGCTCACTCATTAGGGTTCCTACGATGGATTTATCAGTTATATCTGACTGAGAGTATTCCTTAATTCTCATCAGAAATTCCCTCGCATTTTCCGTCTTAGGCATCGATGGCTTGACGTTTTCAGCTATCGTCATTCGCATCAAATTCAAACTCAGCCTATTGGACCGTACCCAAGCCTCATAAAAAAGACTTATCAGATTCTGTACTAGTCCCTGTAATGACTGCAGGCTTTTCATCCGAAATGACTGCTAAGTCCAGGCCCAATACACCCAAATGAAACTGAATATGCTCAGACCATTCAGCATAGTTCAGCCCATTGAATTTGACCATTGAATTGCCTAAGGCGAATACATTGGTGGAAGCTGCAAATATAATCCAAATTTATACGTTAATGCTTTGAGTAAACTCTAATGGATTCAGATACATTACAAACTTTAATTATGTATTTAAGTTCACCTTTGGGTGATCCTCAAATACATAACTCTAATCAATAATGATGCTAATTTAAATAAACTTTAATAGATCAATTAATCATACTAAAATTAACATGAATGTTATCTTTGGATATACAATCACGTTTACTTAGTATATTAATTAATCCCTTTTAGTGTCATTAATTATAAGCAATGATTCATCTTTGGATGATCTCCTAGCTTTATAATTAATAACCACAATTGTTCATTTCAAAACATTTTATTAGCATCCAAAATGAACAATTAAAATTCACAGTCAGCTGTTCAAATCCATTCAAAGCCAGGCCACTTTGGTGACTAACAAGCTTTTAATATTTGACTCATCAACGTGAATTTAATAATCTTCAATTACGAAGATTAAATTATCTTTTATGTGGGAGTTCTTTTTTTTTTTTTTTATGGTATTCATTCAGACCCGAGCACCACCATACTGCAGGTGGGACCCGCGTACCAAGCAACCAATATATTTGTTTTATCCCGCGTTGTAATTATTGATTACACGCAAAGGAAAAACAAAATACAACCTAATAAAATAAAATACTACCCGAGCACCACCATACTGCAGGTGGGACCCGCGTACTAGGCAACCAATATATTTGTTTTATCCCGCGTTGTAATTATTGATTACACGCAAAGGAAAAACAAAATACAACCTAATAAAATAAAATACTACCCGAGCACCACCATACTGCAGGTGGGACCCGCGTACCAGGCAACCAATATATTTGTTTTATCGCGCGTTGTAATTATTGATTACACGCAAAGGAAAAACAAAATACAACCTAATAAAATAAAATACTACCCGAGCACCACCATACTGCAGGTGGGACCCGCGTACCAGGCAACCAATATATTTGTTTTATCACGCGTTGTAATTATTGATTACACGCAAAGGAAAAACAAAATACAACCTAATAAAATAAAATACTACCCGAGCACCACCATACTGCAGGTGGGACCCGCGTACCAGGCAACCAATATATTTGTTTTATCCCGCGTTGTAATTATTGATTACACGCAAAGGAAAAACAAAATACAACCTAATAAAATAAAATACTACCCGGCACAAAGAGATAAAGAAAACCAAATTGCAATATTCGCAGACCCGCTCTGATACCAATTGTTGGACTTTTCTAGAATTTCTCTTTATGAAATTCTTATTTCATATATTGCAGGATCTTTCTTTATGCGAATACTAGCAATAAAACTGTAATTGAAATCAACATACCGTTGTCCATTATGCTGATGTCCCGCAGTGGAGATGGGAAGCCTCTTCTGTTTCGTTCCTGAATGCTTCTCTCTTTTCTCCTACTCTTTCCCCTTTCTTTTCTTTACGTTTTCTCTCTCTGATGGTTAAGCACACGGAAAGGTCTGTAATAGCATATATATATATATATACACGTCTTCCTTTCCTGTAACCGTTACCTTAAATAGGAAGATCCTCTCTTTCTGTAATAATTATCTTAAATGAGAAGATACTCTTTTTCCTGTAACGGTTATTCTTAATAGGGGAAGATATATATACACATATTCCTTTCCTGTAACGTTTATTCTTAATAGGGAGAGTGGAGGGATTTTAAACCCGATGACCCAAATTATCGTTATGCCTAACCGACCATCATATTAGGCCTTTTATTTTGAGTCATACTTTAAATGACATGGACCACTCATGTTAATTAATTTAACACTTTTGTCCTCCGATTGATCAACTCAGAATTTTGGTAGTTTCTCAATTTTCAGCATAACACTTTTTTGTAAGTTCAGTCGACTACGACGCTTGATCCGATTAACCTGTCAACACTTTCTTGATCCTTTCAACATTTCCAATCTTTTCTCTTGTGATCGATTTTTGTTTTTAAACCCTATTTCTTTTAATCTCATTCAAAAGCATCTCTTTTTTCTTTCACAATCTTTTCTATAATTTCATTCAAATTCAACCTTTTTTTTTTTCCTTTCTACTCCTAATCTGTTTCGAAATTTTTTCCTTCCTTTTAACTTGAAAAATTGTATTTTCTAGTAAATTAACCATAACTTTCTTTATCGAGTCCCAAATCACGTGTTGTTAACTAAATTTAAATATATTTTCAACCATGTTTAATTCATCATTTAATTTAATTTAATTTCAACTATTTGTAACAAATCTTTTATTTTGGGACTTTGAGGAACATTCTTTTTGTGTCTTGCATGTATAAGGCTTTACGTTTTAGTTAGGGCCCACGCACACACTCATGTTCATGCATTTACAAGTGAATAGTATTATTATCTTACCCAAAAAAAAAAAAAAAAGAGAGAGAACCATTCCTTTGGAAGTGGATTGATACACTCTATCATAAAAACTTTGATATGCTCCACTACTTGGATTATATCTTCTTCAACATATCTTCAATTAATTTATAGCCAGTGACATCGAAAACTAGACAAGCTTAAGTTTTCAAAGAAGCATGACTCATCGTCTCATTTATCTTAAATTAAGTAGAATGATTCCTAGAAGTTCACTTTTACAAACAAATACATTAAAAAACCTAATGAAGTGAACTAATGAAAAGTTCACTTTTCTTATTTTGCTTACTTCCTTATTTACGTGTTTGTATGGTTTAGACTTTTCACTAATCACACTCAAAAAAAAACTCAATGTTTTGTTATTATCAAAACATAATATAATACCTTAAGGTCTCAACATATATATTTACAAACAAAATCATATTGAACAAAGAGCACCACTACGTCGATGTAAGTTAAAGAGATATAAATGAGAACAGCAATTTTAACAACTATGATTGGATATAATAAGAAAAATTTAGAAAATTTGTTTTCTTTTAACTTTTTTGTGATCATTTATTGTTGAAATGAATTAAGCAATCTCCTTCATTAATGTTAAACAAATCCATAACTCCTTGCTTTTCTCGGGGCCGCATATCCTCATGCCCTATAAATATCGCATTCAGCAATCATATAAATCAAGTGATATAACAGACATAACTCAGCCATTTTTGTTATTTCAAAGTTTAAACGATCAATGGAAAAGTCTCATATTTTCTTCAGTATAACTTTATGCGAACTCATGTTTCTTGCTTGTTAGCATTTTCTACCTTAAAACATAATCAAGTGATTCCTTACTCTGTATATTTTTTGTTCATCCAGTCCATTCTTACGCAGTCTGAATAATTTTTATCTATATGCGTTTGCAGGTTTGGCAATCTCTGGGGAAGTGGCCGCACTACCATTTAAAGTTTGATATTTGGAAGGTGTTTATCTTATTTGGAAGGTTAAGTTATAACTAGGAGATCTTGTGTGAGTTATGCCTTCATATGGTACTTCCAAATTCAATATAGATGCAGAGGGTAGGAGGTTTGGGATAGATGGCATGCTGTAAGGAAATGACAAGAAGATCATGTATCTATTCTCCTAAGTGGTTAAGGTTACTAGCATTAATGAGGTAGAATTATTTGTAATATGGGAAGCAATTTGCCTTCAGAGTCTAAGGAACATAGAAAAGGGGACTTTACTTATTATTAAAAGTAATTTCCAAATTGCAGTTATCAATAATAGTTATAAAAGATGTTAGAAATGTGCATTAGTCTTTCGCAATATCACTAATAAAATTAATGATCGAGTTTCCTTTGTCTTATATTTTAAGAATTTAACTAATTTGTTAACGCCTTTGCAAAACAGGGTAAGACTCATTATTCAAAATTCATGACGTGGTTATAAAGGGATTGTGCATAAGTAGTTCTGGATTTTTACTTATTCGATAGGTTATCGTTTTTATGGCGTCATGTACTATACCTATTCCTTATGATAATACGACTTAACGTTCAAAAAAAAATTTAAAAAGGTAAATTTGTTCTCTCTTTTTTGGGAAGATTGGCGAAGTTGATTGGTTATTGCCTTAAGGGAAGGATGTTTTTTGAAATTAAATCTCCCAAAAATTTAGAAGTTTTCTTCTATTTCATAGAATGATTAAAATTATTATTTAGAAGTCTTCTTTTGATTCTAGGGAAATGTTCAACAAACTATATAGGGGGGCATTTAGCAACATTGGTTTTTCGATGGTGAACCTTGTAGTCCATTACAAAGACGGGGCTAATTGGTGTGTTTGTGTGTTGATTGAAGGGCCTCCTCTACAAGCGTAGTTCGATGGATTTTTGGCATGGTTAGGGGGAAGGTAGGGTAGGTATCTTAGTGTGGATATGGTTTTTGACTAAAGACAAGGGTTATATGTTTGCTAGATTTTGGAGTTAGTGAAGGTGGAGATCATAATACCAATATTGGTGGTGGTGGTGGTGGTAGATGAGAGGGGAATGCTTTAAGTTTAAAATAGAAACTTGCTCATAATAGGCAAGTGACAAAGGAGGTGTTAGAAACAATAACTAGCCCTATCTCGATAATAAGTGGTAATTGGTGATTGAAGGCCAAGAAGAGGGATGGCAAATAGAGTGGTCAAGTGATAGTAGTCTCGAAGCATGTGGAAAGTAGGGAAGGTAAAAAAGAGGGGGATAGGCTAGATAAAATTAGGTTGAGTTGAGGGCTGAGGCCCTCTTAGCCTAAATGGTATGGGGTCTAAGCAGGCAGTGATGGGCTGGGAAGTAACCTAGAACAACAAGTAGACTTTAGTAATGGATCGAAAAGATAAATGGGCATTAATGATCTATTTGTTAGTGATAGTAGAGGAATAGGCAACAATAGATAGCAATTAACAAGGGCAAAGGGTCTTTGTTGGTGTTTAGTCTGGTGAGGAGTAAGGTGTGTGTTACAACGAAGGGCGATAAGGCGGTGGTCATGAGAGATGTTGGGGGAGTCTAGAAGGGAAGAGTGGCGATGGTAAGGATGTTGAAGATGTTTAAATGGGTTTGAAAAATCATATGGCAGTGTAAGGAAGGGGCGAGGTAGATCCTGTAAATGCAAAGGGCAGCCAGATAAGGCTAGGTAGGTTATAGGTATTGATTGCTGGTGCAAGTTTCGAACTAGTATGTTGGTGGTGAAGTGTCGAGGATAAACCTCTGTGCTTCTTGCATGGTGGTGACGTGTCGAGGATAAAGAAAGATGATGTTGTGAGAAAGTTGTTGCTGAGGTCTGTCTTCATTCATTTTTTGAGTGCAACGAATTACCTAACAAAAATAAATAAATAAAAATAATTCAAAAAAAAAAAAAGGGACTTAGCAGGAGTTGAGGCATACCTTGATCCGGGAAAACTTTGACCCCACAATAAAGAAATGAGAAATACAAAATATCCTAAGGTTTTGCCAAAATAATTTACGAATGAAATTGCCACCTGGGTCGAAGATGGAACCAGGAAAAGATATAACATGGATTTGCCCCATTGCAACCCATGATACTTAGCATTTGCATATACGAGTTCCAACGACGCATTTAGCTCTTACCCGCCACAATTAGTAATCCCTACAATTTATTACTTTCACACAATTATCGACGGTTTTGCATTTATTACCTTACTTCCGGCACCCTCTGGATTGCCCCACCTGCAAACAAATAATATATAGAAATATTATGTGTACATTATAACACGCAGATTGCGTAGGTATGGATTGAAAGATGAAAAATACATTAAGGAATCAGAAAAGACTTCCATATATGTTGGGAATCACCAGATGGTTAAGTTTGAGATAGAAAATACTAATATGCAACAAAGAAGACTACTTAAAATGTTATCTTAAAAGGAAGATGAAATTTCTTCATTTATCTTTTAACCTTTGAAATAGCTATATAGCTGACTTTCTATCATATCATTTACTTGATTTTGGAAAATAGATATGATTTTGTATATTTTTAATTGCAATATTTATAGAGGTCAAGGAAATCAAGGAACTATGTATTTGGTTAACAATTATAAATGAAAATATGTTAGGTAAAATGAATGAATGAGATTACTTAATTAATCTTGATAAGACCACTAAATGTCCACTAAAAGAGTTAAAAAAAAAAAACAAAAAACAATATATGTTCAATATGATGTTGATTAAAAACATAAATTAAATGTCCAATGTTTACTTGAAAAAATTTTTATATTAAATTGAATTCAAGTTGATTATGTTTTGGGGAATTGTGAATAATATTATATATAAAAAAAATTAATATTAAATAACATGATTTATCAATTAAAAACAATTTCCAAACATACTTCACCTTTGCATAATTTTTTATATCATATATAAATAATATATTTTTAAAAAAATTATTATCAAATAGGAATCTTTAAATTAAAAGATTATTATAAATCATGTTATTTAATATTTGCATTTTTTAATTGATAAACACAATTATTTTTCTATTAGTATATCATCATGTTAAACTATATATATGCCAATCTAGGGCAAGATTAACACACACAAGATTATACAAATTTAGAATAAGATACATATAACACACACATGTAATAGATACTAAAAACTAGTTATTTTATTAAAGCACAAAATATAAAATACAAAAGTATAATACAAAGCATTGTAATATTAGAGGCTACTCAAGCATAATGGTTTAAAAAGTGAATACTAATTTCTAGCCAATATACTATACTAATTTTGTATAAAATATAAGAAGTAGATAACTTACAGAAGAATTTTATAAAACTGGAAAAAAAAAAAAAAGAGGCTAGTCTTAGTAGTGATTTTTAAATAGGTTACAAAGGGCAGAGTTTATTATACAAAAGATTAAGAATTGGATTAATGTCTTCAGTTGAAGATCAAGTCTCTATTTTTAGATAAGAATGGAATTTAAACTTTAAATCTCTTAGAATCCACTGAAAGTTCATTTGTCATTTTGTAAAATTGATAGTCACAAGCATTTATTTATTTACACCAAAAATTGTTTTGTCATTTTATGAAGCTTGTAGTTAAGAACATTTGTCTATTTATGCTAAAAGTTATTTTGTCATTTTACGAAACTAGCAATCACGAGCATTTGTTAATCTACACCTAAAGTTGTTCTATCATTTTCTGAAAATAACTCTTTCTTTTATTTGGTGGGAGAAAATTCTAAAATAATCATCTTTATTATCATTTAAGTCAATAATTAAGTTATCTAAGTTAAAGGATTCTTGAGAGAATTTTTGTGATTTTGGGTTTATTTGGATTTAGGTAGAAAAAGATTGGGCCTATAATAAATGTTGCATTATTACAAAGTATTCTTCTTTAATTTGGGTCTTTACTAATAAAGCATTGACACTTGATTTTTAAACTAGAAAGATTATATTTATGGATTTAACATTTAATAGGTTTTGAAATTAAAGTTGGACTTTGTCTAACCAAGTTCATATAACAAGTTTGTATAAGGCATATGAGAATTTGAAAGAGTTCTACTATTTTACCTTGAATTTGCTAGTAATAATTTGAGTATTTTCTTGAAACTAATACTTAAGAAAATAATAGAGATTGATGCTTCTGACTTAAGATACTTAGGTATTCTTAAAAAAATTCATAATAGAAAGGAAGAAATTATAAAATTGACTTTTGCACATTGGAATGATTTTCAAAAGCATTATTCTACAATCAAAAAAAGAAATTCTTTCCATTGTTTTGTACATTACAAAATTTTAAAGTGATTTATTAAGTTAAAAACTTCTTTTTATACATTAATTGTAAATCTGCCAAAGAAATTTTACAAAAGGATGTTAAAATATAATTTTAAAGCATATTTTTATTCGATAGACAATTATCCTCAAATTGATGGTCAAACCAAATATATCAATAGCTTATTGGAGGAATATATTCAGCATTATGTGATGGCAAGCCAAAGAAATTAGCTAGAATTATTGAATTCGGCCCAATTTTACTACAATCTGCATCAGGCATTTGTAACTGATATGAGTCCTTTTGAATTGGCTACAAAACATCAACTCATTATTCTTAACAAAATTGCAAGAACAAGAATAGAAGGGAATTATCTAGCTACCTACCACTATGGTCGATTAAAGTAGGAGTTATTAGATGAACCTTAAGATAACTTGAACAAGGTAGCTTGATGCATAAAGAAGTACATTGACAAATGAAGAAGAGACATAAAGTTTCAAGTAAGAGATAAGGTGTTCCTCAAACTAACTCCTTAAATATGAAAAAAAATTAGCCATAAAATGGTGTATTGAGGGATGATTCCCAAATATGATGGTCCCTTTGTTATCACCAAAAAGGTTGGTAATATAGCTTATTGACTACAACTACCTAAAAGGCTAAAGGTGTATCTAACCTTTCATGTAAGTTTCTTGAAATTTTATCGCGAAAAGGTAGGTAATAAGCTTATAAGGAGACAAGTAAGATGTGTTCTTCTAACAATTAAGATGGAAGAGTGTAGAGAAAATATTTAGTGAGAGAGGTCTTTCATATCTTTTTTTTATATATATCATTATGCATTACCTCTTTAATGACACTTGTTCTAAGCACTTAAACTTCTTAGCAAGTTATTAAATTCTCATGTTTTATTAGGTTTGCGTTGTGACTAATCAGTTAGTCAAAAATTTAATTGTCATTTGTTCAACCTCTAATTTTCTTGATTAAATGTAATTTTGCACTCAATAAGCTTGTTTGAAAACATCAGTTATATAATTAAGAGTATAAAATAATGAATTTGTGACTAATATCTTTAACCACTATATCAATGTTAAAAAAAAAATAATCTTAAGTTTTAGTTATTTTATGTGCATATAAAGAAAATTTTAATTTAAAAAATTTAAAATTTGTGACACATATATAATAAAACACATAAATCAAGATATTTTTCTCATTATCATCTTTACTTTTTATAGAAGAAGGCAAAGTAACTCTTTTTTTCTTACGGGGATTGTTTAATAGGTTCATATGTCATATTCTATTTTTTTATATTTGATTTGTCAATCATGTTTAATTAATGCCATTAAAATTTATTTACTTGTATTAAATCTTTACTTTTTCAAGTATATAAGTTTTATTTGAAAAACTTTTATTTAATTCATAGTTATTATAATAAGATCTTTAAATTTTAAATTTAAATCAGTTAATAATTTGTACGGATTTTGCTTTTTTAATCTATATTTTTATAAATTTATTAATTGAGATTTTGAATTATTTCAAAAAAAATTGAAAATAATCATAAGAATTTAAAGTTAGTAGAAATTAGGATGCATCACATACGTCATCGACTGGACAATTTGAAGAAATGTGAGAAGTAGAAAATCAACAAAGGATTTGAGTCAATCAATTGAACGTCACCCTAAGACGCGCCGTTTGGGAGCTAATTCAAGACATCGATGTTACATTTCCAGTCCTCAATTTCGTCTAACTGTTGCGTAAAAATGGGATCCGACCATCGGATCTGCTCGCAAATTCCAACTGGCCCTTTCAAAATTGCACACCAAAAAGATTGGCAAGGTTTCTAGTTTGGGGCCCAATGGTATGTCTGCTTTCAAATCTTGATCAGGTCTCGACTCGCTGTCTAGTCGCCTGACACGTCTTGAACTTGGGGTTGCTTTATTGCCAGTTTGCCACAATGTCTTGTGCCCTGACCACGCCGAATGCAAGAGCTAACACTTGGAATTAGGCGGGGTCATAACACAAATCTGCGTGACAATAAACACGGTGTGATTTACCCATAGTCGAAGGTAAATAAATACCAGCATGAAGTAATCGGCATCCTCCGGGATTGATGTAAAATAAATACAAGCATTTAGTTCGTGTAGTTCATGGTTAAATAAAATAAATACCTGCATGTGACAATCAGCATTACTTTTGGTGGAGGACGCAACTTTTTCCACCAACTTGGTACGGCGACTGACTGAAATAAGACCCCGGGTCCCCGCTAAATCACTTGCAAGGAAAATGGAAATTTCTGTAGGTAGAACCATGGGCCATGCAACATGCAATGCCTTGCAGACGCAAGTGCTTGCTTGCATCGACCCATGCTATACCCGGAACGGAAGAGATGCGTTTAGCCAGCCAAAAACACTGGAACCCTCAGTGAGGAGCAAATAATCTGCCTGCCGTTCGAGTATGGAGTAGACCAGAAGAGCAATCTAAAATTTATGCCACCGACCCTTCAATGTTATATATTAAACATAATAACCAGCGCTGATCTGTGATCAATCCAACAATCCATATACATAGATGCCCAAATTGAACATAAATTTCCTCATTCATAAATTACATTAAGCCAGAGAAACCAATAATTTATTCCTATTTACATGACAAAATTACTACTCGCAGCAATATCACATTTCATGACTAAACCAAAGCCATCTGGCTTCCAACACCAGCTCACTTTTACAACTGTGGAGACAAAAGGAATGAAAAAGGATTGAAAGAAGACATCTTCGGACACAATAGCTTACAACAACCAAAATGACCAAAACACTCAATACAAATCTTAAACCCACAGGATCACATAACTATCTCTGGCTTCAAAATGCTTGATTTGATCTCCTTGTGAGGCAAAACCACACCGCCGTTGCTGTAAATTTCATCACACACATGCACGTCTTCTCCAAGTATTGTCATGTTCTCTACGCGGGCCCATTGCCCCACGGTGGAATGCCACCCAATGATACTGCTTGAAATGCAAGCATGCTTCTTGATGCGCGCTCCACGCATCACGGTGCAGCGAGAAAGTCTAACGCCTGACTCGACAACACAACCAGGACCTACCGCAACATCAGGCCCAATCAAACACCCCTCTCCAATTTTGGCAGTCTCATCCACCAATACATTTCCAACAATACATGGACCGGTGGCCAACTTAAATGAAGAACTCTTCTGCAGGGAATCTAGATAGAGTCTCAGCCCCGTAATGTAATCTCTTGGCTGTCCAATGTCCATCCAAAACCCTGGAAGGACCATTGAAAATAGCTTCTTCTCTGCTGCAATTTTTGGGAAGACCTCTTTCTCAATTGATGTAGGCCTTAGCTCAATTCGATCAAGAACAGATGGGTTCAACAGGTAAATTCCAGCATTGATCTTGTTACCAACAAATATTTTTGGCTTTTCTACAAACTTCTCAACTTTACCTGTGGATTCTTCCATAACCACGACACCATACTTGGATGGCTCATCCACCTACAGTGTTTGGAGAGAGGAATTCAAATCATCCATCATTTTGCTTTCAAATATCTCCAATGAGAATAACAAGATTAACTAAAAATTAGTTAAGCGGGAATCTTACCTTGGTAACCATTATGGAAGCCTCTCCTCCATGGATTTTGTGGAATTCAATCATTTCTTTCAAGGGATACTCACTAATAACATCGCTGTTGAGAACAAAAAAGGGTTCACTAGATCCATCAATCAGTTGGTCCCTAGCCAGAGCCAGAGGACCAGCAGTGCCAAGTGGCTCAGTCTCTTGTGAGCATGTGATCTTAATCCCAAGCTTTGCCTCAAATTCCTTCAAGAAGTTCAACATCACCTGAAGAATTCAAGAGAAAAAAACATAAGCAGCAAAGTATACTTCATTTGGATCAACATCATGATCATGTATTTGACTTGATAGTTGAAGAGTGATTGATCATTATTTACCTCTGGTTGGTAGTTAATAGCCAAAACCACTTCGGTTACTCCAATAGCCTTAAGAGCCTCAATCTGTAATGAATTCAAACCCATCCGATGAAAGGGAGAGAAAAAAAGTAGACAGAGGCAGATAAAAACTAACTCTAACAGTTGAGAGGTTTAATTTCTAGATTCTTTTGAACCTAACTTTCTAAATCACTATAATTAATATTAACCATTAATTGTAAAAGTTTAACAAAAGCAATTTGCTCCTCATATTGACCTCAAATAGTTTGACATCAACAGATTAGATCAAGATACATCACAAAGGATCCAGTTAACAGAAAAAAGAGCAACAAATTTATGAACTTAAGCATAAGATTTAAAAGAGGCAACCTATTTCAAGTTTATACCTGATGCAGTATCATCGGTTTGTTGGCAAATTCAACAAGTGGCTTGGGCACACTGAGAGTCAATGGCCTCAACCGAGTTCCAAAACCTCCAACAAGAATCAAAGCCTTCATGGTGATATCCCCTAACTTTCCCCAGAAATTGAATGGTCAGAAAATTACCATTAGTTACAGCAGACTACAAAATATTAAATCCAAGATATCACAAAAAGAAGAATCCTTATTCCCTCCATACAATTCATCAACCCCCAAGTAAACATGGGATAAACCATGGATAATGGAACTCAGCAAAGATTCACTGGGAAAGCTATCAAACCTGAACAAGTACGTATTCATTTAGGCTTGATTTATTACATGGAGGAAAAAGAAGGACCATGTCCATCACAAAGGATGGAGAAGAAAGACCCAAAATGTAAACTGATGAAATAGAGACACAAACAAAGACTTTAAACATGTCTCATAAGATAAACCAAAAAAATATGACCAAACAACATCCAGCCACACTGCACGCTAGAATTTGAATGACAAACAAATTTGGTTCCATTTTGTGGCCAGTTACCCGATACAGGGCATACAATCTAAAGCGGTCCAAAATCTTTTCACGCCAATATCTATAGCTTTATATTACTTCATCAAACCAATTTTCTGAGTTAACATATGTAGAACACAAAATAGGAGTAGCATCCAAAAACAGTTAGAAGGTACCAACTGCACAGGTGAAAATAGAATTGAAGTTAAATATATCATCACTTTCATATGTTTTAATTGCGGTTATGATCAACTACGTTACATTGACCCAGACAAAACCTGGAAGATATGAAACTAGCTGTGACATGTAGTTGAAGTTACTATTTGCAACGAACGGACAGTAAAGGAAACAAAACATAAAGAAACTTCAACATGACTTCTTCCAACTCGAAAGTGAACCAAACATTAGCAGTTCTAACGAAAGAAACGAAAAATAGTTCTTAATGAATCGTCGAGAGGACCCAGAAACCTAAAATTCAACCAAGAAAAACCCTGAAACAAGACCGAACAAATACGAAAGAGGAATCAATATCCCTCCCAACCAACAGCCTCAAAACACTAGCCAGTCGGACACCATCCACAACCTCATTGTTGCATTTCACCAGAGATCAGGATCAGAACCGTCACAAACGGAACCGCACGCACGAAGCTCAAAAACTTAAATCACCCCTTCCCCCCGCCCCCAACACCCGGGAAAAGAAAAAGAAAAAAAAAAAAAGAAAAACACAATTCAAACAAGGGAAGGTCAGAAAAAGAAAAACTATTCAACGCGCGATTACGTGAAATCTCACCAGATCCAAAATCACCGGAATGCTGGCGGGGCGGAAAGGGAGTCGACACGGGGAGGCAGGAGTCCAGCGGCTGTGCTGCCGCTACAATCCGAGGCTGGTCGAAAAGGCGTCGGTTGACTGATACCCGTGTGGGGTTGTTTTATATAGATGCCAACCCCAACCTCCCCCGCCCCCCCCCAAAAAAAAAAAGAAAAAAGAGTGAGCGAATAACCGACGCGCGCGTCGGGCGGATTTGAATAAAGTATTGAATCCCACTCAGTAGCACAGTACGCAACGCGCCAATATCTGCTCACTTGCTGCTGCCTCCGGGGGAGCTTTCTCCTTTTCGTTGAAGCCTTTCTTTCTTTTCTTTTTTTTTTTCTTTTTCATTTTTGGAGGAAATGGTATGGAAGATTCGTGGCTGTTTCGGATTTTGGCGTCAGTTGCAGTCCGGATAACTTAGTACCGAACCAATTTTTATTTTTTTTATTTTTTATTTTAAGACAATAGCTAATGCGTAGTGTTAAGTTCTTTTTACTGGCTTTTATTTATTCATTTATTTATCTAAAAATGGCAGATTCTCAGGTAAACTGGATTTACATTGAAATATATATATAGAACATATTTAGTCAACATGTCTGAGCTTTGGCACTGAAAAAAATAATAAATACTAATCAATTTTTTGCAGTCACTCCGTGTCTGATTAATAATAATATGTTAAAAACTTTTTTTGATGACTTACGGAATATGAACATAAATAATTTTAAATTTTTATAAGTTTTTTATAATCACATTATAAATTTCTTTTTGCTTTTATATTCTTAAAATTCAATTTAAATTTATTTTTTAAACAAAATATAATTAAACTTTTAATAATTTCTATATCTCCATCGATTTGACAGGTTTTAATTTAAAAAAAAATGGAATAATTTAAAATAAATTTAAAAGATATAAAATTACAAAAAAATAAATTTTAATTATGAAAATGTATAAAAACTTAAAATCAATTTTTAACATATCTGTTTATCATGAACATGACAATTTTTAGTTTTTAGTAATTCTATAACTCACTGCAAAATTTATACATATCTTTTGATAGGAAAATATAATTGTAGCAAAATGACGAATATAATTTGAGGTCCAATAAAAGTTTCAAAGTTTGCCTTATCGATTTTTCTCACATGTAAAGATGTGAGTGGTTTCGACATGCTGCGAGAGAGAAAAAAATGAGTAAATAAAAGTTTCAAAGTTTGAGAGAATTACGGAGGAAGACGAGTGAAGCTTTGTAAATAGATTTGTATTAAGAAAAAATGCGTATTATATAAATAAAATGAGTAATTTGTATATATAATTTAAAATAAAAAATTAAAAAAAATATTTTTAATATATATAAAAATTATTCTAAATAAAAAATATTTAATATATATATATATATATATATATTATTTTAAATATATTTTTTAAAAAATTTTTAATTAATTGTTATTCTTTTCATAAATAATAAATAAGTTGGATAATACTTAAAAATTTGGTTTTGGTCTGAATTTGCATGTTAAAAATATATGAGATGTCGAATCAATATATCCTTATTACATAATAGTGATTATTACACTTAAACTTTCATTTTCAATTGTACCTGAAAAAAAAAAAAATCATTTTCAGTTGCTAATTAGTCATGCATGCATGATCTTAAGACAGCCACGAACAAGCTGTTGTGGCCAAGCAATTATTATAAGAGTATTATTATGAAATAAATTTTGTATTTATCTTAATAAAAATAATATTATTTTTATGGACTTGTTCTTTAGAAGATTCATCATAAATAAAAATATAATAAATAAAAAAATTATTAACTTTTATTAAGAAAAAAGAGAGAAAATAGTGATCATAAATAAATAAATAAATAAATAAATACCACCCCTCTATTAATTGGCAACACACTTTCTTTCTACTTATCAGATTAACATCTGCAGACGGGAGTGAATGTTCGGGGGGAAGTGAAAGATGGGATGGAATATTCCAGCTGATTCCGTCCAAATTCCCAGCCAGTCAACCCATACTCCTCATTCAATTTAATAGCAGCGAGCATAACTAGAATTATTCGCATCGAACGGTAACTCAAAGTTTAACACCTTTTTTTTTTTTTCTTTTGACGAGGGTACATCAAAATTGCAAACACCAATCCCTTTGTTTCAAAAATATTTTTAAAAAAATATTATTATATCTATATTTATATCTAGATCCTTATGCGAATATATATTATTAAAATTTAAAAAAATTAACTTTGTTTAAGTGGTAATTTCTCAGAAATTCACAAATTAAAAATAAAAAAAAAAAATTATCATTATGAAAATTTGATTACAATCAAAACAAAATCTAAATGAATCAATATATATATTTAATTATAATTAAATTTTTATAACTATAACATTTAAAAAAGCTAAAAAATAAAAAAATAAAGAAAAAAAACTATTCTCTCAAATAAGACAAATAAAAAAATCTCTCAAATTCATCTATTTTTCCTTTAAAAGAAGAACTACTCTCAAGTTTTTTCTAAAAAAAGAATAAAAAAGAACTACTCTCAAATTTTCTATTTTTGTTTTCTTAAAAAAAGAATATATAATTTTTTTTTTGTTGATTTTAAAAAAATATTTTTTAGAATTAATTTAATTTAGTTAACTAAATATTAAAAAAAGCTATCGAGTCACTTTTTTAAAATCTAATTAATTATAAAAGTAAATTTAATTAAAAGAGATGCAAAGAGAAAAAAATTATCTCTAAATTTTTTAAGCAGAAAATAATACTTGATATTTAATGATCTTCTTTTTAATAAAATATAAATAAAATATATTTATTAATAAATAAATTAAATTTATGCATCGCATAGATCTATTACTATATGTGTATTTTTACTAAAACTAAATGATAGCTTCACTTTTTCAGTTATTTCTCATAAATTTACAAATTATGAATATTATAATATCATATAATTATGAAAAATGATAACAATTGAACTAAAATTTTATAAGTCAATTATTACAAGTTTAATTGTAATTAAATATTTATAATTATACATTTTTTTAAGAAAATAAAATAAATAATTTTAAATCCTCCTTTTCAAGAAAGATAAAAAGAAAAAAAAAAAAAAGAAGCTCCATTCACCTTTTTCTTAAAAAAGAAAAAAGAAATAATATAATTATAAAATCCTTTAACAAAAGAAAATAAAAGAAAATGGAAAAAAAAATGGAGAATAATTATGATGGCTATTGTACCATATTTTGTCTACAACGAGGACTTCATATTCGCTCATTATTACGTAAGATTATTTTTGTGAGCTATTTTCAATGTAATTGAATCACAATTTACTCATTTAAACCAAAAAAAAAAAAGTAACAAAAACAAGAAAATTTAATTTAAAAAAGAAAATAAAATAAAAAAAATAAAAAGGTACTAATTAAATTGTTGTAAAATAATATTTAATATACAATTAAAGTTTAATATTTAATTTATATCTCACCCAAAAATAAAAAGAGTAAACAACCCTTTTAATTTTTAGACTAAATTCAAACATTAGAAAAAATCATTACTTTTAAGTTTCAACAAACAACAAAAAAAAGGCATTAAATTAAGTATGTAAGTATAATAATATCAATCAAATCATTTCTTTAAGATTTGATAATTTAATTTTAGTGTGAATCTTAAAAGTTAAAAGTTTACAAAATATCAAATAAATGAAAAACAATCTTAATGATTTAACAAAAATGTAGTTATTCTTAATTATTTAATAAAAAAGTAAGTTAATTTGAATCATCTAATAAAAAATAAAAAGTAATCAAATATTAATAATAGAAATCATACCAACTTTATTATAAAATAAAGGCAACGTTACATTAATTGATAGGAGGGCACAAAAAGGGAAAGAAGAGAAACCAAAGAAAACATTATTGGAGAGTATGAGAGAAAAAGAACAGCAAATAAAGAAGCAAAAGTGAGCATAAGAGACAAGATAAGAAGAGACATTAGGAGAAAAAAATAAATAAAAGCACAAACTGGAAAGCATTTAAGGCATTAAAGGAAGAGGCAACAACAAATATAAGAGAGAAAGTTCAAGTGAATAGTGGTAAAAATAAAATTTCCATAATAAAATTACAAGATTTTTTTAATTCTTTTTTTTATTTTTATTATCATTCATAAAATTTATAATTTTTATAAAAAATAATTAATTAAAATTAAAAATACACTAAAATAAAAAAAAAAAAATAAAGAAAAAAATTAAAAAAAATTAAAAGTTAATATTTTACAAAATAATTAATTTTTTAAATTAAAATACACTAAAAAAAATTTTACAAAATTTATAATTTTTGCATAAAATAATCAATTAAATTAAAAATTAAACTAAAACAAGTGCTCAAAAGTACTCATAAAACATAATAACAAGAATAAACACTATAGTCACGTAATCAAAGATTGACTATAAAAAGGAAAACAGAAAAGAAAAACAGAAGAGAAAAAAAAAAAAAAAAAAAAAAAGAGGAGCGTGTTAACAGTCGTTGGAGGCTTATTGGTGTCACCGTCGGCGCAGCAGCCGTCCACACTCTTCCTCAACCATATTCAATGCAAAAATTTACAAAAACATTATTTTTGAGATAAAATCTTGACCTTTCACATTAGAAATTATTTTTAAAAATTGTGATTGAGGCAGGTCTAAACTCAATATGAAAAATGGTCTTTGAAATGATCCATGTAAAAAGAGGAAAAGTGTTTTTTTTGAGACAATTGGAAAATTATGGAAAAGGACGTATGGGGCCGACGAAAGAAAAGAAAAGAAAAAGGAAAAAGAAAGAAAGGAGCGGGAAAGGAAAAGAAAGAAAGGTCAAAAAGAACGAAAAAGGAAAAGGATAAAGAAAAAGAAATAAAGGAGCGGGGAGAAAAAGAAAAGAATAGAGAGAAAGTAAAAGAAAAATAAAGGACAAAGAAAAAAATATAAAAATAAAAAAATGAAATGAAAAAAAGAGATTTAGAATTTTTTATCACATACTATTTTAAAATATTTTGGATGAATTTGTAAAAAATTTTAATTTTTTAAAAATATTTTCATTATTATGTGCACTAAATTACTGTATAAAATATCCTAAATAATTCAAAAAAAAAAGAAAAAAATTATTAACTTTTTAAAACTTTACTATATGTGTTTTTGTCATACGTTATAAAAAAGATAAACAAATGAAAAAATATAAGCAAGAAAAACATAAAAATAAAATAGATGAATAATATAATAAAAAAAAGATAAAAAGACAAAAAAAACTATTTTTAAATCCTCCTTTTCAAGAAAGATAAAAAGAAAAATAATTCTCTCAAATTCATTTATTTTTTATAAAAAAAAAGAACTACCTTTCAATTTTTGTAATAAAAGAAAAAGAACTATTGTCAAATTCTCTATTTTTATTTTCATAAAAAGAATACAAAAATTTTATTTATAATTTAAAAGAAATCTCTTAGAATTAATTTAATTTAATTAACTGTTTTTTGAAATCTAATCAACTATAAAAGCAAATTTAACTTAAAATGGATCTAGAAAATGAAAAATTGTTTCTAAATTTTTTAACAAAAAATAATATTCAATATTTTAGTGTCCTTTTGTTTTTAATAAAATACAAATGAAAATAAATTTATTAATAAATATAATTAAATTCTTGTATCGTGCAATTCTAAGGTGAGTTAATATAAAGAACAAAGGATACCATCATAAAATAATTGATTTATGAGAATTTTTTTATTGGGTGTTTGGGTATAGAATGTGCAATTAAGCGCTGGTCAGGCCTTAATTTTAGGCACAAACCGTTCAACTAACGTGGAAATCACATGTAAAAAAAATATATATAAAAAGTTGATTTCTTTGTGTGTTTCCAGCTAAAGCCCTGATTGGTTTCTTTGTTGCTAATTATTATTGTTGTTGTTAGATATTAATTATTTTTAATGATTTTTGTTATCGATGAATAAAATAAAAGTATAGTATTTGATTAAATTAATATTGTCTATTGCTATTAAAATAATAGATTGATTGTTCAAACCATTCTACTTCCATGTTAAGGAGTCAATAATTTAGTATCTATATACATCTCATCAATTACTGTTTCTTCTACAAAATAGTCTCAACTTTCTTTTTTAATTCGCTGTCGTTTGGGGTAAAAAGCAGCTGAACAACAAATATAGAAAATTTTACTAAACACTGTCATCTTGCTAATTCAAAATAAAAAATAACAACAGTTGTGAAACGAAAAAATAAACACCCCTAGCAAAGTCTTCCATGATCCACATCTAATATGACCCTTCGGTCTTTCCTTTCAGTCCCAGAATTTACTTCTGACGGCCCCAATTCTGAAGAAAGATGTCAGACTTGACTTCAGCGAAAAATCCCAAAGAACAAATAATAATAACTAGATTCAAAGGTGCCTAGCTAACATTTTCCAGCCACAAAAGCCGCCCAATCATTTGCCTTTGACGCAGCACCTCAATTTGGCAAATATAAACACTATGCTGATGGAGTAACATCACGAGTGCTAGAACTATGATTCTTTTAATTAAAACTTAAGACTTCTTGTCCTTAAAAATAACCCCAGAGCTCATTGGTACTATGAGTCATTTTATCAATAGAGAATTATGAGCATGAAGTGCTAATATTACCATATAACTTAGTGTTTAATGAGTGTTCTAATGAACACACAAAATTATTGGTATGTACCAAGTATCGTGGATGGCAATAGATCAGTTATTTTTTTTTTCTTTTAACTAAAAATCAACAAAATATAACTAACTTGAATGTGTGCACAGGAGCAATAGATGAAGAATTTGAATGGTTCCGATGGTATGTCCTGCAAAATTTAGCAAAGGCGTGGAGATGCTAGAATGATCTGATGCTCTCTCCGGAGAAGTAACATGGCTCACCCCGAGCTCATAAATCGAGAAAATAGATTTCATCTTCAACCATTTCAGTGAGCATGAGTACTTTTTCATTTTCATTTATTCAAAGCAAAAGGTAAAATAAAGAAGAAAGGACAAGACTTGAACTGCTTGCCAAGCTCTCTAAGATGACTAATAAGCTTAATCCAACAGACCACCTTACATAATAAACTGCAATGGGGTTAGCCAGAACAGGCGAAAAAGATTAACGAGCCGTAGATATTAGAATTAGACAAGAAATGGGTTTTTGCAGGCATATTCTTCTTTTTCCTTGTTCCCAAACAAATATTATTTAGCATACCCCTACTGCTACCAAGCAATTATTTATCATGGATGTCTCCTTTTCTGTAATTTTCCTAGATTTCAACTAATATAGACCCTTCCAAGTCACCAAAATAAACACACGTTAGCTTGCGACCCATCAGTTTCATATGACTTGCGCCAAGCGAAATCATGCTGTCCATGAAGACCAAACGACGTAAAGATCATGTCGGCAGCATAGGCGTCTACTCCCTGTTCTTTGCTTCCTAGCCAAGCTAGGTTTCTTCTTTCTTAGCCCTTGCAATGCTTAAAATGTACTCGATTTCCTCGACAACTTCTTTCATGGAAGGCCTATTTTGCCTCTTTTCCTCCAAACAACCCAATGCCAAAAGTGCCAATGCTTTCATAGTGTCAAGCTCCAAGTTGGTTGCTCTCTCCTTCAGCACTGGATCTATAACATCCATTAACCTCTCCTCCTGCACCATTCTTTGCACATAAACTGCCAAGTTTACATCATCTTCCATCCTGCCGAAATCAATTGCCTTCTGTGCAGTCAACAACTCAAGCAAGACAACCCCAAAACTATAAACGTCACTCTTGTCGGTCAATTGATAATTTATGTAATACGCGGGATCAAGATAGCCAAGAGTACCTTGGGCGCATGTGGATATGTGACTCAAATCACTGTAAGCTAACCTCGACAACCCGAAATCCGATACTTTTGCATTCAACCTCTCATCAAGGAGTATGTTGCTTGACTTAACGTCCCGATGATATATTGGAGGATCAGCTGAGAAATGTAGGTAAGCAAGAACATCAGCAGTATCAAGAGCAATTTGGAGGCGACGAATCCAAGACAATTGGCCTCTCCCACCAAGCCTTTGATCTTGTAGATGATCAAGAAGAGTGCCATTTTGGATAAACTCGTAGACCAAAATGGGTTGTTCAAGATCAACACAGCAGCCAAGCAAGCGCACGAGGCTTCTGTGATTGACCTGGCATAGAATTCGGACCTCATTGAGAACTTGGTCAGTACCTTTGGCATTTCCAACTTTGGCGCATTTGACAGCTGCAACGGTTCCATCATCAAGAATGCCTCTATAGACTTCACCATAGCCGCCAACACCTAATAGACGGTCTTTGGAAAATTTGCTTGTTGCTTTCTTCACCTCCTTGCCTGTAAAGATTTTTGCTGTCCTGCTTCCACCAGCACTCATAATTTCTTCGCGCTCCCTCCTTAGCCGCTCTTGTGCTTCTTTGATGCGTCTGTGGCGTCTGTAGAGAAGGAAACTAATGCTGCCTACGAAGAGTGCCACTCCAAAGCCGGATGTTAAACCTAAAAGAAAATTTGGGATGTTAGTTAATTAATCAGGCATGAGAGAAAGACTGGTGCAATAATAATCAAATTACATGGCTAGAGACGTGCTACCCCTTTTCTCGGTAAACTGATTACTTGAATTCTCAGATTGTAAGTCTCAAGCCGAATAATTTGATAGATGGCAGGACAGATTACTCTATTTTACATACCTCACGCCTAATTAAAGGTGTGGAATGGACTGAAAAGTTTTCAATAATATTTATAATGGTGAAGTTGCTACATAAAATGACCAAGATAGTTGAGAGATTTGAAGACAATAGCGATTGAGAGCAAGTGACGTACGATCCTGACAACTAGGAAGTCATAGTTAGGTGTTTAATTGATAGCTCTTTTATAGCTTTTATACAGCACGGGTGAGGTGGCAACATGGAGTCCACGATATATATATATATATATATATTATAGATCTAAAACGCGTTCAGTTAAATGTGTAACAAGATAAAATAATAAAATGAGTAATAAGTTGTAAAAAAAAAAAAGAATACAATCAATTGCTTATTATACATTCTATCATTTTTGTTGCATATTTAATTATTTTTTTGCACATGTAATATTTTTGACCAAAAAAAATCGAATTTCAAATAATAATAATAATAATAATTTTAACTCTCTCCACATATCTGCGCTCTTTATAAAATAAGTAACTATGTGACGCAGTCCTTTGGCCCGATTGAATTTATGGGGGAATGTTAAGGAAATTGAGTTGGCCGGACAACTCAAAATCGGTGGTAAGTAGAATCAGTCTTAGGGTGAGAAGTTGCCGGCGGCCTAGTTCATGTTAGGCAAATGTTGGCGAAAAATACAAAAAAAAAAAAAAAAAAAAAAAAGAAAAAAAAAGAAGGGGTAACAAGAGAGAGTAAAGATAACAAGTAATCTGTGGGATCACAACGACATTCTTAGACCAGACCTGGAACCCACACCAAGATATGACAGTGATACCTAACCTAACCTTTGGATATCAGTGACAACGAATTCCCTATGAAACTGACTTGTCCGGTTAAAATTATCAAGAGGATAAAAAAAAAAAAAAAAAGGGCTTGGTTGTACAAATCCCAACAACAACAGCTGGGGAGAATGCTATGTGCACAAAGCATATGGTAGAGACGGAGTCACTGGACTCAGTAGTGGGCAAGGTGGCTGAAGTGCGAGACATGAACATACATTGTTACCCTGAGGATCCATGTAAATACATAGAGAATGTTCACGCGTGTGGCATAATTCGCAGGGCAAAGCCTTGCTCTCTAGCATTGAGACCTCTTTATATTCCACGTCAACCTAGCTTAAATGCACAGAAAGGCGGCCTCAGGGATTTATTAATTGATGCGACCCCGAGAACCCGAAGCAATAAATAAAGAAGGTATTAATAATAAGCAAATAGCAAACAACTCGCAACCAAGCTTTTTGTTTGGCTTATTTTCAACCGTTTCCAGTTCTCAGATACTCAAAGAAATGATAAGTCGCGACTGAAAAAATTTTACGAATTCATTGCACTTACACCTAAATATCATATCATGTCGGATTTATTGTTTAAGGTTTCTTTTTTTTTTTTTCTTTTTACTCACACATCTAAAATTAAAAAAAATAAATAAGTTGTAACTTAACATAATATAAAATAATTAATTTTTTAAAAAATAAAAATAAAAATAAAAACGAGCCAACTTTTTTACGACACGTCGTCGAACGTCTCCTGAAAATTGCATTCACGTGACACGTAGAACTCTACGAAATGGGTTTTGATTAGTACGTACCAGCTACGAGTGCAGTCTTGGATCCACTACAACCGTCATGATTTTGACACGTCACATCTGCACAATGTTTTGACATGTCAGCAAATGATAAATTAATAACAAGCGAAAACAAACAAAAAAAAAATTTGTCAGTGAATGATTACTTAGAGAGCAAGCTCCTTGAATCGGGTCCCACCGTAATCCATCGTTACAAAAACATCTCCTCACAGCTTTCGCACTCGGGTCGGGCCCACAAGTTGAATTCCGGTCACAATCCGCCGGAGAGCCACACAGGGGTTCCTGGGGCAGCGCCCATTCAATCTCCACTCCTGGGTCCGGCCACTTATCCGGGGGCAAATCCGGATCCAAGTTAACAAAGCTGTTGTACGCCTTGCACCCGATGTCTCGAAGCCGTATCGTGTGCGACGTCGCTGGGCCAACTCTATAGGTACAACAAATGGAGGCGTCGCGGCACGCGGACTCTGTTCGTGTTCTGTTAACGTACGAATGGCACAAGCTCGTCGACGAACAGTTCAACGGTGACTGAAGCAACGTTTCGGTGCAGTTCAAGAACATGACGGTATTGGAATCGGTGATGTTGAAAGGGAGAGAGTTGTTTAACTGGATGCCTCGGTGAATGAAATCAGATGTGACGCAGGTGTTTGGTTCCAGGCTTGCCGGTTGTATCACCAGCCGTTGCCTCAGCGGATCGATCGAAACGATTGGATAAGAGTTGTTCAACGTGTCGAACAGGAGCGAACTTGCGTTGCACCGGATTTTGTACGATTGGTCGCCGCAGCGAGGACCCGTGCTGAGCGGGTAAGGGACGGCCGTGGAGCCGCAGTTTGGGCAGTGATCGGCAGAGCGTACGCACACGGCGGCAGAAGCAAGCAGCATAGCCGCCGTCAGGAAGAGGGGATAGGGCGGAGGCGGCGGTCGCTTCATGGTGGTTTTCAAAGAAAGGAGACGCCGAACGTTTATTTTTGTTTGTGCGTTTGTTCGCCGCATTAGAAAATAGAAAAGGTACTATTACTAGTCACACAAAGTTTGGCCGCAGGACCTCTTAAATACATAATTTAAAGTTAAAAGAAATTTTATTTTTAATTTTTACGAACAAAAAAGAAAATAAGAATGTAAACGGAGAGAGCTGTCAGAAGATTCTCTCCGTCAAGTCAAATATAATTAATTAATTATTATTAAAACATTTTACCCCGGAAAATATGCGCAAGTAAGGTGATTAAGCGCAGATTCCCACGCAAATCCTTTTGTTTTTCTTTTTAAAATTCCCTTTTTTCTTTTTTTCTTATATATAATATATATAAATTCTATAAATAAATAATTTTGTAAACGAGAGAGGGTAATCAAGGCTCCCAACAACTGCACAGTTGCATCCGGGGCGTTGACAGTGAAATTAGCATTTAGTGCCCAAAAAAAAAAAAAAAAAAGAAGTGGGCCGCGTCATATTCCATGAGTTCCGATAAGGTATAGCTTATGAAATCCATGAATAATTAACTAAAACAGTAAATTGATAACGGTGTTAAGAATTTAGCTTTTTGTGGTAATTTTTAAATATAGGGATTATTTTATTTATATATTATTTAATTTTTAATATAAAATTTTGTAATTATACAATTTATTCGTTTTTTCAAAAAAAAAAGAAAAAAAAGAAAAAGCATTTACCGACCCTCTTCACGATTGAGTTGAAAACTAGAACTATAGATTTTGATCCCACGTAAAGTCTCCAACGGCAGTTTTGTTGAATTTGAGGTGATGAGTGGATTAACTCAACGCGTCTGCCAATCATGACATGTCACTATCTCACAGTTGTAATCACAATCAACAGTAACCGGGACATGGAAAGAGAAAATCTGCCGAAGGAGGGGCCGGGCCGCTGGTGAGCGGTGTTTATAGAATAATAATAAAAAAATTAAAGATTTAAAATTTTCACTAAAAAATAATTAAATATGTATGAGAACAATAAAATGCCCAATAAATATAATAAATTATATGCTAGAATTTATAAATCGCCATTTTTATTTTTTGATAGTTAGTTATATATGGTGAATTTTATATAATATTTTTTTACAAAAATATTATATATATATATATACATAATTTGTGAGATTTATATTTCAGCTCGTTTGCTTTATTGGCTAGTTGGCCTGCCAGGATGGCCGACAACGACTAGACTAAGCTTTCAGACGATGAAAGTTGTGGAGGCAATAATGCTCTACCATTTTGGGTCAAAGACGTTATCCATTGACCAAGTCCCGTGCCTCAACCAGAGAAGATTCCAATTACTAGACTATCAACTCTTGTAGCTGACTTTTGTTTTTTTTTTTTTTTCTTTTTGGTTTTTTCGACTTGTTTATTCTTTTGGGTTTGAATGATGACAACTAGTGGGGTTTCATCGCGATGATGAACTTCAGCCATTGACACCAGGAGGAACCGTTTGGTTCATAGTTTAGAATCGAAATTGGAACAAAAATTACAATCTAAGTAGAATTAAAAATAAAATCACTAATTTTATAACATATTTGATTTGCTTTAAAATCAAAATTAAATCTTTTAGTAATCAGTTTGGTTCAATTTTGTAATCTAAATCAATATTTCTTTCATCTCTATTTGATTCATTTAAAGAGTAAACGAGTTTTTTTTTTTTTTTTGTTCTGCATTAAGAATATCATTTAAATTTTGTGAACATATAATATATCGTATTATATTAAAAATTTTTGAATTAAAGAAATTCAATGCATAAAAACATATTTTTATGGCATCCATTTCAATAATCGTTAACCTGCACGCTCGTTGAAAAGGAAACAAATTTAAAAAAGTGGAATAAAAATATATTAATCGACAGTACTAAAAAAAATTGAGTGAGTCAGTATGATAACATTAAAATTCGTTTATGTCACATAATCGACACATAGCTAGAGAAACACCCGCACAAATATGCAATGGCCTTTATTTTTGCTTATTCACCATTTTAAAGCTGGTGACCCAATGCCTGAGGTCCTGCTCGGCATGTTGCGAACCCAAGTTACCGAGTAATTGGCTCTGAAGTTTCGAACACCACAGGAGATATAATTTTTGTTATTGCTGTTGCTATTAGCGGAGCAGAGAGTTTAAATGATGACTGCTTACAAATGCTTCAACTCAACAGTCAATGGGGGAAAAAATTAATCGCACGTACAAGATATGGGATATTACAATTAAGTGACAGACACAGACATGGCCTAAACCGAAAACACAAAACGGAGAGGAAAAGAAGAAGATTAAACATAAAACAGCAGTCTCTCCACCCATACAGGATAACCCCGCCAGTTCAGAATTTACCAATTCAGCACCCCCCTCCCCAAATCAATCACAGCTAAACTCTTCTAAATGACAAAGCTTCAACGTAAAAGAATCTTGCTGGTGCCTTGTTTTGATCAAACAATAAACCAGAATACCCTCTAGAAGTTGAATTTCTTTTGACCGCATTTCTCCATCGAATGTGTTTCGATTTATGAAACTCGTCGTGTCTGATACTTACAGTTGCCAATAAAACACAAGCCTGTTTACACATCCCACATTCTCAATGGCGCAAAAGGTGCTTTTCACATGTCAAGATCCTATAACTTGCGTGAGGACCCTCAGATGTGTCATGCAATGTTACTTGCCAACCCATAGCCTTACCTAATTCTTGAAGCTCATCTACGACATCAAGAGAGTCCAGAATATATACTCGACCACCGGGTCTGAGAATGCGATCCATCTCGATCATGATTGTAGAAATATTACATCTGATGCAAAGAAAAAAGACCCGTGAGAAAATGACTGCCTACACCTTGAAATCCAATTCACTAGATTTCTACGAGACCTGATGAATTCAGCAAAGATATATGGGGGTACCTTTTCTTTTCAATGGAAAAGAGACCAGCAGCATGCAAAAAATCATAGGTTCTCGGGTACGTGTCAAATGATTCACACCTGATGAATACAAGGTAATGCCTTATGTATTTTTTTGACAGAGTGAAAAATGGAAAAGGCAAGCCAAAGACTGGAACGATATGAGGTATAAAAGTCACCATGGCATGACAATAGCATATTAATGACAATCACCAATTTCAACATCCAAAATGGGAGTCAATCACTTATATGACTTAATTAATAAGCAAAGTTGAGTAGTACCAATCATGCATGACACCTATAAGTCCGCGATCATATATGACAGGCAAGGTGTTGGGTTCACTAACAGGAACAACATTCATAACCCAGGAATTGAGTTTTTGATCGACAAATGCAGCTGCAAATCTACCAAAACCAAATCAAACAGTAAAAATCAAGCTGAATAAAAGAATATCACAACTGATCAATGAAAAATGAGATTATGTAGTTGAGATACCCTCCAAAGCCAGCTCTCATGTCCAGCACATTTCTTTGTTTTAACTTCCTCCAATGCCAAGCACGGACATAGCCCTCTATTGTTTCGTACCAGTATTTTGATTCTGCTTTGAATAACTCATTTCTTGCCATGTACGCATCAATTTGAATGCTCTGCAGCCTGTCTGGTGGAGTATGCAAACGGGCAGGCCATTTGGTAATATTTGCCCCATATCCATTTTCAGGAAGCCGAGTAATGCATGCCTTCAGATCAACATACCTGATGCGGAGAAAGCAATAACTGGTAATAACTGAGAAACTCATAAGAACAATCCACTAACTAATTTCAGATTCTCTTAACCATTATGGACAAAGAGAGACAAAAACATACAGAGAGTTATGAAACAAAATAAAGCCTATTAAACCTGTTACCAAAGAGAAGTTCCAATCACCAGAATATGTAAGAGAAGCACAACTATAAAATACCAATGGAAATGAAAAAGATGGCAAGAGGACTGTCTGAATACATTCGAAGTGAGGTGGGTGGCTGGGTGAGAGATTGGAGAAAATTGTTCCCATATCTAATATCATTTTGGTTGAAGAAATTCATTCAATTTATCATTATTATGGAATCCAGAGCATTTGAAAGAACAGTCAATTCATCAATAAGCAAGATTGATCATTAAATGCTCTTTTATAAATGTAAAGGTTTTACCAGCAAGAATTATAAGGTTCATCCTTATAAATATGCAGCAGAAACTTTCAGAAATCAAAATGCAGGATAGAAATTATACCAAACATTATCAGGGTCATCATCAGGATCACACAATGGAGGTTTTGTTTCTGCATCTCGGCTCAGGTAGCAGCTATTGTCAACAGGTTTTTGCCATATTGCAATGTACCCCTCCTTCTTGATAAGCTTCCAACAGAGATGGGTAGTAAGGTCAAGCATCTCTGAAGATACAAAGGCAAATGTTATCAATCACAGAAATTTCATCACTAACAAATTGTAGTAATATGAAACTGGATAAATCATTCTTCCTCGGTCATATGTTCTAAACTACCATTTATTGCTCCATCCAAGGTTGGCTAGGAGGTCATTTTGGAAGCACAATTATTTTGAGAAGGAAGTATCAATTATCACATAAAAAACTTACAAAATAAACAAATATTGTTCATTAGTAACCCAACCTAAGCAGGAAAAGAACATGGAAAAGGATTTATTCTTAGTTTATAGGCAGAAAAGGAAATTAAGTTAATTTGGAGTACAAGACCTTTAAATATTAACTTGCAAATACTTGATGATTGATACCTTCCCACTGTTCCTCTAAGACCTGCTCGTGTTTATAGACTGGCTGTGCTGCCCAAGCAAACCATCCTCCAGCCCGAAGCATCCTATTGACCTCAAGGAGCAAGATTCCATCTTCATTGTGATGTTTGAAAAGAAAAGGCACAATCACAACATGCCAAACAATCATGAATTGACCAAAGTAAAATGAAAAACACATGTTGCCATACATACACCAATAGAAATGTCATAATATCATAGCATAAAATACAATTTCTAATTTGATGGGAGGAAAGGAAAAGGCAAGGTAAAAGAAATCATTTGCATGGTTACAGAGGAAAGGTTCATGGAAATTTTCTAGCAGTTACCACTGGCAAACATAATGCCCCCAATGTTTTCATACAATCATTCTTCTTTGGTGCAAAAAAGCTTGACATCCAGGGCAACAGACATACCATCACGAGTCCAATTAATTCTACATCTTGAGCAATGTATCAATTCAAAGGCTTGACTTGGATATGGCAAACGATGAGTTGCAAATGCAGCCACCATTGCAGGTACACCACGCTCAAGAGCAAATTGAATCTGATTCTCATGAACATCTTTGGGAGCAACTGACATGGTTATAACATTCCGTGACACCAAATAGGCACCAAAACTTGCCACACCACATCCGACGTCAAGAACAACTCGAGTATGACTACCAAATGCAATTTCTGGGACCATCTATGCATAAGAATGAAATACAACAAATCAAATAAAAAGACACTCAAGCTTAATGAAACTGCTCGGACAAAGATTTTCAAACCTCAGCAATCTGATCCAAATATTTGTCTGCACCGTGTATGAACTGTGTACCACCTCCAGGAAAATTAAACTTGTCTTTCTTTTTGGAAATCCAGTTTTGACCTCCCTTGTCTTCAACCAGTCGTGCGTGAGGAACATTACTGTACCATACCTGTAACAAAGTTGCTTTTCCTATAAATTCCTTACGCTTAGCAAACCGTTTTATGATATAGAAGAACAAGCTAAGTACAAACCTAACAAGCAGTCAATTATCATATCCATCGCAACTTACCTTCAAAAATCCTAGCTCAAACTAGCAATTTTGAATCAGCGGCAGTCAACATTTCTATTTTAACAAGTCAACATTTTTCTAAGAAATTCAGCATGTCAAAAAGCAGCATCATCTTTAATCACTGAGCAACAATTCAGCAAAATAAGTTATTTACTTTCTCTGCTCGACTCCACTTATTCTACAAACAAACGAATACGTGCCCAGTTAAAGAAAGTTTTTTTTTTTAATTCAAAAATGAAAGATAATTAAAGCGGCAATACCCTTTAGGCGGACAGAAAGAAAATTAAAGAAAGTGTTTTTTTTTTTTAAAAAAAAGAAAGAAAAGATAATTAAAGCGGCAATACCTCGTCTCGACTCTGCGGCCAAGGAATTGGCCGACGGTACCCTCGAGGCGGCGGAACCAAGCAATTCAGCGCTTTCCCTCGTTCCGGACAATGGCGTTCGAATTTTTCACCTCTCTCCGTGGACGCCAACTTCTTAATCGCGTCCAAATTGTCCAGGCATGGAATATACTCCCTCATACTTTCAGGACACAGCCAAAATCTCTTGATCCTAACCCTAGAACCTTTATTCTCACTCTCGATTTCAGTCTCATTTCCCCAAGTCTCCACAAGCTCCGGATCAAACTCCCCCACCTCGAAATCATCGTTCATCTTTCCATCGCTATCAATAATCCCAAAATTCCGATTCAAATTGGGCGGGGGCGGAGGTTGGAACTGGGTTTGGGTTTGAGCTTGAGTTTGGGATTGGGTGTCATTTTGGTTCGGCTGGGATAGAGAATTATCGGTTTGCTTATGAGATATGAGAGCGGCGATATCGAAGAACTTATCGCTGTTAGGCGAAATCGCGACGGTTTCGCGGGGTCTGGAGAAGAAGATGAGCTGCGGGTAGCCGTTGGACCAGTGCTTGCCCAAGTAAAAGAAGGTAACGGAGAGGAAAGCAAAGGCCGCCATCTTTAGAACCAGCGGATTTTTTAAGAGATCCATGCTATACCAGCAAAAGAAAATGCTGTTTCTCCACGGCTACCATTAGCAAAACCCGCCCAGATCTTGGATCTGTTTTTAACTCCAACCCCTGTGAAATTAAATGTAAATAATATGATCCGAGTGTGATTAATGAATGTTACAGAATTTAAAATTTGTTTCTTCTTCTTCTTCTTCCCTTTTTTTTTTTTTTTTAATACTCAAAAAAGACCGGATGAAGTGTTTTTTCCAGCGCTACGGCGTCGTTTTTGTGGGAGCTTTACACACGGCGCAGTTGACTGTTGAGTGTGAGGTAGTGCTGTTCCCTGTTCTGTCGTTTTTGGACTTCAGCGACGTCGGTGGCAGCGTCGGTGGTCTGCTGTGCCGAGTACGTAATAAAAATACGTTTCTTTTTTAAAAAATAAAAATAAAAAATGGAGGAAATTAACAGGTTGGAGAAAAGGATGGAGGAGCAAATGGACAATTGCTGATATCAATCCTTGGAGAGGCCACATAATTGGAGTTTTTTTTTTTTTTTTGTCTTTTTCTTTTCACCATTTGTAATGATATGCCTTGATTGATTCTTGCCAATCTTTTGCCTTGTTTCTCCCTTTTAATAAAAACTTGTAAAATTATTGAAATTTTTAATTAATCATGTTAAAATATTTTAAATAATATTTTTATTAAATACTCAATTATAATATGATTTAATTAACAATAAACAATTTGATATGTTATTACACTATTAAATATTATAATTTTAAGGTTTGTTTTAAATATTAATAAATATGTCTAATTTAAATTATATATATATATATATATATATGTATATTTAATTAGTTATCTTTTTTTTTTATTTTCATGAAAAAATTTTATCTAAACATGTATAATTATAGTAAAAGGTTAAAAAATAAATAAAATGAATTTCTAAATATATAAATAATTTTAACTTTGTTGCTTAATTTTAGTGTTACATTTATGCATCCATAATAATATAAAAATTCATTATAATTAGATTATTTAGTTGACATAAAAATATAAAATTTTTATGTATTCTTATTAATATTTTTTGTCAATTAAAACATAGGAAAGTTTAAAAGAATCATTGCTTATCATGCATCATGATATTAGAATCATGCATAACATTATTTTGCCTAGTTGGCATAAATTCTTTAATCATATATTCAAAGAAAATTAGTAAGATTGATTAATAATAAGATTCTTTCAAACCTATTGCTAATCTTAGAATTTTTATAAATTACATTATGAGTGATGAGACCAAATATAAAATGATAGAAGTTATAAAAAGTACCAAACTTCTTGACGTTATACACACTAATATTTATAGACTTTTCGATACTCTAACTTTTAATGAAGAATTGTACCTTATCACTTTTATAAATAATTTTTCATGTTATAAGTATGTTAATTTGTTTTATGAAAATTTCAATCATTAGATATCCTTATGATATATATAAAAGAGGTTATAAGCAACTAGATAAAATGTAAAAATCATAAAATCTTATAACGATGATGAATATTATAGAAAATATAATGATTCACAGTAATGTGTCTAATTATAAAATTCTTTGAAAGTTATAACATATGTGTATGATAAGCTATATTAGGTACTTTTTAGCAAAATGTGTGATAGAACGTTATAATAAATCATTAACAAATATGGTCAAAAGTATAATGACTAACTTTTCCTTACTCAAATCATAATGGATATATGTAATTAAAACTACAAATTATTTGTTAAATAGGATTATTAGTGAAACAATTTAAAGAACTTCTATTAAACTATAAATAAGAAAGTACTTGGATATTTAAAGCTACTTAACAGAAATAAGAATCAATTTAATAAAAAACAACTCTCAAATGATCAGTGGTTACTTTAGTCATTATCCAAAGAAGTCTAAGGGATATGTAATCATAATGTAAAAATCATAAAAACTAAAAATTTAAAATTCAATATAAATGGTGATGTTAATAGGAGTAATGTATGTCAAAATATGAATATAAAAAATAATTAGAGTAAATATTTTTTTTTACTCATAATAGTTTATTTATTCACCATGATACTAAATGTTATTTCAAAAAAATTAAAGGACATTTAGATAAAGTGACACTTTTTAAAAGAATTAACTTATAATTGACTAATATAAATAAACTATAAATAGTAATATTAAGAAGATTTTAAAGAGAGAAAAGATTAGATATTTTAAATGATTATATAGTTTATTTATAAGAATCAAATCTTTTTCTTTTCATCATTTGTAATGATATGCCTTGATTGATTCTTGCCAATCTTTTGTCTTTTTTTCTCCCTTTTAATAAAAACTTGTAAAATTATTGAAAATTTTAATTAATCATGTTAAAATATTTTTAAATAATATTTTTATTAAATACTCAATTATAATATGATTTAATTAACAATAAACAATTTGATATGTTATTGCACTATTAATATTATAATTTTAAGGTTTGTTTTAAATATTAATAAATGTGTCTAATTTATATATATATATATACATATGCATATCTAATTAGTTATCTTTTTTTAATTTCATGAAAAAATTTTATCTAAACATGTATAATTATAGTAAAAGGTTAAAAAATAAATAAAATGAATCTCTAAATGTATAAATAATTTTAACTTTGTTGCTTAATTTTAGTGTTACATTTATGCATCCATAATAATATAAAAATTCATTATAATTAGATTATTTTAATTGATATAAAAATATAAACTTTTTATGTATTCTTATTAATATTTTATACCAATTAAAACATAGGAAAGTTTAAAAGAATCATTACTTATCATGCATTATGATATTAGAGCCATTCATAATATTATTTTACCTACTTGGCATAAATTCTTTAATCATATATTCAAAGAAAATTAGCAAGATTAATTAATAATAAGATTCTTTCAAACCTAAATTTTGCTAATCTTAGAATTTTTATAAATTACATTATCAGACCAAATATAAAATGATAAAAGTTATAAAAAGCACCAAGCTTCTTGAAATTATACACACCAATATTTATAGACTTTTCAATACTCTAACTTTTAATGAAGAATTGTACCTTATCACTTTTATAAATAATTTTTCATGTTATAAGTATGTTAATTTGTTTTATGAAAATTTCAATCATTAGATATCCTTATGATATATATAAAAGAGGTTATAAGCAACTAGATAAAATGTAAAAATCATAAAATCTTATAACGATGATGAATATTATAGAAAATATAATGATTCAAAGTAATGTGTCTAGTTATAAAATTCCTTGAAAGTTATAACATATGTGTATAATAAACTATGTTATGTACTTTTTAGCAAAATGTGTGATAAAACGTTATAATAAATCATTAACAAATATGGTCAAAAGCATAATGACTAACTTTTCCTTACTTAAATCATAATGGATATATGTAATCAAAACTACAAATTATTTGTTAAATAGGATTATTAGTGAAACAATTTAAGGAACTTCTATTAAACTATAAATAAAAAGGTACTTAGATATTTAAAGTTACTTAATAGAAATAAGAATCAATTTAATAAAAAAAACTCTCAAATAATCAGTGGTTACTTTAGTCATTATCAAAAGAAGTCTAAGGGATATGTAATCATAATGTAAAATTCATAAAAACTAAAAATTTAAAATTCAATATAAATGGTGATGTTAATAGAAGTAATGTATGTCAAAATATGAATATGAAAATAATTAGAGTAAATATTTTTTTTACTTATAATTGTTTATTTATTCACCATGATACTAAATATTATTTCAAAAAATTAAAGGACATTTAGATAAAGTGACACTTTTTTAAAGAATTAACTTATAATTGACTAATATAAATAAACTATAAATAATAATATTAAGAAGATTTTAAAGAGAGAAAAGATTAGATATTTTAAATGATTATATAGTTTATTTATAAGAATCAAATTTTATATTGGAATCAATAGGGATTTAGTTTATTTTTACAACCATAAAAGTATCAAATCTTATCATAGTATTAGCGGCTTAGTATGACATTAAGTTACACAAAATATATTTAAAAATTATCTTTCTTAATTAAAATCTTGAAAACAAAGTTTACATGAATCAACCTTAAATTTTTTTTCATTAAAAATAAAGATTAAATAGTGTGTAAACTAAGGAAGTTAAGATATGGATTAAAATCAGTTTTCCTACAATAATATATTAAGTTTAATGATATCATGAACTTATTGCTTATGTTTTAAGTATATTACATGAAATTAAAGAACTTTTTTAAAAGAATGTTAAAATGAGAAATATAAAAAAGAAATTCTATGTGATAGGAATAAATATTTCATAATAGATTATAATGAAAGAAGATTGTTTCATAATAATTGTTTTAAGAAAAATTTAAATAAGTATTTACCTTAGGTTATTATTAAACAAAAAGGTGACAAATTCAATTTTACACAATATTCTAAAAATGATGTGAAATGTAAAAAGGTAAAATCAATTTTGTATGATTTTATTATTAAAAGCTTAATGTATCTACGAACCTTATTAAACTAGATATCTTTTTTTAGTCTCAAATTGTTAAATAAGTATAAGAGTAATCTTAAAATGGATCCCTTCAAAGTTAAAAAAAAATTAAGATATTGAAGGAATAAAGAATTATAAGTTCATATGCAAAAGATCCAATCATTTAGAGTGATTAGATATTTGGATTTACATTTTATTAGATGTATTGGTAGTATAAATTCATTTTTAAGTCATTTATTCTTATTAAGAGAAAGAATATAATTATGGAATGATAAAAAACTATATATCATTACTTTATCCATTATAAAAATAGAATTTATGACATGATTTCAAGTTATAATTCATGTATTATGATTGTGAAACTTTATTTCAGGTCCTAAGGGTGTTGACAACATTATTAAACCATTAAGATAATTTCATATTAGTATTCTTCCTTAATAATAACAAATACTTAATAGGTACTAAACTTAATAAGAATTAAAATCTTTTATTATTAAGGAAAAGGTTTAGAAACAAATAATATTTATAAAATACTAATTGATCTTATGATAGTAAATCAATATCAAAGTTCATAATCAACATAATGTAGATAATATATTCTCAGAATAAGCCTTAAATGTACTAATAATAATTGATGATGTATAATATAATGATATTGTAAACTTATTAATGCGTTTTTGATACACATTATATATTTCTTGTTGTCTCATAATTATATGCATATTACTATTTTAAAGTAATAAGAAAATTTCTATCTGACGTTATTGTGAATCATTATAAAATTAATATATCTTATGAATCATGTATGGTATATTATAAATGTTATAATATATAAAAGGAAGTGTTCTAGACAAATAAAGCATAATTATTAAATAATAAAGAGAAAAATTACCTTAATTTTATTTATTAGTTTAAATAAGCATATATACTAATGATAAAAAACATTTATGATGCTATTTATGGTATAAATTATGTAATATTATTTTAAAATTAAGTGTATGAAATTTATTTTTGAAAGTCAAGTTTTCATTAAAGATCTTCCATGGTTCAAATATTATAAATATTCTTTATTATACGTTTGTAAGAGAGACATGGTGTAAATGACACCAATCATAAAAGATTAGGCTTGATGTTAGGCATAACCTAGCAATTTAGTAACAAAATTAATAAGTTAGTTAGGAGAATGAACATGAATTACATGAAGTTATTGATGTTGGACTTGAGAATGAACAAAATGAAAGTCAATAATAATATGTTTCATATAATTATAGGAGACTAGATTGTGGGAAAGGCAAATTGTTTTAACATTATCATATTAAATAGTAGGAATAATGGGTAGGTAGAATTAAAACTGACAAAGTAAATTTTGAAACCAATTTATTTTTATAACTATTTCTATAACAACTAAATTTTTAGCTTTAATAAAGGAACAAGCAATCATGCATTACTTTTTGAAGACTTGCTAATAAGAGTAACACTAAAGAAAATAATATAGGCAGTAGTAAAGGTGTTATCATTATAGTTACTTGCCCAATCAACATCACAGAAAGTATAAAGATTAAGAGAATAATTATGGCATAGTAAAATGCCATGGTTGAAAGTTTGCTTAAAGTAATGAAAAATCCATTTATTAGTAGACCAATAAGCATTAATAAAATTATGCATAAACTTAGAAAGGCAATTGATAACAAAAGACATATATGGATGAGTAAGAAAGAAATACTAAAATGCACCAATGACCCAACAGTATTATATGACATTAGTAGGTAAAGAACCATTATCAAGGCACAATTTTTTGAGGAAAAGAAAAGATTGTGAACATATTTAACATCAATTTTATGATGTTTATAAAGAAGATCAATAATATATTATTATTAAAAAAGAATAATGTTTTCAATAGTATAAAGAAAAATAGTGCCAAAGAAGATATGGAGATCATCAAGGTTGTTTGACAAAAAGTTAATAGCACAAAGAAGTGATGACAAAAGTTAAAGGACCATTATCATTATCAATAATAACAATGTCATTAATATAAATGAAAAGGAAGAGCAATATGTTATCTAAATATAAAATAAATAAAAAAGTGTTAGATTGATAATTAATAAACCTATAGTCTAAAAGAAATTGTTTAAGTTCATTATACTAAGCATATAATGCTTAACAATGACCATAGATGACCTTTTTCAATTGATATCATGATTAGGATAATGAGGATGAATAAAGTTTTGTAGTTATTGCATGTAAACCTTATCCTTAAGGTATAAGCATTATTGACATCTAATTAGTGAATAAGTTATCCAAATTGTGTGGTAATAGTAAGAATAACACGAATAATAATAGGTTTTATCTTTGAACTAAAGGTAGTATAGAAATTAAAGTTAAACCATTGAGTAAACCCTTTAACCACCAAGTGAGTCTTATAAAAATCAATTATTCCATTTGATTTGTGTTCAATTTTGTAAATTTACTTATAAATATTTATATTTCGTTTGTTAGTAGTAGGGATCAAATCTCATATGTCATTTTTAATAAGTGTATTAAACTTGTCACTCATAAAAACTCGCTAACAAGCATGATCTAGGCTTGTATAAGAATTGATGGTTTAAAAGACTCTAAGATAATAAGATAATCAAATATTTATTTGAGTTCGTAAATATTGTTTTGAGACTAGGTATCCATAAAGTAAAAAGGAGTAGGAGGTGAAAAATTTACAAGTTTAAAAGAAAAGGTAAAACTTATTGGTCAGAAAAAAATAGGAATGATGTAATACTATCGAAGGTCAAAAAGTCGGGTGTAATTAATAAGTGGATTGAAGGGTTTAGTATAACTAACATGAAGACTATAGGCATAATTAGACTTGACACAATAAATACTTTGTTTAAGGCAATAAAAGTGAAAAGGTATAGGATTATCATAAGAAAAAGATGAAGGATAAGTGTTAAAGTGAGAAGAAAGTCAGATGGAAAAGGTATATTTAGTTACTGTAGTAATGGAAAAGGAAATAATTATATACATAAAGGCATTTTCAAAAAGACTACATGACAAGAGGTACATAGGTCAAAACATTAATAATAATGATGAGAAAGTAAGTACCAAAAAAAAAAACATAAACTTTTAATTTAGGGTTTAATTTAGGTTTGGTATAGGGTTTAAGCCATGGATAATAGAGGCATCTAAACAACCAAAGATTGTTGTAATTAAGTGTCATTTTAAATAATACTTCAAAGAGATATTTGTTTTATAAAAGAGGGTAAGACATATAGTTAATTAGATAGATTATTATTTAATATATTAATGTCTAAAATTAAAGAGCTACAAAAGCATGATGGAGTAAAATATGAGTAATTTCAATAATATGTTTGTGTTTGCACTTTACAAAAGTAATATAATATAATATGGTGTGGAAGGAGGAAAAGTTAGGTGTTAAATAACATTTTACAGAGTATAATGTGTAAACCTTGTACTCTAGTCCCTTATAAAAGTAAATAGTTTGGATAAGTTGGCCAAAATATTTTTTCATTAATTTTTGGAATTGCTTAAAGATTGAAACAACACCAATTTATAGGTATATATGGTATAATGATTGACAAACCTAATGTAATATTTGAATTGATCAAAAGAAGTAACAAAAGTAAAACTCTATACCTTAGCATAAAACATCTCTAATAGTTGAGAACTTTGAAAAGTAAAGATGCAAAAAATAGATTATGACTTTTATTATGAGAACACAAGTTACATAAAGAAAAAGATAGACTTTTTGAGAAAGACAAATAGTAAAAAGACACAATACAATTGAGAGTTTGATGATAAAAATAGCTTAACCATTAATACCAAAAGAGAGAGTGCAAAAAGAAAGAGAAATGTTGAGTATAATGAGCTTAAGTAGATGATGCTATCAAGTTTATAATTAGCCATTTATAAAGATTTTCATTATTCCAACTTTGTATAAATTGTGCCCTTATGCTTAAATTCTTCACAACAAAGTAAAAACAAAAGAATTTAATAGAGGTGGAATTTGTCCTACAAAATAAAGACATAGATAACAAATTTCTTTTTATATAAGGTGTACACAAGATATTATTAAGTATAAAAGTGTAAGTAAGGATTGAAAGAAGACCAAAATATGTATGAGTTCTGAGAATATTATTACCATTAATAACTAGGATATCTTCCATATTTATATATAAAGATTGAAGAAACAAATTTTAAAAATCAAAAGTAGTATGATGAGTAACTTTAAAGTCTAAAAGCCAAGTACTAAAGGTAACTACAAATGGTCTTGTGGCAAAATTAGCCCAAGGTTTAAGAGAAAGTTATAATATGCAAACCTTCACCAAATGGCTAAGTTTGTCATAGATGTGCACTAAAAATGTTTATTAGTAGCATTAAAGATAGGATAGCACCGTTAAGAAGTAAATTTGCAATTATTGAATCCTTAAAAGTTTAATCACTAATTAGAAGCAAATCCATAATCATTGCTATGAGGTGCTTTTTGATACTAACTCCTATTAAAAGAGAAAAAACATCAATTAAACTATCTATTGGTGCTTATTAGTGGTCTAAATAAAGATTATTAGTTGAATTAAGTTGTGACAATGATTGACTCCCTCTTGGATGATTTATGTTAAGGAAAATTTCATGATTAATTAATTTTTTAAAGAGTTCTTAAAACATGATTGAGATTTCTTTAGCATGTATAATAGTACTAATTTCTTTGTATTCCAAACTAAGGTCAATAAGAATTTTGATAACCAACTCGTTGTTATTACAAAAAGATCCTACTAAAGCAAATTCATTAGAAATAATGCAAATTTCTCTTAAATAAGTAGCAATTGATTTGTTTTCTTTAACAATTATGACTAAAATTGCTTACAAACCATATATTTGAGTTTTGAATTTGTTATCATACGTAATGGTAGGGCAATCCTAAGCTTCTTTAATTAACTTTATCGTTATTATCATATAAACAATAATGGTATTAATAAAGGCAATGATGACATTATAGAGAATATTATCTTAGTAAGTCCAAAGTTTATATGCTAGTATAATAAGATTAGTTGGACAGGGGAACGAGCTATTAATATAATCTATTAAATCATATCCATAAAAAAAAGTTGTAAATTAAACCTTCTATTTAGAATAGTTTTGACTACCATTGAATCATAGAGATAATTAAAAGGCAATAATAAGTGTTATTGAGGGTGAGTTGATTAAGGTATTAATGGTGCCAAATAATTATACAAAGGTACTTTGGTATATTAAGATGGGTGATGATTATATAATGACTGTGTTAGTTGTTATATTTTTTACCATGGTCATAGGAGTGAGCTAAACCCAATACTCCACAAAAAGCTCTAATAATATATTAGCTCAAACAAACATATATGTTAGCAATAAAGAATATTTGTGATGCTATTTAAGATATAAAATTATATAATATTATTTTATAAGAAATTTTGTTCTTGAAGAATAATATTGCAAAAATCCTTTATGGTTAAAAGATCATATTAATTTTCTATTGGTCATATTTCTATGTCATAATTTACTTTAAATGATTTATTGTATTATGACATTATGATAAGATCATAAAAAATTAGTATTATCATTATTTACACATAATGATTAATGTAATAAATTTTAATTAAATAAAGTAAAAGAATGTTAGAATTTTCAATTAGTCATATTAGAATATTTCTAAATAATAATATTATTAAAGATTCAATTATAATGTAATCTTATTAGTAAAGACTAATTTTATATATGAATGTGTTATTAAGGATTATAGTTTCTAACTTAATTTAGACATTAATAAATATACTTAATTTAAACTATATATTGTTAGTTATCTTTCTTCCTAATATATAAAAAATTACATATAAAATTATGTAATCATATTAAAAGATGAAGAGGGAAAATTTTGATTATTAGTTTATGAAATATCCTTTATACATATCAATAGTTTTATTTTTCATAAATTTAGATATACTATTTATAATATTATTTATATGAATATATATAATTTTAAAATTTTAAAAATTAATATTTAATAATAAAACTTCATTTAAGTCATTGTAAAAAAATTATAAAAATGGAATTAAAATTAAAAAAAGTGATAAAACACTAATAAATTGTTAAAAAAAAAACTTTTACTTCAATAAATAACGTACTTATATGTATATGTATATATATATCAAAAGTATGATGAACACACTATCAATAAATAAAGTTGAAACCATAAGTAGAATTGTAACTCAAAACAAATACATAATTAAAAGGCAATATGGATTAAGGTAAGGGGTTACTTAAGGTGAAGGAACTGTGAAGGCATTGATTTGTGTAACTCTACATGATATGTAAATTAACAAAATTAAGCAAGAATTAAATTCACCATAAATAAAATAGTTATAGCATTAATATTTCTAAACGGTTAAAGTTAACTGTTTTAATGAAAATTATAAATATTACATAATATTAAAAATAAAAAAAAAAAACGAGTTACACCAAATAAATTCACTTCAATGTGTGATCTTTGGAGGTCACAAATTCCATTCAGACTAAGCTATTGCAACGAGCCAACAACGTGACTAACCCATCTTGAGGGGCGAGAGGCCCTAAAATGATGGGTTTTGTCAGGATAATTATTACTCTCCACGCAGCGAGTTTTTTAAAACCCAAAATAAAAAAAGAAAAAAAAATGAAAAAGAGGTTCTCGAGGTCTCTTCGTAAACTAGAACATTTATCAGCAAGAAACGCAATTTTTCCTCTTTTTTCTCTCATAATCATTTCTACCCTTTTCATGGTTAAAATTCACCAGTTTTTACTTCATCAATCTCTCTTTTGCCGCAATTCCCCGTGATTTGGTGATCATACTCTCTACAATTCCAATTCCTCCCTAATTCCCGAATTTTTGAAGTGGACCTCGTTCTAGGGTTAGCTAATCTTGGGAGCCCAGTTACGATTACACGAATTATTCACACCCCCCGCTAGGGCGCGTGGTCGCATCTGTCCTTTGCATCAATAGCCGTACGATTCGGCGAAATCCATGTGATCATGGGCGACTTAATGCCAGATTTAGATAAAGAGTCGTCTTCCAAGTCAATCATCGAGACGGTGAATGGCTCCCATCAGTTCACCATCAAGGGTTACTCATTGGCCAAAGGAACGGGAGCCGGCAAGTGTCTATCCAGTGATATTTTCACGGTGGCCGGTTACGATTGGGCGATATACTTCTACCCTGATGGGAAGAGCCCCGAGGATAGTTCCATGTACGTTTCGGTGTTCATAGCATTGGCGAGCGAGGGAACAGACGTGAGGGCCTTGTTCGAGTTGACCCTAGTGGATCAGAGTGGCAAAGGGAAGCACAAGGTTCATAGTCATTTTGATCGTGCCTTGGAGAGCGGGCCTTACACCCTTAAGTATAAAGGGAGCATGTGGTAATTTGCTTTATTATTCCTTTTGCTATATCTTTCGCGTTATCAATTTTTGTTTCTCAAACAATGTTCTAATTGTTCTTTTTTTTTAGTGGGTAATGATTTTCGATCTTTTGTTTACGTTAGCTTTTTTCAGTCATTAAAATTTTTTAATTATTTCATACCTTTTTGCTCGAGTGCGCATAAATTGCACATATGATTTTGATTTCACCTTGTGGTTTGAGAAATAATATTTTTCTTTCGGTTTTTGTTTTTGTTTTTTTCCTGGGAGAATGGGGAGGGGCCTTGTGGCATGGGTTTCTATTGGGATCGGAATTTGGAGTTACTTGAATGCTTACTCTCACGAGGGCTTCTTTAATAAATTGCAGGGGCTACAAGCGTTTTTTTAGAAGAACAAGCTTAGAAATTTCTGATTTTATAAGGGATGATTGCCTTATCATTAAGTGCACTGTTGGGGTTGTCAGAACTCGTCTTGAAGGACCAAAACAATACACAATACCTCTTCCATCTTCAGATATGGGCCAGGGATTCAAGGAACTCCTAGAATCTGAAGTTGGCTGTGATATAGTTTTCCGGGTTGGTGATGAAACATTTAAAGCTCACAAGTTGATCCTTGCTGCCCGTTCACCTGTTTTTAAAGCTCAGTTCTTTGGACTGGTTGGGGATCCTAACATAGAAGAAGTAGTAATCAAAGACATTGATCCTTCAATATTCAGGGTAAGTTTCTTGTTTCTCTTCCTTCACCTACCTGATATAGGGAAAAGGGAATACAAAGTTATTATATGTTGGTTTGCACAGAAGAAAGTCATTATATGTTTCTTGTTTGCAGGCAATGCTTCTCTTTGTATATACAGACAAACTTCCTGATGTACATGAAATTATGGGTTCTGCATCTTTGTGCACGTCCTTCAATATGGCGCAGCATCTGTTGGCTGCTGCTGACCTTTACAACTTAGATCGACTCAAGTTGTTGTGTGAATCAAAGTTGTGTGATGAACTCAGTGCTGAGACAGTGGCAACAACACTTGCTTTAGCTGAGCAGCATCAGTGTTCACAACTGAAGGCCATCTGTTTAAAATTCACTGCTAATCCGGCAAACTTGGGAGGTCTGTTTTGCTTGTAGCTTTTCAGCATTGCAATTTTTGGGTTATGCTTGAGAATTATATGGAAGATGATTTAAAATTTAGACATTCAGTATGGTTGCTTTTTGAAATGGAGAGAACTTTAGGGAACTTCTGGCCAATTTTAGATGTCATTGGTTGTGACTAGAACAATTAGATCTGTGACCACTCTAGGAAGGACCAAATAAATGAGAGTCCTGTTTGCATTGGTTGGGATATGTCCAACATAGAATTAAATTTGCTCAATCCTGATGGATAAGGAGAGGACAGAGAGAGGATGACCTATCACTTGAATCTTTTGTTAGGAGGGATTCAAATTGATTAGAGCTTACATCAAACTTAATTCATGATAAACGGAGAGATTCTGTAACTGACCCCAATTGAAGCTGGGATTAAAGCTTGACTGTTGTTGTTGTTTATTAGTTTTGACCAGAACATGCAAGTATGTCAACTCTTTTGGCTTGTCCATCAGATACCAAGATTGCCATTAATGAAGCTTTATCATTCTAACCTGTTTGTCACGGGGCTATTACTTTCTCCCCAAAAGGCAACCTATTAGGGTGTGCAATGCTCACGTTTATAAGGCCCAAGGATACCCTTCTCCTTGTGGGACTCCGTCACATTTTCCCCATCGAATCCATTGACATCCTCGTTGTGGACCGGGGCTCCCCTGCTTACTCCCAGGCCTAGAGCGCTTGGCAGCAGACATGGGATTTGGGATGGGCCGACTCTGATATTACTTGTCACGGGGGCATTACCTTCTCCTCAAAAGGCAACCTATTGGGGTGTGCAGTGCCCACGTTTATAAGGCCCAAGGATCCCCTTCTCCTTTCTGATGTGGGACTCCGTCACATGTAGCTGGGTTTGCCAAGTCCTGCATTTGTTTATCTTGGGGAAGATTGTCCATGGTACACTTAAGAGAGTATGAATTTCTTTAAGTATAATCTGGCTGTTTTCTTAGGAAGAGAAGACTGAATCACTAGTTAGGAAAAGATGGAATAAAAGGCCCTGGGAACTTTTGAAGAAAACTTGAAGCCAGTAAAGATCTTGTTCTTTAAGCATGCTGGAGTTCTTTGAAAACATTTTTCGATTTCTTTTTATAGTGGTAGCTTTGTTTTATTATGTATGCCTTAGGAAATGGATTTAGATATGCATTTTTTTAGGAGCAATTATGTGTGTCACATGGTATTGCAGCAGTGAAATTTTTTATTTGGACACGACTTGATCCTAGAATCCACCTTTACTTGAGCTGTATTTTAGAATTATGCCCCCTCAAATTGTATACCTCCTGTGTTTCCTCTGCTTTGGCAGTTGAAGGTGCCAATTGTTCTGAAAAGGTGCATAGTTGAATCTGATCTTAGTATTTTTTGTGTCTAGCAGCGGTAATGCAGTCAGAAGGGTTCCAGCACTTGGAGCAGTGCTGTCCTTCGTTATTGTGTGAATTGCTAAAGACATTTGCATCTGGAGATGAGACCTCAAGCCTGCAATCGAGTAGGAAAAGGAGTGGCAGCAGCATTTATGGGCTAGATCTAGTTACAGATGGAGCTGGAGCAGAATCAGCAAATCTCCAGAACAGGCGTGTTCGGAGGCGGTTCTAGGTGCATAGTCCATTTTGTGCTGTTATTTGTTAATGGGGTGGGTGTGGTAAATGTATGCCTTTTAAACTGGTTCACGTGACTTGGACTGGGGGGGCTGGGGGGGGGGGGGAAGGAGGAATATCAAAACCTTGATTCTGTTTTACTGATACGATGAAATCTGAGTAATGTACCAAGAGAAAAGGGCAAAGTGAAAACCTGAAGCCAAGTTCTTCCCTTATATTGGTCTTTTCTCTGCCATAATTCATGGACGCCATTATTCTCTACTTTCAACTTTAAGTTGAAGCCTCAATGTCTTGACCACTAGAGCTAAATCATTAGTTCGAAAAGGTACGTTGGATCTGTTTCAGCATTTCGTGCTGGTTAGATATGTAAATCTGGAGGGGAACCTGACTTGGCGGGCAGAGCCTGGTAGTAACGCTTATGAACTTAACGAGGAGCCTGCGCAAAATGGATAAGCTCACACAATTGGCACTTGTCACAACTTAAACATAATAGACTTAAAATGCTATGAATTTCAATACAAGGCAAATTTCCAGCATAAGCCTTCCATCTCCGGAGACTCTGGTAACACAAACAGAATGCCAGTTGCTGCGTCGTGATCAGGCACCCAAAAATGAAGGAAACATGGCATGGCATCAGTTCCGGTGTCGTGCGGGTATGCTGTTGCAAAAACGTAATATTGACCATGTCCATGAGTCTAGATTCATTTACATAACCAAAGAACTCCATTTTATCGTAATCAATCACATAGAATGGGCACGCTAATGACATAGAAGGAAGGGATTAGTTAGCTTTCACAATTCCTAGAACTGTAAAATACAATTTAGAGAGAGCCATTTCTCAATGGATTTAGTTGTTGGGGATATTTTGCTTCTGATTCCATTTCTCTGTGGATTTAGCAGGGGGCTTGCCTGTAATATTCTAACCTCGATTTGCTTTCCTCAGTCCCTGCATTTCCTTATAGGCTGCCACTGCCGACTGCCTATAACAAGGCTTGAAGAGAGCATCAAACGATTAGAGCCGTTCGGAGGGACAATCAAACGAATTGCAGATCGTGCAGCAGGGATCAAGGAATTGGGGCGAATATGTAAACAATTTCGGATTAAGTCTGGAAGTTTTAAACAATGCTGATTGTAAACAAACGAAAAATTAAAATAAGTTTTATACGTTTGGCTGAAGCAAAATTTTTGTATATGCGATGAAATCGGACTTTTCAAAGAGATGAGATGGAAACAAAAATATAAGGAGCCAGCGTTCAATAGGACTATGTTGGTCGATGCCACGTGTATGTAACATGCTTGAAGGCATCGTGGAATGCTTGATCGTTTTCATTTTCTTTTAATTGTTGTAATAAGAAGACGGAATTTTAATCATATGGTTTATCTCTTGATATATATACACGCTTCCAAGAGAAATTATAACAATTTGCAAAACCAGTTCAACCGCGGCTTATGATTTGAGATAAGCAAATGCTGCACCTGAAAACTGTTGGAATCAAAAGTTGGGAATCCTTTTGGTGGGATAAGCCACCATTGAGTACCAATTCGGCCTAGAAGACTTGGCATGAGACCAAACGCTTCATGGTCACCCCCAACAATCTACAATATTTGCAGGGTTTCTGGGATTCTCATTTTAAGTCCTAAATTCTTATAAAACGATAGAACTATATTTTAAAAAATTCATACATATTTAAAATTGATTTTTAAATTCTTATGCCGATGTATCATCAATCCGATTCATTGTTACTAGTCGCAGTGATAGAATTGTTGAGTGCTTAGTTTCAGCAACAGAAGGTTGATAGCGACTTGACCGTATGAAAAAAAAAAAAAAAAATTGATTCCATGACGTTCATGCATGAAGATCTTCTTACATGACGATGAGATGTGCAATCTTACTATATATATATAGGCTTTGGTATCAAAGTTTTGATAAAATTTTCTCAAATAAAGAGAAAAAAATTGAACGCATAGTCTTGCCTTAGAAAAACATTAGTTGGATTCGTTTTTCTTGACGGGGAATGACGTGGGTAACGTGATGGTATGCGTCCGACGGGATTACTCATGCATTCAATAAATAAAAATATGTTTCTATTAATAAACTCAAAATATATACTAAAATATGCAATTAACAATGATAATCATCCATATAAGCACGCATAAAAATATATATATATATATATATATATATGCAAGTACAATTTTTGGCAAAAATGCAAAAAGTCATCCATTAGATAGTAAACACATTCATGTTAAAAAAAATTTATATATTAAAGAATATCTACTTGTACTAATAACATATTAATGTGTGAACTTATAATAATATTAGTTAAGGAGTGCATTTTTAATTATATTTTAGTTAAAACAGAAAATTAAAAAAATTAAAATTATAAGTGTTTTTTTTTAATAAGAAAACAAAAGGTAGAGTTGAGCATTAATTTTTTTTATCTTGTTTTTCCTTTCAAAAAATAAAATAAAAAGGAGAAGTCAGAAAATTTTTAAAGGAAAATAAGTGAATTTAATAGATTTGTTAAGAAAAAAATAAAATTTGTAAAGTAATTGTTTTTCTCTCTCTTTGTTTTTTTTTTAATAGAATCAATAGGGAATCCAAAATAATATATTTCCTTTTCAAAGGAAATAAAGAAAAAAAATATGAAATTTAAATTTTAAAGAGTATTAATATGAATTATATTAGATGTTTAAATAAAATATAAATATTATATTATTGCAAAAAAGTTACTATATATTTAATAAATATTAAATACTACAATAGAGTTCATATAAATAAAGAAGGTCTATCCTACAAAAATTGACAATAGATACTTTTCATGTTATCTAGAATTTAGGTTTAAAAGAAACACAACAATAATAGTAGAATAAAGTTAAAATTTGAAAAAAGAGTGAAAACTGACTTGTAATAATTAAAATTTTAAAATTTCAAAACTTAAATTGTTACAAATAAGATTAAAATATGCATTATTACATAATGAAAATATTGGTTCAAATTAAAATTGAACAAATAAAATTGTTAAATTTTTTTTGTCACTTTTATTGCTTATCCTCTAATAATAAAAGAATGCCATCTAAAATGTTTAGTATGTTCAATTTCTGGATCTAGCATTAAAAATCAAATTAGTTATTGAAAAACTACAAAATTTAAGATTTAATTATTTTAATTGATATTAAATTGATAAAATTAATGTTTAATATAAAAAATATAAAAATTATAATAAATAAAATATAATTATATACTATATATATTTGTAATTTATATATAATAAAATTAAAAAACTAATTAATGAAATGTATTGATAGATGTAATTGATTTAAGTTAAATAAATTTAATACAAAGTATACTATAATTTATATATTTTTATTTTAAAATAATTCATAATACTTTTTTTGTTAAAAATAAAATATTTTAATATAAGGAAGATATTTTAGATTGAAAAATAAAGATCAATATAATATAATATATAAATTTATATATTTTTATTAAAATGTAAATAAATATATTATGTAAATATTTTATTTAATTTTTATGATTCATGTTTTAAAAAATTATGAATCTTATTTTAATAAAATAAAAATATAAAAACAATTTGTATCACCATTGTTAACCTAGTAATAAAAACTATTATTTATATTTTTTGCAACTTAAATTTAAGTCTTGTTATCTCTTTAATTTTAAAAAAATTTTAAATGCAATCAAATTGATTATTTTAAAATTTTTTTAAGACAACTAAATTAAGAAAAATCATATTATCAATTTTAAAAAAAATTAACGGCCTCTTAAGACGAATTGACTTAATTTTACCAATTGAGTCAACTAATCTAATTTAGTTTTTAAAACATTGTATCTAAGTTAAAAACTCCTAAAATGCTTTCAAATATTAATAAATATTTTAAATCACATATCAAGAGATAAAAAGAAAGAATTTATATAACACCCTTTTTTATTATATTGTAGTTACCGTACAGCTATAACAATATAGATATATTAAAAGGAATTAAATAAACTTGTATATAATTCTCTTAAGAAGGAGCATTTGTAATTAACTATTTTATTACCTTACGTTATTAAAAATAAAGTAAATAAATTTTAATTTTCAAAGAAGTAAAATTTAATTTGTACTTGTAAGTACTTTTTCTGTTTAAGAAACATTAAATAATATATTTTTTTCCTTCATATGCAAAAAGGAAAATTTTAAAAGGGAATTATATTATTTAATAAAATCATTTTTTATAAAAATAAAAAAGGGAATTTTTTTTAAAATTTTTGAATTAAGGATAGATTATCGAGGGAGAGGAAGTGAACAACTCCGGTTTTCTATGAATTTCAATATATATATATATATATATATATATATGTTAAAATGTCAAAAAAAAAAAGGGAATAAATTTGTATATTAATTCTTAGGAAAAAACTGATTTGATTTTAAACTTAAATGTCAAAAAGAGAATGAATACATCTTTTAAACTTAAATGATTTAATTTTATTTAAAATTTCTTCAAAAATGAACATCAAATATGAATCACACCATATTAAATTCATGTTATCACTTCTATACGCACGGGCTTTAACTCACTGTATCCACACGCAGACACGAAGTCATCAGAAACTGGCCAAGAGATCAAGTCGCTGGCAGTGTGGATGTAATTTATGGGGCATATTAGTGCATATAATTGTCTCGTCCTATAATGGTGGATGGGAGAAGAACGCACGTGAAGGAAAATATGAAATGAATCTCGAAAATTCTCCAGAAAAATGAAGATCAGAAGACCAAGTGATGCTAGCATAAATGTGACGTGCCAAAAGGATTACCGTGCAAGAACAATGGTTCAAAGTAATAGAACTCACGAGTGCAGGGCACAAGCTATGCAAAACGAACAAATTTAAGAACTTCTCGACTGTGCACTAAGAGGATGAGAAAGCAAGGGCTGATATGTTAATGCCTAATATAGTCTCATGTCACGGTCAAATCCGTTCACGGTCATTCCTCCATCAACCGTGATAATCTGTCCTGTAATGTATGAAGAAGCAGGTAGACAAAGGAATGCCACAGCAGACGACACTTCCTCTGGTTCTCCAACACGCTGGATAGGGGTCCGAGACACCACTTTATTCAAAAATTCTTTATTTTCGAGCAACTGCAAGAGGAAGAAACAGCGGCATTTGAGAAGATGCTTCAATAACATAATAAAGGCAATATTGAAAGAAACAGGCAATGCATCTATGCAGCCTTGAACATACTCCAGAATTCTGAACTTCCATTCTCCAGAGGGCATTTACAAATTACATCGGCCATTTAAAAATATGCTGAGGCAGCAATATGAAACTTAAGGAATGGGAAGAATTCTTACCTTTTGCTTGAAAAGCTCCAAGCCATTGGCAATCATTCAATTAATGAAAGCAAAACAGCCAAGCTAGGAAAACCATGCAATGGAAAGAACCCTTACAGTAGGTGGTGCAAGTGATCTAGATATTTAACAAATAACCAGCACCAGATATTGTCTGAACTACACATAATTGAGATTCAACAAACTTGCTAAATGCTGATACACAGTCCACTGAAGGCATCATAAAATATCTGAGCCTGCTGGGTTATAGGTGCCATTGGCTTCCAAAGAGCCTGTCTTGTATGAAACCATGTTATATATTTACTTTATCTTGACACCATGTTAGGAAAACTTACCTTCTAATGTACCAAAAGTAAGGCCTTTAAACATCCTAAGATGGGACCTTTCAGGATGCTAAAATAAGTTCTGTGGAGCAAAGATGTTCATTGAGTTAACTTCCAGACTTGACAATCGATAAACATTTTGCTACCAGTAGGAGATAGTTTCTATAACATGCATCAAGTTAAGGACAATTTGCTAAAAACAAATAAATTTAGAGCATTTGTGGCTTTTGCCATGTAGCAGGGAACTGATCAAATACATTTAATATCTCATGATTTGATCAATTCAAATGAAGTCTGTATGATCTGTTAGTAAGAATAGTAATGCCTGAGTTAATAGTTAAAAGCCAACAAGATTAATTTTTATTGGTTTGACTGTGATTTATGGCTTAGCTATGCTGGAATGAAGACAAGTTCCATATATAGAATGAGAAAATATATTCAATTCAATCATATACCAATAACTGTTTGAGCTTCAGTGATCTTAGTATATATACATCCCTGCTAAGTTGAATAGTAAACTCAAATAGTCATAAAGTTCAGGTCATTATGATTTTAGCAGAAATAAAAAAAGATCAGGTCTTTTTTTGGGTCAAAAATTATCCCAGGATGATCCCAATGATACTTTTTTGCAATTCTGTCTCAGAAAAGCCAAAAAGAACAAATAACATTAGAAATAGCCTCCCCCAACAAAACAATGAAAAAAGACACCAAGATAAAGAATGGGATTTTACATGGTCGACAAGTGGTGTTCTGGTATACCAGGGTGCAACACAATTGGTCCTGATATTGTCTTTTGCCCACTCACAAGCCAGATTTTTTGTAAGTTGATTAACAGCAGCTGGGAAAGGTAAATTGATTGCAGACTTTAGCTCTGCTATGTATCATATAACAGCTCATGCTCAAGGAAAAAGGAAACACAATCATAACTGTAACTTACCTTTACTAGTTCCATAAATTGAGCCACTACCTATATGCAAAAGACCTGCAACAGAGGAAATGAACACAATGCTTCCAGCTCCAGATGCTTTCAGAATAGGATGTGCCAGTTTGCTTAGATGGTATGTTGATTCAAAGTTAGTTGCCATGAGTTTATAAAATTCTTCATCAGTGTATTCAGTGGTCGGCTTCCTGATATTTGTACCAACATTGTTTACCTTGACATAAAATACCATGCAAATTAAATCTCACAATGGTGCAGGACAAAGACACATTCTTTAAACTCATAGTTACCAATCAAAGCACATTAAAAACAGTTTACTCCACAAACCACTGGGGTTGTGCAGCAATCGGGATTTCATTGCATATAAAGATGAAAGCAGAAACATCTGAGAGGAAAGATGTGCACTCAAAATCTTGCATCTTTGAGATTGCATTGGAAATCAAACGTGCTTCAATATAAAGAATCCTCCAGAGATCAATATACGAGTTTCATTACTTGAATAGCTTTTCATCCCTTTTCAACATGTGAATACAATGAACATTTGATTTCAGACTGACATAATTATAATCATGAAACTTTTTTTTTTCATTTCTTTTTTTTTTAACAGAAAGTCCACACCCCTAAGTGATCAAACGCTCTTTAGAGTTTGGAAAAGCCCAAGCAGCTGAGATCCAATTTCATCGGTCACCAGAATGATATTACAGCACTAACCAGAAAATCGGCGAGAAATCGATGATTCAGAATACAAATAGCCATATTAAAACATTTAATTACATAACAATTGTCAGTAGCAGCACACAGATTTTGTTTTCTTTGCTTTCAGAGGAAATTAAACGAGTGAATTAAGGATAGATAAGAAAAAAGTCAGAGGCTCTAATACTAAAAAGAGTAACAGAAGAGCACGTTTGACTTACAAGAATGTTGAGCTTTCCATCGAAGAGGGAAGCGACTTCCTCAACCAGCTTCTCTCTCTGAGGTGGAGAAGAAACATCGCAAACCGTGCCAGTGACCAGAAAACCCGCAGCCTCCCAGTCTTTCAAGCACCTATTCAGCTCTGTTTCGTTTCTTGAACAGGTGTGCACTGTTGCCCCTAGCCCAGCAAGTTCCTCAACAGTTGCACTCCTGATTTGAATTACAAAAATAACAAAGAACACCAAATTTCGGCATATGGGGCTTGTACGAACAAATTCTTAAAATCAAATCCAGAGAGAGAAAGAAAGAAAGAGAGCGAGACCCGATTCCACGGGTGCCACCAGTGACAAGAGCGGTGGCTCCTTGAAGCGACCATCTTGAGGCTTTGAAGCTGCTTCCCATCTTTGCGTTGACTTCTACCCTCCTGTTCCTATCGTAACCCTGTTATATATATATATATATATATATATTAAACTGTAAAATACGTCATGAATGATGGTTTCTTTTTCATAAATTTCATGTTTTTATTTAATATTATAATTTAAAGGTTTTAAAAAAATTAAAATTTTAATGAATGAAATATTTATAATAAATAAATAAATATTATCATTATTAATATGAAACGTCGCCTGTCTGAATTGTCCTGGGCCCTTAATGATGATCATCAGTCACCAAGTCCAATTTCAGATGGCCGAATTGTGTGGACGACATTCCAGCTTTCGGCTTCATCTAATCCAACATATGTTATTGAGACCTCCCGGCCTATGGGCTGGCCATGGACCCTCAGCTTTCGCCTTGTAATCCCCTGGCCTTTGCGCTGATTGCCTCGTTGGGTTCGCATTTGTCCAGAACAAATGCTGGCGGTCGTACTTTGGTTCTTGGGTGCGGAAAATGCTAATCTTAGCCGTACATGCTGGCGTTTGGGAAGTGCACGTATTATAATTTTAAAAATCAGACTCAATTGACAGAAGACCGGTAATTTGACATACATTTAGCCTAATTTGCTTAATTTTTTTTTTAAAAATCATTTGACTAAATTAATTCAAAATGATTTGACCCCATTACATGTGAATTGAGCATATTTTTATTTATTTTTTTATTTTTTTTAAAAATAATTTCATTATTCTATATATATATATATATATATTAATAAATTAAAAAATAAATAAATCCACCAATTCGACTATTAAGTCTACAATTAGATCAACAATCTTGATAACTAAACCCTAACCCTTCTAAGGGTTGGCGTCCGATGGAATTTTAATAATTGTGGTAAATATCCAAAGCAAATTAGTAAAATTAAATAAAAAGACCAATGAACTTCACGTGATTTGGAATCATAAATGGATTTTTTTTTTGTTCTTATGAAACGTGCCTATGAAATTAAAAAGGAAAAAAAATAATATGCCCCATCAAGTGGCAAAGTCTTTTTTTAATTTTAATTTATTTTCTTATGTAAACAGACATGTAAATTGTCTAATTTAAATCTAGTTCTTTAATATGGCCATGACTATAGTTTATAAATTTTGTTAAGCATGTTAAATTATTTAAACAAAAAAATCATCATTAAATATTAATTTTAAATGGCTATAGTAAAATTTGTATTAATGTGCTCAATAAATACTCTTTATTTTTTAACATTCTCTTTAATAGTAAAATACTTTAATTCTATATGGTTAATACCTTTTAAATATTTGTCATTTTTAAAGAAAATATGATTTACAAAATTATTACAAATAATACCTAAGGGCGACTAGCACATGACCTAGGACACTCCATGAAAATTATTTTTTTATCATCCTATAAATTATATTGTAATTATTATTTTATAATTTATTTATTAATTTTATAGTATTTTAGTTAAATTATTTAGAAAAAATTTTATAAGCTATTTGAGATTCTTTTTATTTTGATTTGCTTTAGAGTAATATATTGGTTAACTATTAGATATTTTCTTATTTAGATTAAAATATTTTTTCAATTAGATAGATAATTTCATTATAAATAACTATGTAAACCTATGAGTTATGACATCTTACAAATAATAAAATTTTATTATCTTATAGATTCCAAAAACACTCTTTAAAAAGTTCAATTAAGTGTTGATTTTTTATTATCTATTTTTGCTTTTTCATCTCCAAGTTTAGATTTACCTTATTTTATATCATTACATAATTTTATGTCCTATATTAAATGGTATCAAAGCAAGTTTGGCCTGTAATGATATTATCTTATCTTATCGCGCCTATGATAATCTCTTAAACTATGAAAATTGTAAAGGGAAAGTTCTACTTAAAGCAACTTTACAAGATCATAAATGCAACAGATCTTATATTGGAGTCATTCATATACATGTTTTTTATTTCAAAGATATTTCCTTCTTTGATGAAAATTTCATTATTAAATATTTTATGAGATAGTTAGTAGAAATTGAGACTTATTTCAAATTACAATGATATTTGTGAGGAGGGGTAAATGACTCTTATGTATTTTAAATTCCAAGATAATGCAGTTAAATGATAAAATGATATTCAATATTTTCAATTAAGATGTAATAAATTTAAAATTTGATCATAAGTAAAAATGAAAAATTTATTAGTATTGGAATTTATGGTAATGATATGTTTAAAGAAAGTTTATAAAGAGATGAAATATAATTTACTTTTTATTTTCTACCGGTTAAAATTGAGAAAATAAGTTTAATTTCTAAAAATGGGTTATCTTGTCTCTATACCTAATTTTTTAATAAAGTATTAGTTAAAGAAATGTCTCAATAAAAAGAAGAAACATTAGTTGATAATTAGGTATTGATTGAGTCAAATAATTCCTTTGTATTAATAAAGATTTCAATTAGGATTAAGCAAGTATAGTATCATATATGAATTTTATCAACTCAGAAAGTGGACACATAATCTTTAAGTCTCAATATTTGATTAATTTTTCATCCTATTATATTGATTTTCTTGAAGTAAAGCATTAAACAGATGATAGTTTGGTATTAATTGCTCATATGATGGTTAATAAGAGAAATTATTATTTTATATTAGAGATACTAATTTATTCAAAATATTTGTTCTTATGACATAGAAGATGTTAATTTTTCATTATCAACTCGAGTGTAAGTTTTTTTTTTTTTTAAAATAGAAGGCTTTGACGTAAGATACACAATGAAGATTATTTTTTTATCATCCTATGAATTATATTATAATTATTATTTTTTAATTAATTTATTTATTTTAATTAGAAATTTTAGTTAAACTATTTAAAAATATATATGAACTATTTGAGATTCTTTTTTATTTTGATTATTTTAAAGAATCTTCTTAATTAATCATTAATTATTTTCTTATTTGAATTAAAGTAATTTTCTAATTAAATAGATAGTTTTAGTTATAGATAGCCATATAAACTTATGAGCTAAAATATTTCATAAATAATAAAATTTTGCAAATCATTTTATTCTTTTTTTAGAATTATTATATTTTTTGATGGATTTTAAAAAACCTTTTTAAAAGGTTTAATTGAGTATTAGTTTTTTATTATCTATTTTTGTACTTTTATTTTGTATTAAGTGGTATCAAAATTTGGATTTACTTTACATGATATTATCTGATGTCTTCATACTTTCGTCTTACATTACACCAAAATGATACCTTTTTTATGGTTAGTAGCCAACATTTTGAAGGCTTTGAAATCTATAATTAGGCTTTCTTAAACAACCAAAATATGTCTTTCTTCTTCAAAAGCCACGATAACTTACCCAAACATAGTTGAATCAATGTTAAAAAATTGGCTCAAGCACACTTTTCCTTAGGCCTAACAAATTATACAAACTTAGTCTTTCATTTTCCCTTAATTACAACAAATATTTAAAAAGGATAAAGCACTCCAACAATAACATAAGAACTTATATGAATAATGATAGAGGTTAGTTTACACTTGGCATTATGGTGGCAAGTAGATATCCAATTGAGAGTAATTAAAAAAACAAATTTAAATTCATTTAGTTTGCAAACTATAGACAAAGCATTAATGGTTTTTGACTTGAGTTTACAAATGTCTTATCATTTCTAATTAAGGGAACTTATGGGGCACTATTAAGACACTATAACTTATAACACTATGTCATGGATATGCCTACGGTATTTTAACAATATGGTTATAATAGAAAAAAAGAGTGGACTAAGGCTGATTAATAACAAGGATAAAAAAACTTTTGTCAATTTTCTTTAAGATTGTACATTGTTAGAAGTTGAATTTAATGAACTATAATTTACATAAACCAATAGGCAAATCAGAGAGGTAATGTCTAAAAGAGATTAGACTAATTGACTACAAATATAGAATGACATAAATGTTTTCTTGAAGTTCTTTTCTTAAGTGAAATACAAATAAGATTAGACCACAATCCTTTCTTCTTAGATACTAACAAGACTTATGTTTGGAGGAAACTATAATTCAAATTTGAATCCAAATGGATAGGTTTGGTAAACCATGACAACATTATCAAAAATAGGTGACATAATGTAGAGCAAAGTTTTATTAATTACATCTAAGTGTTTAAACTCAAAAATTATAAGAATTTACTTAAACATTGAAATAAGATACTATGATAATACTTAAAATTGAATAAAGGAATTAAAAAATAAGTTTGAAAAAAATCCAATAATGCCTAACCATCGTAGATGCATAAGAAAAGAAACTCTAGTTACTTAAAGATATATATATTATTAACAAAATGAAGAAAATGTATTGGTATTAAAGGTCTCATATCATTTAGTTGAACTCTAATGATTACAACTTTCATATTTTTAATGCGTGAGATTTAAAGAAGAAAGAGGAATTAAATTATGCATTTGTATAATAACCATGGAAATTGGCTTAAAGAGGGGATGTAAGTAATAACAAAAATTTATAAATTCTTTGAAGAGCTATAAACAAGTCAACAATCATAATTAAATAAGCAAATTTTAGCCAATATCCTATCTTTAGTCATAAGGGAGATGAATCAAGTGCTTAAAGCACTAATCCGAATTAAGGAAATAAAAGCAACAACATTCCAATTAAGGGCTAGGTTATTAAGAATGACATTGTAGATATAGTATAAAACTTATTCCAAAAAGGCTTTTTGCTTAAGGAGTTAAACAAGATTTCAATAGTCCTTATCTTAAAATGCATAAATCCAAAATACATAAGAACTTTAGACTAATCAACCTTTGCAACTATGTATATAAGATTATTTCTAAGATTACTATGGATTTATTAAAAGCATAGCTACTCAAACTTATTTCATTATTGTAAACTGTGTTTGTTCTAAGGAGATCCATTCAAGTCAAAATCTTGATCCCACATAAAGTCTTTCATCTATTAAGGAAGAAAATGATTAGGAATAGGAGCATAATGATCAAACTCAACATATACAAAACTTTTAATTATGTTAAGTGGAGTTTTTTGGAATAAGTGCTAAAGAAGCTTGGATTCACATCAAGTTAGGTTCACTTAATTGTACGATATGTTGCCATGTGACATACCAACTTGTAATTAATGGTGAAGCTTAATCTTATTTCAAATTGATAAGGGACAATTAGCAAGGCAACCCTTTATTTCCATATTTATTTTGAATGGTCTTGGATGTAATATCAAGATCCTTATGTCATACAGTGAAAGTATTCACTATAGCTAGGTTTTGATTAAGATTGCATTATCCTATGCTCTCTTATTTATTTTTCATGGATTATACTATTCTTTTTAGGGCTATTATTAAAGAAAAGGTTAAAAGATTGATGGAGTTATTTGATTCCTACTATAAAACTCCAAGTCAAGCAATTAATAAAGCTAAATCAAGCATTGAATTCAATACCGAAAGGACATATAAGTAGAAATTTGACAAATGGTAAGAGTGAAACTAATAGTCAAAAAGGAACATTATACTAGATTATCAATAATGATCTCTAAAAATCACAAAGAATGATTAGAAGGTGTACTTTAGTACCTATAACAATTTTGAATAATAGAGATATGTCACGTAAAGATGATCATTAAAGGAAAAATAACAAGTAGCTAGTGCACTTGAAGGATTATAAATGTCAAGATTTTTTTTAAGCAAAAGGACACAAAAAGTCTCTTGAGCAAATTTATGCTTGTTTTTAGCTTTGTGCATTTGGATTTATAAGATTTCTTACACTTCTTCATACTATCTTACATTTTCTCTTGAGATTATGGTATTTTCTTTTGGTTTCTTGGCAAACAAATGTTGGATTGTTGAGTTGTGAACCCATTTTCTATCTTATAAGTCAAATTCAGCCATAATTTTGTCCTGTCCATCATTCTCTTCGCATTAGCTTTTGATATTATTAGAGTTAAATTATTCTTATATCATTTAACAGAATTTCTCAATTAGTATATTTATTAGTCACACAAATATTTTTAATAACATCTTTTTTACTCCTTTTTCCCTTTTATTTTTATACCCATGATTATCAAATCAATAAATTTCATTTTAACTTAATTTTCTTTCTACCTGTCCTCCAACTTTTTGTTGCTTATCTTTTGACTTTTTTATTCTGATTTTTTTCTTTTTTGCTTTTTTTTTCTTTTCACGTGTTCTTCTTATTTTTCTTTTTCTTTTTCCTTTCCTTTTTTTTTCTTTCTTCCTTTTCCTACATCAATCGCGATCTGCAAAACAGGAGCATTTGACAATGGATGTGGATGCCAACGACAAAAATAGGCGGTCCAATGACTAGCTATGGCTACTTCGGCAACTGTTGTGACTATTCTTGTAAGATCTATATACTTTCTTATTACTCAGATGAGATACCTACTTTAATATAATTACTAAATGAGTTATTGGTTTTAATAATTCTCCAAGCCGTGGCACCTAGTGGCAATCGATGGCAGCTTCCTCTTCTTTGGTTATGAGATCAAATCAGTTACTTATACAACTCCCGGATATGAAACTAATCAAATATCATGGGGTCCTATTATTTTAGGTTTGGTTAATTATTATTGTTTTTTGGCTTGACTCCCTGAGTGGAACTCGAAACCTTTAGCGTGAATCGTTCCTTTTTCTACACATCCACAAGCCAATTTCGAGTCAAGGATGGTTTCCTCCATTGAATGTTTTTCAAGGAAAACAGGATCTACCGTCTAAATATGGTTTGAACATTCCAACATAATTATTCGACCAAAGTGAACAACAGAAAGCTAACCTAAGCGACTTATGGCTTGCTCTCATGACAAAAGGATTGAATCCTTATGGCCCGGGTTAGTTAATGAAATAGACTCTATAATTGGACAAAAAGTATAGGTATATATTTTATTGTTGGACACGGACTAAACACAAAGCAAAATCAACCCCATAAGCAAAGGAAACCACCCTTCTGTATTTCCTGTACTTCTTACACTGTCCAGTCCAACAGACTAGATATTGTTATTCAATTGACAAGACTAGCTGTACAAAGGGACAACGACCCATGCATCGTGTAACCAATGGAGGTAGAGCCATATTTTCTTTTAACAAAGTAATAGCCTATGAGGTATTAGAAAGAAAGGTGGATTACGAGTCCGTATACACCGCATAGGGCGCCAAGCACCCAAATCTCACATACTGTGGTGGTTTGAGGAGGGACACAAAATTCTTGTACCACCCAGGCAGAGCCATATCTATTCATAGAACACCATCCAAAATTTCATTTCTCCCAATATTCCAACATATCTTTGAAAGCAACTGGAAAACAGGCATATGATGTGCCCATGTGCAACTTCAGGGCGTCTCTGTCATTGCATCATAAAACACGGTGCGGTAATTCAGACTCATAAATAAGTGACTTCTTAACCTCTACATCAGAGAAAAACTCCCCCCAGCCAATACCCCTTGGACTTCTCTTACACCAATCAAGTTTTTCATAGAAACTCAATTAAAATGCTTCTTTCTATTTGTATTTATCAAAACCCACTTAAAAACTGAGAACCCAACCAAAAAAATCACGTAGAAAGGCCAGAAAGTCTTCAATTCCCTCCTCGTGTGGGAAGAATTTGTTTGGCAACTTAATTCCCTGTATGTACAGCCAGCAATATCTCAGTTTCTCTCTAAAAAAAAAAAAAAAAAAAAAACCAACGTTAAATCAAAATTCGATTTTTTTAAATCATTTTCTCCCGTCAAGAGACGTTGAAAATTATATTGAAGAAAAAAAACAAACAACAATGCAACACTGAGTAATCGCCGTGTATTGTGGAAGAACCATCTGTATCAATATCGTAGGGTGGCTAAATGGCTTACTGAATTCCCAGGACCAGACTGGTCTAAGCATTTAAAAGATTTTAGAGTATTTTTAGGCTTCTAGCTAGGGTTGGTTGCTGGCAGTGTTGTAGCTTTAGCCTAAGTTGTAATGCGTCCATACAAAAGTAGAAACAAAGGACGCGCAAATAGTATCCATGATTTGATGTACGTAATTTATTTATTTATTTAATGTTAGCTAAATTATGTAATAATTAGTAACTATTTTGTCGTCTAATACTTAATTTGATGCCATGGAGTCGGTGAAATTTTTGTACTGTTTTGTTGAGGTTTTGAATGAATATCAAGCAGCTAAATAAGGAAGAAAGGAAAATAATTCTGTAATTTTTGCTACATACAACTCTCACTTTCTGCCAGATCACAGAGAGAGAACGTTTTTAAACAAAATTTAAACTGTATACATGTGATTGGAATTTGCAAGTAAAGAGAAAATAAATTGTTGGATAAGTGATGGTGCCACAGATCTTGGTGATGGTAAAAAATACAGGTAAAAGGGGAAAGTTGAAGCTGTGGTTTGCCCCCCTCTAATGTTAGACTTAATCCAACATGTAGGCATATGTATGCATGTGTGTCAATATATATATATATATATATATATAGCTGAAGTGACCCACAGTCAGTTCTTTCACCCTTTCAAAACCCAACAGTGTTAATCTCATCTCTCACTTCGCTTTTCCACTCTATCTCTCTGTGGTTTAGAGAGTGCAGATAACTAACAGTAGTTCCCAAACCAAAAGAAGAGTGACCTGTTTCATCACCACACTTCGGCAAAAAGCTTTGATCTTTTACCGACCAACACCCGATAGATTTGAGTTCCCACTGCCCACCTTTATCTTTTGCAAAAGATAAGAACCATGTGGCTGTGGCACACCGATAAACTTGAGTTAATTTTTGAACTATGCGTTGCAACTTTGAATCTTTAAAAACAGCTGTCCTTTTAAATCTGTTGCTTTACCTTGAGTAGGAGAAATAAGGTGCGACAGTGCTGACTTTTTTTTTTTTTACGTCTTTTAATAGACTTAGCTTAATTTGGATGGGTGGGTGCAGGTTTTAGTAAAACACAAGGCACATGTTCATCGGCTTCTAAATCCCCAAATGCATCATTCATGCACGCACATGAAGCTATGAACATATAATCTTTACTACTTCTGTATATGCTCATATCTTCAAACTAGAAGGTATTAAGAATGAAGCACAAATGCAGCAGATGGTGAGGAAAAAAGGTTTAAAGATAATCTCGTCATCTCGTTCAAATTAATGCCATTACAAGAGGCCTTCGCCCGTATTTCATTGGATGAATCAAAGGGAACTGGGGGAAAGGAAACAAGAGAAAAGGGAAGATAATTTCCTCTGTTCCTTCGTCTTGTGGGAGAAAGTAGCTTATATTTCCAAACCTAAGCAACCGTAATCTACTTCCCCTTGGGTGGCTCACCAAGCCTGAGCTCAAGATCTACTTCTCCCATGGAGCTAGAAGTAGGTTGACTTGTCTCGGATTGAAGAGCATATCTACTATTTGTGCCAGGCTTGATCAAGAATGAGAATGCCGAAACATTGGTCTTTGGCCTTTTACAACTGCTTCCCTCATCACCACTGCAAGAGCTAAATGGTGGATTTTGACTAATAATAGAATTTAACCCCATAAGCAATTCAGTGTCAACTGAATGATCATGACTTAAACTCGTAGAATCTTGCTCCATGTGGTTCTTTTCTTGATTTGAATTCCGTGCGCTTTCTGAAAATGCAACTGCTAAGCAATCCGACCCTAGTATATTGTAGGTAGAAGGAGACGCTTTGAGGGAAAGAAAGGTGTGATCGCTTAAATTTTCTCTGGTAGGCAAAGCCGAAAACCTAGAAGATGAAAGAGTGCTGCTTGACACAACAATACCAGAACTAGAATAAGGGTCAAAACGGTCATAATCCAAAGTGCTCAACTCAGATGAGAAAATACGAGGAGACTCCCATAATGATGGAATAGAAACAGTTTTGCTAGGCTCATGATGTTGTTGCTGATGAAAAGCATCATCATCTTCATCCTGGTGGGAACTAAGAGATTGTCTAAGCCTGGCTCTATCCCTCCTGTGGACATTCATATGGCCGCCTAGAGCTTGAGCTGACCTGAACTCTCTTTTGCAAAAACCACAAGAATAGCACCTTGGAGGCCATCTGCATCCCCCAAGAGGCGCAGCAGCTTCTTCTCCGAAAGCTTTCTCTTCCCACGACGACTCGTTGTTGGACTTCATCGATGCTTGATAATTCGATGTAAATTTCGGTCTATTCTTCGTCCACATCAGGTATTCGGCTCGTTCCATATATAGTCAGCTCTCAATTAGAAATCAATATATGGATTGAAAAGGAAAATAGAAGAGAAAATCAAAGGCTATATGAATATTTTGATAAAAGGTTTTTAGGTGCAGTGCAAGAGGTTGTTGACGCAGATGAAATGGGATTGAAGATCCATAATAATTAAGCAAGCACCATAACGTTATATATATATATATATATATATAAACATTCGAACTTGAGAGTAAGGAGAAAACGAAAAAGATCAACAGAAAAAGTCTTCTTAATAGAATAGCTAGCTTTATGGGGTGTTGGCTAGCTTGCACTTGGTTGGCGCTTGCAGTGAACTACACTGTTGGTTTTTAGCTGATTCGACGAATAGTCTTTGTTAACGGGTATTGTTTTGGCAATTCTTTTTGCATTTCTTGGGAGACACCGCCAAAGCGACTGTCAAACATTTCATCCACATGCATATGAAAGAGCTAATGCTTAATTAGAGGGCATAATGATCTGTCGGGGCAATGTAGTCAACAATCTAGACACGAGTCCGTCCAAAAAAGACAATTTAAGTGTAAGAAAAACAAGACCCTTGATAAAAACATGCGTTTGTCAAACGGACCATGTAATATACTTTGCTTGTTGGTACCGGAACCTATTGTGCGACCAATTATTGGACTCGTCAAGTGCATTAGAATCCCCCCCACCCTTTTTTTTTTTTTAGTATTACGACCAATTAATATTACATGTTAGTTTGAATGCATCGAACTAAATTTATTCTCGTTTCTTGAAATTATGGGGTTAACAAGACAACATAGAGCTTACATAAATGAGAAATCATCGTACTCAAAAGACAAGGCATAATTCTCTTTTGTTTGTTTGTTTGTTTGTTTTTTTAAAAAAAAAAAACATTGCAAAAGTTTAATTAGATCTTAAGTTAAATGATAAAAATTGTTTTTTTTCGCCAAATAAATCTTCATTGTTTCTATTTCTTCTATTTAATAGATTTGAATACGAGACCTTTAATTTGGACACCCCCCAAAATATATATATATATATATATATATATCAAACCTTTGATTTTATACTTTAATGAAGGTTATTCGATAACCCTAGTTATGACCTGAAGTAACAATTAGAAATTACTAATTTGATATAGTTTAATTGATGACACATACTTTGTTAAGCATGACGAATTTTTCATGGGATTCCAAGACAAATCTCTGACAAAGCCTGAACCAAACATATATATATGCTATCACGTAGATGGTTCTCTCGGAATTGATCTAAACCATTTAAAAGCCATAATTCTCTTATTAAAAAGACCAAAAAAAAAAAAAAAACAAAAAGGTTTTCAATGCCCACTTGCGTTGGGATATGGCAATTCATACTCATCCAGTAATAGGAAAAATTATATTTAAAAAAAAAAAAAAATCCCCTCCCGTTTGGGCTAGAATAAATACTATTATAATATGATAGTTGATCAAATGCCCAAGACATTAAATACGTACAAAAGCGATTTATTCAAGAAGATAGCTAAGCAGACAAAATCCAGGGAGACTAAATCAGAAACGACAAGCAATGGCGAAAGATTGGTTAGACATTTAAATTTTCACCAACCATTATCCCCATTATTTGACTAATCTATGATAATACAACAGGTAAGTGTCGCGTTGTTGTTGGATCTCCCGTTTTCTCAACTGATCAAGTTGCTCGTCGTAAAGTTTTCAGAATTCTGATTGGTGCGAAAATACAAGAATTTCACACTTTATTGATACATATGAGACAATATTTGATAAATGTATTTAGTTAACTAATGGCTGCACATTTTATTTGATTTTTTTTTTGCCCCAAAAATAGGCATAAATGTATACGTCTTAGTAAGAATTTTGAATTTATTATTACTATAATGCTTCTAAAACCATTAGCTATATATTTATGGGGATGACATCTCCATTTCTTATATGGTGCAAAGTACAAGCTGATTCTCCCTCGCATATTGAATATATCATACTACAATTTTTTTTTTCAATCTATTAGAAAACACGTGGTCGTAATAGAGATAGTTCTTCCTATTCTAATATAATTTTTTTTATTATTTTTGGTCCCCTCTGCCATCCCCCCAACAAAATGAGGATGCCACTATTCCTGTAAAAGGCATAAATGAGTACATGGATGACCAAAATACTATAGATGGGGTGCATGACTCTTTTGAAAACTAATTTTTCTATTGTTGCCATAAACGAGAGCATAATTAAACAAACTTTAGTTCTATCACAACCCTTGGCAACCACCATTCGTCATTTCATCTATCTACAAATAATTAAACCTGTTATGTGTTATTGCATCGTAGTTATGTGTGGGGTTTGCGTCCAAGCAAATATTAAATGGAATAGGTCTTTGCGACTTTTATCTTTAATAATATTCACCTTAATTTTTTTCTACAAAAATTTTAAGATGTTATATGATTTTCTTTTTCATTTGAAAAGAAGGCCCATATGAAGACAAAATCAAATTACAAATAAATCGAAATAGATTTAGTTGGTTCATACGGCAACTCAAAAGAAGTGAATTGAATTTATTTAGTTTGATTAATCAATTTCCATTTAATTCTATAAATAACAAGTAGTAGATGAGATGAAAGAAAAAAGTGTGTATGGTGATGTATAGTAATTTGATTCAAATTAAGAATTTATATTTATAGTTCACATTGTCACTTGAAATTTTAATTTTACTAATTTTTTTTTTTGTGGAGTGAAGACTACTGTTAATACTAAATTCCTTTAATCTTAATTATAATAAGATTTGTATGAAATTTTTATAAGATTTAGTATTTTTTTACAACTTAAAAATTCACATTCTATTACTTTCCTCTCTAAACTCAACTTTGTTCTTAAAATTTTTGCCCTTGACTTTTTTTTTCTTCATATGTGTATTCTATAAAAAAAATTCTACAATTTTTTTAGAAATAAAAAATAATACATTTTCATTTCTTTATATTAAGATAATCAATTTTTAAAATAAAAATTGTTATTTTCAGACATTTTCAACTTTTATTTTTAGTTGGTCAATTTTATCAATTGACCATATCAATTATTTAAATTGAGAAACTTATTTTTTTTTTTAACTTTTCAATGTTAAAACTTTTAACTACTAAACTATTTTAAGTTGATTGTAATTACTAGACAAGTTAATGGTTTTAAATTTATATAATTTTTATTTTCTCAACATTTTTAGTATCTAATCATACTATGACCCAAACATTTAACTTTTCTTTTTTTGTTTGTTGACTTACCAGCCAACAACATAAGTTAATCAATTCAAATTCTTTTTTTTTTTTTACTTTTCTTCTTTTTTTTTTGAATTGTCTAATTGATAATATAAATTGATGAATATAAGATTTTTACCAATTTTAGATTTTTACGATTCTTTTTTATCTCATTCACAATCTTATTTAATCTCTTTTTACAAATGGAAATTAGACAAAAAAAATATGAACTTTATATAATTATTAGCACAATTTAAATTTAAAATTTAAAAAATTATAATAACCATAAATCAAATAAAATTACCCAAATAAAGTTGATATTTGTCCAACAAGTAATTATATCAATAAAAAATAAGGGGCACATTAAAATATAAAAAATAAAAAATAACACATTATTCATTAAATTTAATAATCTCTCTATTAATTACAACAATCTTAATAATTTTTCCTTTAGTCTCAACAAGATTAATAACCTGAACTAAATTGGAAGTGAAATTGGAATTGAACTGTCTGATCACGGTTTGATTATGGCTCAACTTTCTTGTGGAACTGGAATTGAATCAAATTCTGGTTAGGTATGGATGTAGTACTCTTTCTAGAAATAATGGGGAGAGAGGACCAAATTTTCGTTGACTCACAAGGGCAGCTATCTCCAGCCCCTGTCACCCAATTTTTTCAAAGGTATTCAGTGTTAAATGTGACAATTGAGATCTGACAAGCTAGCCTGTAGCCATCACCGTACTGAGTGGGCTCTCGAGAGGAAACAAAATATTTCTCAACTCCTAGGATTGGAATCGGGTTCACCGATTGACTTAGCAGAGCCTTAGTTGAACTTGGCGTTAGCTTAAGTAAACACTGACCCAAAAAGAAAAATGTCAAAAGATTAAGGCGACAAAGACAAGCAAAACGTATGACAGGGCCTATTCCTACATAAATTTTCTTCGTCTCAAAGTGTCATCTCATAATGATAAAGGACAAACCAACGAGCTTGATTTGATTATGTCATACTCTAATATCGGATACAATGTATCTGTTGGATCTCATATCTTTTCGATGTCTTTCATTGCGAAACGTGCATTACTCGACTGTACATTTGGTAATGGGAAGGTAAAGGGATCCAATATGTATAGGTCACGTTATGGAACTAATAAATTCTTCCTTCCTCCCATAAAATCGTTTGGAATCGGTCAAATGTCGCCCTGTTATCGGTGGGAATGGGCTTGTTCAATAACGGGAACGTAAAAATAAGCTAGTTCCGATCATAAAAGTTCAGGAATATTCAGATTTTGTCATATATTTTAGCTCAAGTTATGGGAGCTTTTGTATGCATCGTTCCAAAAGCTCCATTTTCGACATGTCTTGTTCTAGAGATGCTGGGAGACTCTGATATCTTTTGAGCTTTCGAGACTGATCTATATATCCAAAATAAAAATTTCAATTTCAAGTATGTCATCCACAAAACTTAATATTATATTACCGATGTTTTGGGTTTGGATTTATAGCATATTATATCGCCAAAAACTGAATATATGTCAATTAGTTACTATTTTGTCTTTCCATGTATATTTTTGCTTAAATCTATGGAGAACACTGGTAGTTTGACACTTTTTCATAGACACCCCTATGATTTCAATTTGGCGCTGGAGGCCCATGTACTGTCAAGTCTTACAATCACCCCTTTCAATATTTTGTCATAATCAAACATTACATTTGTCATTTAATTATTTTCTCAACCAAAAAAGGTAAATTTCAATTTGTAAAACATTGTGCTATTTTTATTTTCAGTTTTTTTTTCTAGAATATTATTTTGCCTCCAAATATTTCTTCTCCAATAAAAATTCAAAATTTTCCAATATATGAAACACATAAATGTATGATTTCAATTTCCAAAATTAATTTTATCATATTGTATCCTTGATGTAGCAACACAAATTAATTGGAGGGGTTCCTAAAACTCGAATTGTAAGATACTGTTTTCCAAGGAAAATTTTCTAGGGAACAAGAAATCGTAGAATGTAGACTTACGTCCTAAATTGCCTCCAGACAAGCTGCATGTTACGACCTCCAGACAAGCTGCATGTTACGACTTCTTTTCGTCAATGGCTAGAGCTCCGTAATTCCAAATCACATTTGCTTTCTCGGACAATGACCTTGTCCAGTTTGCATAAAGAATTCCAAAAAGGTTAATAATCAATATAAAAAGACGTGCATTATATACATAAGTTAAATTAATTGTCAAATTGGTTGACTAATAACTGAGACTAATCCCGCATTATAAATAAATAATAGTTATTGTCCTTGTCCCCCACCCCCCCCCCCCCCCCCGCATATCAACTTGTTCTACCTAAAGCGCCCCCCCCCCCCCCAATTGTCTACTTCTGGGAGACGCAATTTCAAGAAAGAGTTCGCTTTACCTCTTCAAAATGATGACTCGGTTGCCCCGAACAACAACGACATTACTAATAATATTAATTGCTTATTTATACAACTAGGCGTTTGATACCTTCGTCAAGTTCTTGGTGCCCGTTTGATAAAAGCTAATATTGGCGTTCTTCATTTTAATCTCACCTTTTAAGATTTTTTCTTGACACAGTGACAATATATCTCCACATGCTTTGCCATTGTGTGAAACACTAGATTCTTATTCAATTCTTTAACTAATTCATTAACACAATAAGATGGTACTTTATAATCAACTTGTTCGTGAAGATCTTTTAAGAGTAATATTAACCACATATTCTCTTGAGTTGTTGCGGTGATTGCTCTGTATTCCACTTCAATGGTGGAAAATGAGTGAGTCAATCGACTTTTACTGCACTATGATATAGATCTAGAGGCTATATTTAACATATACCCAATAGTTGATGGTCAAATATCATAGTTATAGTCATAGTCGACATCATAATAGCCAATTATCTTGCATTTTCTTCCTCTCTTGCAAAAAAATGTCGAAGTCTTATGTTCCTTTAATATACATGGAGATTTGTCTCAATGTTTCTAATTCAGGTTTGTTTGGTTCGTGCAAGGGTTAAATAGATCGAACTTCCGACTAATTGTTGATACAAAATGGGATCTCGTAACTCCTTATCCTTTACTGCATGTAGTTTGTATTAAGTTCGATGGGAATTGAGACTGGCTTACATTCAAAGATTCTAATTTTGTTGAACAAATCTCTCACCTATCTATATTGGCATAAGAACAACCCTTTTTGTACGTTCCACTTTCATAATGATCGAGCGGAGAGGCAGGTGGTCCTGCTGTAGCATGACACTCGATTGACCTGACCATAATTAAGCGATCATTATTGGTACTGGGTTATGACAATTTGCTTTATATTCGTATAGGAATTTCTGACGTGACAAGTGATGCAACACTTTTCCGGCAGCCGAAAATTAAGTCAAATTCACTATTCTCAACGTAGGGATAGGATGACCTATCCAGACTACCGCACTAGAACTTTGGATATAATAAACAAATTTCGCTTGGGAATTTCCCTATAGCAACCTTAGGCAGTCCGTGTGGATGAGCTGTATTGACGAGCTATCAAACTATCGTACATTGCTCATTTCAGTTTTACATGGACCAACTCCTCGATGTAAGATACTCATAATGATAGCTCTCTGTTCTTATTTGTCAAGACGAAAAGGAAATTTCCCTCCTCTTTAGTTTTCTTTCTCACCCTTTTTTTTTTTTTTGACGTGTGAAGATGGTCCTTATTAATTTTGCATGTATCCCCACCATCTTAGGCTACTGTGGTTATTGTACATAAAAATGCACACATATCCGAACAAAATAGCTCTGAAACATTAGAAAAACATTAATGTGCCAAATTAGCAACTTACTTTTATTGTTTTTAATTTGGTATTGCTCGATTATTAAATGATAGTTTGTAATAAATCCTATCCTTTCGATCTATCTAAGAAGCACACTGCTCCAGCTGAGAATTAGACTCGCGAAAAGAAAATTTTATATTTCAAATCATATCTTTTATTGAATTCATTGCATCAGGAAAGGGAAATTTTTTTAATAATAAATTCAGTTTTGTTCATGTAGTTAAGACATCGCCTAATATACCCTTAATTATGCCCAATCCTTCTTAAAATTTATAATTATGTTTTTTTTCAAAGAAAAAGAGAATTTCTTGGTTACCGAAAGGAGAAGACGCCTTATTTAGATGACGAATTTGGAAAACAATTTTGTTTTTGACTAATTTATTCTGGCACACGGTTCACCGTCAAGGGCTTCATGGTAGATGTGCTTTGCTTGATAATTGTTATTTCGATTTACTTGAAAATAATAATACTTTTTATGCAATTGCTGGAAATGTGCACTGAGCACAATAAAACCCAGTCATTCAATTTCCTTCTTCAAAGAATAAAATTAAATTTTAAATATAAAATTAAAAATTAAGTAATTATATTACTAAATTTTGTAATTAATAACATAAAATCTAATTTAAAGCCCCGCTTGCTTTTGTAAATTGCGTGGGGCGGCATTCGCTTAGGCCCCATTACCAATCACACTAGAATCCATGACAATTTTTGTAGGCTTAGGTCTTTGAGGTGACAAAAAAAAAAGGGTCCATGGGAGAAGTCAGAAGACATCAGTGGCATTCTGTTCATCCAGGTGTGTGGTTTCTGTCCAGTTAGAAGTGGGCCTCAAGTAACATCCAACTCTAGTCGTCGTTTTTGCCGAAAGTGTTGGGTCTACAGGGGCTGGAAGTCTTACGTAGGCCGAGCACGGAATTGGTACAGAACCTGTCTTTCAACCCAAGGATCGGGGCTTTTATGTTGAGAGAATGGGGGGGAACTAGAGCGAGAGTTGGAGTCTGGATTTTCTTCCACGTGTAATGACTAATGAGTCGCAGATTTCACCTCCTGCATGACGACTAGAGATAGGCCACGTCCTCCCTTGTTTCTGTGGCCTGGAATGATTAAGATCGGTCCATGATTGATGGTAAAGACAGAAAACTGCTCGTGGGCCATCTTTGTTGCAGCCTGTTGTGCACATTTTTTGGTTTTTTTTTTCCCTTCTTCCAAGTGAGATGGGCCGAATGACTATTTTGACCCAGTTTTACGTCGATTAAGAAAAGAAATAACACGAGAGGATCTTATATCTTATAAATATAAATATTATATATTTTAATATATTATTTTAAGATAATAATTTCATAATAAATAGTACTAGAGTTAGTTAAACCTAAATTTAATGTGTAATTTCAAACAAGGATGTAACTAGATTCGATAGAACTTGCTTTTTTTTTTTTTTAAAGAAGGTAATGGCCGTGATACCGTATACAGAGACTATAATGCATTTGGGTGGAAATACGCAAGCATGTCACTTATGCCGTCGGTTTTGGTGCCCCCACTTAACTCCATGATTGCTCATCCAATTCGTCCTTGTCTGGCAATCGATTTGTGTCTCCGTATTTAATAATAGCAAGGGTTTCATTTCATGAACGTGCATAGTTTTGGTTCAAGATAGGAATACATAAAATGATGCTATTTCAGTTATTGGGTTATATTTATAATTTTTCTTATTAATTGTGATTATATTTCGTATTTTTTCAAATATATAATTAATAATTATGACAATAAAATGTGATTTTTGTTGGGGGGGTTAGGTTCATATATGTTTTGCTTCAATAAGCTCACCTTCATAAAAATATTTTCTTTTAATGGAAGGGGTCTGAACGAAATTTTTTATTGATTCTAAGCGTCAAAAGATCAAAGTTTTCAATTTGAAAACTAAAAATCATTTTTACCGTGTTGAGTTGGGCAACAGACCGGTCAGCCCATTTGAACCTGCCCTGATTTCTCCCCGAATCTAATGTATGAATTAGATTCGGGGAGAAATCAGGGCTGGCCTGGTCATGTTTCCAGAACGCTGGAATCTGACATATTGTCAAGAGTTGGAGACAGTGACGTGTTCCCACTCCCCACCTAACCCATACCCAACCCCCCCCCCCCGTGCTCACTCTCACTCTCTCTCATGCGCGTTGTCCCACGCCCCTCCCAGCACTCCCCCGGGTCAGCCCCTCCTCCTCTTGCAAAGAGATACTCTCGGTTACAAAGGTGCCCAAAGTTGCAGGCGCTCTTCGTCGCTACTATCCCTCCTTACCCACCAAGCCGTGATTTTTTTGTTTTTTTTTTTTTTTTTAAAAACCCTTAAAAAAAATTTATATCGAATTAGTAATTAGACATGTACTTCAAATAATACACCAGGCTATGATCATAAAATGTAAATTTAGGAATGACATGGTTATTAATTTCTTTCTTGCACTTTTATTGCCTTTTACCGTAATTTATATATTCATTGTTCTTCGTAACTTTTTTACTTTTATCGACTGCGAAAGTAACCATCAATGTACATAATTCAAACCATCTCACAGGCTCAGCTGTAAGGAATATATATATTAACTTGTCAACGTTATACAATAAAACATCTTTCTTCGAATTCCTCTATAGAAATTAATGGGAACTAATTTCTTGTACTTTTTCACTTATTTAAAATCTAATTTCGGAATATTTAAAAATTTAAAAATTATTAAGATTTTTAAGATAGTAATTTTCTAAAATTTAAATCATAAAATTTTATCACGCGAATCATTGAAAATTCATAATCGCAACCACGTCATTGAATTTGAATATTACATAACAGCGGTCAATCAAAATATTTTAATATTTACGTTTTTATTATACTTTTTGTAAAATTAACAATATAAATAAGTTGCCACGTGAAATTTTGAAACAAGCGCCAAATATTTTGAACTAGTTTGAAGAAATGTGTGCAGTGGGTAAATGGGGTTTTAAAGAGTTTGAAAGTATTGTTTTATCTTAAAAGGTCAGTTAAAGTTTGCACTATTATTTAGATTTATTATCTTATAGATTCGGTATATTTATATTATACAAAATATTATTTAATGTTATACATAAAAATTTACTTTAATTTTGTACAATTTAAATATATGATATCAAATTAATTATATGTTACCAAATATCATTTTTATAATATAATTATATTGTGTTTAATTGTTATAGATATTATGTTTACATATGATTTTTGTTTATTTATTTTTATTTGGAAAAAGGAGGGTATTTTTCTTAAATTTTTACACAAAAGCATTATGGTATTTTGGACAGGTGCGTGGGGTCCTTGTGTTGACTATAAGGATAACATCTCTCGTTGGCTCGACTTTTTGGTGCGTCGTAGAGTCAAGAATTAGGCCTTCGAGGGCTCGGTGAACCAAAGGTTCACTGCTTTGCTCGAAACTTGCAGCCAATCATACGGCTGAAAACGGCGTATCAGGGAGACAAGCCCAGACCAGTGTCTGCAGAACCGCTTATGCCTTGCAGGATGTCCTTATCGTACGCTTGAAGTGATTTTCACGTACGCAGAGGCAGAGTTACAGAACCAGTAGAGCAGCGTCTACACTTGGGGGGAGGGGGGGTGTGGGTTGGGGTGGATAAGTTAAAATTAGTTTTAAATTTTTATAATTAAAATTTTACTTTTTTATATTTTTATTTAAATTATACATTTTGAACTTTATTTTAAATTATTCTTTTTTAAATGAAGAGTCGAATTGACTAATATATAATGAATTTAAAATTTATAAAATTTAAATAAAAACATAAAAAATTAAAATTTAATTATAAAAACTTATAACAGTTTAAGGTTATTTTTTATTTTAATTTTTACTAAAATCCAAGGGACCCCAAGACCAGACCGGCCGTACCCAACTGACTCCGTGGAGCTGTGTGCAGAAAGAGTAAAACTAAAACTAAAACTAAAACGCAAGAAAAAAGAGAGCGGAGCAGAGAAACCTCTCGCTTTCTTCTTTGACTAGAAATAGATTCCTTGCTTTATATGGCTTGTGTCCAATTTCAAGCCACCCCACGTGCTCACGTAATAAGCCGGTGACTGCTCCTCTGCGGTTGGAATGGAGTGACTGACGGATTTTTACATGTTGCGGGCTGGATTTACAGGTTTGATTTCTGGCTGGTCAATTAGATCTCTTTCCGCCGTTGGATTTATAGTCTAGCCAAGTCATGGGTCTTTGCGTTTCTTTTTTTTTTTTTTAATCTCATGCTGTTCGACTTGGATCTGATTTTTTTGGTAACTTTTGGAGGGTAAAGCTTAGGGTTTTTGATTTTCATGCAAAACGAAAGAAAACCCATTAGTCCAATTTCTGATTCGGGCAACATGGATGTCTGGTAGCTATCCAACTAGGTGGTGTTTGATTCTGTCGGCAAGAAACAAGGATAAGGTTTTGGAATTGTTTGGACTCGGGGGTTCTAAGCTAGAATTTCTTTTGCTACCTCAGGAAAAGAACACAGAAGGAAGAAGAAGAAGAAGCTGGACGGGCAATAAACTGCAGCTCTTGATTTTTCTTCTACCTTGTTGCTTTCTTGTCAGTTCCCGATTCAGCAAGTCAAGGATACAGTGAGACAGACAGGATATTGAAACGAAAGACGACAGTTGGTCATAGGGCGAGGTTTGTTATCGGTTTGAAGTTCTCTTTACTTATTTATTTATTTTGACATCGAGAATCGAATATGGAAAATCGCTGGTGGGCTGGGAACGTTGCAATGAGAGGTGTCGGCCCGATAACATTCGTTCCATCTCTTCACTTGGGAAACTCGGGAGAAGAGACTTCCGTTGTGAATCGGGTGGGTCTGAGAAGAGAACAAGATTTTATTGAATCTAACGCCATCACCAACACTAGTAGCCCTAACACTACCACCACCACTACCGCCTCTCTCAAAACCAGAACCAAGAAGATCAAGATGACAGTAGAGACGACGAAGATAACAATCCCCAGGATTCCGATGAATATATGGCTGGTCACAAAACCACTGAACCGGGCAGTGGCAGCAGCAGCTTTCGCAGGCCCAGAGGCAGGCCTCCAGGGAGTAAGAACAAGCCTAAACCTCCCATGGTGATCACCAAAGAAAGCCCTAATTCTCTCCACAGCCATGCCCTTGAGATCAGCTCTGGCACCGACATTGTAGAGTGCATTGCCAATTTTTCCAATCGATGCCGCCGTGGGCTTTCAATCTTAAGCGGAAGTGGCGTAGTGGCCAACGTAACTCTCAGACAACCTGCGGCGCCTGGTGGGGTTATTGCTTTACCCGGTAGATTTGAGATTCTATCGCTGTCCGGCTCATTCCTACCCGCCCCAGCACTGCCTGGAGCAACTGGGCTGGCCCTCTATTTGGCAGGCGCACAAGGTCAGGTAGTGGGAGGGATGGTGGTGGGGGCGCTGCTGGCAGCAGGGCCGGTAATGATCATAGCAGCAACATTTAGTAATGCCATATATGAGAGATTACCACTCGAGGATCAAGAACAAGAAGGGTTGCAATTCCCGCAGCGGGCGAACTCAGGGAATACTGCTGCTGCTGGCAGTGGCGATGGTAACACCAATCCGGCTGGGTCTCACTCTCCTCAGGATATGGCTGAGCATGGTTCAATTCCTGTATACAATGTGCCTCATAATTTGCTATCCAATGGACAAATGCCACACGAAATATTATGGGGTCCCCCTCCTCGGCCACCTCCATCTTATTGAATATGGGATAGGGGTGGGATCAGAGGAAACTAGGTAGATTTAGGTGACTTAATGTGCAAAGCTGCTTTTCATACTTTTGTATAAGCATGCATGTAGCTAGAAGGGAAGACAGCATACATTTGGTTTTAGTCTTTGTGACAACTAGCTAGCTGCTCCTGATATTGGGTATTGCTGTGTGAGTTAAAACCTTTGGCTTTATCTTTGCTGTTCTCAACAACTTTTTAGAGCACAAAGATTTGTACTTTTGATTGGCGTAGGAAAAGAGCGTCAATATATGTACTGTAAGAAGATATATGTCGGTTCCAATGAGAATTTCTACAGGGATCTGCAAAGGCTTTTTGCTCGTCCCTTAAGTTGTTTTGGTAAACATTTGATTATTTTTATGCTATATGTGCATTTCAAAGCTTTGGTGGTTGTTTTATGCCTCGCTTTGTTCTATCTTCTTTGGATGAATGATTATGATTGATATGCAATCAAAGCATATGGTGGAATAACTCATGAAAAAATTATTGAACATATTTTGTTAAGAATATATTCCAATATATGTTGAACTTTCCTTTGTTGATAGATTTTGCTATTTGTTGAAGATTGTTGGCCTATCAGTTTCTCGTGTAAATAAGCTTTTGTGGCAGAACTTTTATTTTTGTCTGTGTAGGAGGAAAAGAAAATTAGATTGCTAACTCAAGAACTAGACATGGTGCAAATGGTTTCCACTCATGGCAGGTACAGTCACATTTGATTTTTGGTAAGCATGTTCCATTTGTGTTACCTTATTCCTCATCTTGTTTAACTTTTCATGGAATAGGTTGAGTATTTGAATTGTGAGTTGCAATTATAACCTCTTCAATTCAATCTGTGTCTTCAATACGATGAATGGAAAATTTCAGCTCAGATATGAAATGCAGCGTTTGATTCATCTGGACTTGCCTGAAAATGGGGTCATTTCACTCCAAGTTGGAAGAAAGACCCTTAGAAGAGGCCGAGGTTTCCCAAATTAGATGCCTTTACGGACTGATTTTTGGTCGGATGACAATTGCTGGCCCGGGGACACATCAATTTGACACGAGGGGGAGGGGGCCATCCCCGTTGCAAGTAGGGCAAGTTGACAGCCCTTTCAGTGTCCTTTTCCACCTTTCTGCATGTTGTTGGTACGAATATTCTAGGTTTTAGCATCAAAATATTTTGAGTTGAGGAGACATATAAATATTATGAAAGTAATTCAAATACCACATTTATGGTTAACACTTCATATATATATATATATATATAACCGTAGAAGTGTGTGAGACTGTTAACTATCAATTTTTCAAGTCTCAATTTTTGATTATCGAGAACCAAAGCTGAACTTAAATGCTTATTTCATTTCATTGTTAGGACTAGTGTACTGTTAGAATATTGAATTATAGGGTAGATGCGATACGGGTTTTCTAAATTGTAATAAGCTCATCCAGTTCTGTTTTGTTGTTTTCATTTTCTGGGTGTTGCTATATCTGAATACTTCCTCTGAGGAAACTGTAGAAAACCTTTTTTTTTTTTTTTACCACATTTCATAAAAAAAAAAAGAGAAGAAGCTTGTGGGTCTAGTACATTTTCTTAAGTCTATTAATGCTACCCCCTCAGCGGTTTAGAAGACTGTAATTGAAAACATTGTTACAATTCTTTGGCCGATTTGTTGCTTTTTGGTCAATCAATTTATGTTCGTGATTTCATTCTTGGTGTCAGCGAGTTAAAATTCTTAGGAAATAGAAATTCAATTTTACTCAATTATTATGCTTCGCAGACTATAACTGTCTGCCGTAGTCGCCATGATGGTGCTGATGGTTTGATTATGCCCTTCTTATGCTCTTTCTTGTTTTTTTTTTAATAATAAAAACATATTATTCATAACTATTACAAAAAAACCCCAAAAAATAAACATTGGTAACAAGAACAAAAAGACAACAGTAGAAGAACACCCGAATCATTTGTGCAAAAGTCAAGTCTGTTAGTCATTGATTGCACCTCAATCAAGTAAAGTTATAAGATACAATACATCCCCACCATGGATTCCTGTCAATATCAATCGAAGCAACGAAGTACCAAAGCATTCCCTGAACAATTTCAAAATCAAAATAGCTAACTAAGATACACAGCCACAACATGTTCTGATTTGGTAATGTATGGATAGTAAATGGATTACATTACTTTGTTTTATTTTATTAATAAAAAAGGAATATAAATTTATTTTGAAAGAAAATTTGCACTTAACCTAAATTTTAATTATAAAATGTATATAAATTTATTAAAAATTACAAAAAAAAAAAGAAAAATGAACAAAATTAATATATATAAATAAATAATAATAATAATATCATCCTATCAGGCCACTTTTCATCGTATCTCTTTATGTTTGGATCATTTTTGTTTTATGATATATTCTTGAAAAGAGGAGACTGCATCTTACGGAATTAGGCTTGGACGTCCTTTAAACGTATTAACCCGTGTAGTACTTAGTCGATCTTGTAAAAAAAGACGCTAAGTAAGCCTTAAAAAGTTTGAGTAAACTAATGAAAAACTTGTGGAAGGCAAGTAACCGAACTAGAAGAACTTAAGAGAACTAGAGAGAGAGCTTTACAAGTAAACTTATATTGAATAAAAGGAGGCGTCCTTTACAAATGAGAAGAGTGTAAGTATTTATAGTGGTTCCACCTCCTTAATGTGTGATTACAATTTCTCTAGATTTAAAATATCTTAGATATTTACAAAAGAGAATACCTAAACGTTTACATAAGCGAGGCGCTTACCTAAACGTTTACATAAATGAAGAGCTTACCTAAGCACTTATGCAGAAGGTGATTGCCAAGTCTTTAGACCATCAATTGGGCTAGGCGTCCATCAATTGGATGAGCCGTGACATCCTCATCTACTTAATTCTGCGACATCTTGTCACATTTTCAACCTTAAATTGTCAAATGTGATTGACAAATTGCCAAAGCTGGTCTTCTTATTCCCAACTAGCCTCGTGGTCTGACAGAACCTTCCATTTCACTAAGTACTCAGTATAGTTGGGAACTTCCTTTCTCCGGATCACTCGATCAGTAAGGATGCATTTCACCTCCTTATTAAATTCAGTGACCACAGTCATTGGTGCGCACTTTGACTCGTTTCAGCTTGGATCCTTTTTGTCTCCATAGAAAGGATTTAAAAGACTTTCATAGAAAATGTTGTGGATCTTTAACTTTAGAGGGAGTTAGACTTGATAGGTGGCTTTCCCTATACGCTTGATGATAGGAAATGACTCTTCGTACTACCGTATCAGGCCCTTGTGTAGTTTGCGTAGAGATGAACTGGTTGGGCAACAACTTTACCATCACTATGTCTCCTGCAGTATAGTCTTTTGGGCATCACTTGGTGTCAGCCTATCTTTTCATCTTCTTGGCCGCTTTGTCAAGGCAAGCCCTTGTTATGTCCATTTTTTCGTGTCATTCCTTTGCAAACTTGAAGGTAGATGGGTTATTGCCAGTGTAAGGAGAGACAATAGCACTTGATGTTAACGATTGTTGTCCCATAACAATCTTAAATGGGCTTTTAGTTGTGTCTTTGCTCCTCTGAAGGTTGTATGAGAATTGGGCAGCATCGAGTAGCTTTGCCCAATCTCGTTGGTAAACACTAACATAGTGCATCAAGTATTGTTCGAGCAAGGTATTAACTCGCTCGCTCAGTTTACCCATTGGTTTGAGGATGGAAGTTTGTCGAGAAGTTCAGATCAGTTCCCAGTAACTTGAATAGCTCGCACCAGAATTTTCTTGTAAAACGGGGGTCTCTATCACTGATAATGCTCTTTGGCACACCCCATAGCTTTACTATGTTCCTGAAGAACAAGCGAGCAGCTTCGTTCACCTTGCAATTAGTAGGGGCTGGAATGAAGGTGTCATATTTGTTGAACCGATCGACTACAACTATAATGCTTCCGCATCCTTCAAACTTTGGTAGTCACAATAAAATCCATTGAGACACTTTTCCAAGGCCTTTCGGGAGTGGGTAGTGGCTTAAGTAGACCGGTTAGTGACTGCTGTTCTACCTTGTCTTGTTGGTAAACTAGGCAAGTCCGCACATAGGCCTCGACATCTGCATACATATGCGGTTAAAAGTAATGTCGTTGGACAACAGCAAATGTTTGTGCCATACCTGGGTGACCAGCCCATAGAGAGTCGTGGCATTCCTTGAGGATCTCCTTCCGCAAGTTTCTCCATTTTGGCACAAAGACGCGATTTTCGTCGTTAAAATTCTATTGTTCACCCAAAATCGACGAGTCTTCCCCTCACTAGTCATTCTCAACAGGTTGTTGGCTAGTTTGTCTTGTTTAGTACATTCCTTGATCCATTTAAGAAGGTTACTTGTAGGAGTACTAGTAGCAAGAGCCGCTAATTCTACTTTTCGGCTCAGCGCATCAGCAACTACGTTGGTTTGTCCCAATTTGTACCGCAATGTGTAGTCAAATTTCGTCAAGAAGTCTTGCCAATTAGCTTGCTTGAAGCTAAGTTTCTTCTGTATTTGGAAGTAGTTCGTAGCAACGTTGTCGATCATGATTGCGAACTTACTCCCGAGGAGATAGTGTCTCCAAGTGCGCAAGTAATGGATGACGACAGTCATCTTTTTGTCCTGGATGGTATACCGTCTCTCCATGTCATTAAGCTTACGACTTTTATAGGTAATGAGATGTCTATCCTGCATCAAGACTCCTCTAATCGCAAAGTTGGATGCATCAGTATGGACTTCGAAAGACTTTTCATAGTTTGGTAATGCCATAACAAGTTCTTCAGAAATTGCTTACTTCAATTTCTCGAAAGAAGCTTGATATTCCTCCGTTCAATGCCAAGTGCGGTTCTTTTTCAGTAAGTCGGTCAAGGGTGCAGCTACGGCAAAGTATCCCTTGATGAACTGACGATAATAGTTGACAAGTCCCAAGAAAGATCGCAATTCCGGGACTTTGGTTGGAAGCTCCCATTGTTAGATGACTTGCACCTTTACTGGATCCATCAACAGTTTACCATCCTTGATTTGGTGACCAAAGAAGTCCACCTCTTTCTTGGCGAATGAGCACTTTTCCTTCTTGACAAACAACTCGTTCTCCTGTAGAACTTGGAAGACTTACTTAAGGTGCTCAACGTGCTCCTCAAATGTGTTGTTGTACACCATAATGTCATCCAAATATACTACCATAAATTTATCCAGGAAAGGATGTAGTACCTTGTTCATGAGAGTGCAAAAGGTAGCTGGTGCGTTGGTGAGGCCAAATGGCATGACCAAGAACTCGAACGCTCCGTAGCTTGTCACACAGGTCGTCTTTGGCTCATCACCTTATGCTATTTGAACCTGGTAGTAACCCGATCGTAAGTCCAACTTGGTGAAATACCTCACCTTCCCGAGTTGGTCGAAAAGATCAACTATCAAGGGTATCAGATACTTGTTCTTGATAGTGACCTTGTTCAAAGCTCGATAATCGATGCACATGCAAAGTGATCCATCCTTCTTCTTTTGGAAAAGAATTGGGGTGCCGAATGGGCCTTTGATGGTCGAATATAGCCCGAATTGATCAAATCGTGGAGCTGCTTCCTCAATTTAGCAAGTTTCGGAGGTGCCATGCAATAAGGAGCCATGGTAAGGGGTTTGGCACCAGGTTCCAGCTCGATGTGGCGATTCACATCTCGCTTTAGTGGAAGCTTCTTTGGCAATTCGAATGACATGACGTCCTTGAACTTAGTAAGGGCAGCTTGAATCGGTTGCGGTAGTGAGAGAGTTGGTGTTGTTACATCTTCCTCATTGCTTAACTCTCTTATAGTAGCAACGTAGCCAGAACCTGACTTGAGACCTCGCTTGAATTGTAAGGCCGAGATCATCTATGGTTGAGATCTCTTACGCTTCAAAGGGACTACGAGGATCTTATGGTTGTCGACAACAACAAGAGAACGTGAAGTAGGCACAGGAAAAGTTAGAATTTCGCAAAAGAATGAAAGACCTAACACTACTTTAAAATCATCAATAGGAACGAAGGTAAAGTCTAACTTACCCGTCCATTCACCGATCTGGACTGCAACTCTGTATGTCATGCCTTGGACAGGCCTTGCTTCCGAGTTCATTGCTTTGATGGTTCCATTTCCCTTCGTTAGTTTGAGGTCTAGACGTTTGGCCTTTTCTGTATCCATAAAGTTGTGCGTTGCCCCCATATCCAATACCACATAAGCTGATTTTCCCTCGATCACAAGATCAGCGTACAACAGTCCCTTCTCATTAATGACTGTTGGGGAGATATACTTTGAGAGATTACCCAATCGTTGGATAGATCTCATGTCCGCTTAGGCTTTTTCGTCGGCTTTTTCTGGGTCGAGTACCATCATCATGACATTCATGGCTTTGCGTTTAGGACAATCCTTCACCTAGTGTGGTCCATCACAAATAAAACAATGTCTAAGAGGATTAATCGAATTGTACTTACCTCCAAACTTCTTCTTATACTTGAAGTGGTCATTTGAGGGCCTTTGTTGTCCACCTTCGTTGCGACCAAAATCCTACTTCTTTTGTCCGATCTTCTCTCCCCCATTTTTTGCCAAAATTCGACTTCTTACTCTTGGAGTGAGCAGAGTAGTGGACAAAAGTTTCAGCAGCGGCAATGACATCGTCTAGGGTTTGTACATTACGTCTCTCCAACTCGACTCTTACCCAATCCTTCAAGCCATCTTTGAAGTAAAAGAGCATCTCCTTATCGGAAATTTCAATTTCAAGCATAAGGGTAGTAAATTCTTTAATGTAGTCAGAAATACTACCTGTCTGACATAGGCGTCGCAACTTCCCTCTCGCTTCACTGGTTGCATTGTGAGGGACGAAGTACCTACGTACTTCAGCCTTGAATTATTCCCAAGTGTCGATGATGCATAAGCCTTTTTCCCGTTCAGAGTGCTTCCATTTCCACTAGAGGTGGGTAGCATCTCTTCGAAAGATTAGGGCATTGCCTATCCTAACCAGATCATCAACAACCCTTATGGCCTCGAAGTATTACTCAAGGTCGAATAGAAAGTTTTTCACTGTAGTGGTATTTCGTGTGCCATTGTACATGGCAGGCTTTAGGACCTTCAAGTCATGTACCGCAGTGAAAGTGTTAGTAGTGACAGCTGTACTAGCAAGTGAGTTGTTTCAGCAAAAGGACTCCATCTTCTTACGAAGGGCATGAATCTCTCCTTCAATAAACTCACGAAGGTTGGACATACCTTGATTGAAGGAGCGTATCTCTCCCCTGAATGAATGATCATACTCTTCAATCATAAGTTTGGTAGCCCGCATGATCTCCGCATTATTATGGATTAAGTTATCGACTTGATCACTGAGATCTCCCACAAAGGAGTTTATGTCGAGGATGCTCTTCTTCAAGTTACCAACACGTGAGTCCATGGTCTCCTTGGTTGGAATCTTGGACTTGCCATGTTTGGCTGGATCACGTTGCTCCTCATGTACACGAGCTTCTTGCTTCATTTGTTGCTCATTGAAAGCGGTTTCAACAAATCCTTCATCACTTGCTATATTCGCAACTCAAATAAGAACAGAATAGAGACTAGAATTACCTTGTTCTCATACCACCTGTCACGAAGTTAGGCTTGGACGTGTTTTAAACGTATTAACTCACGCGACACTTAATCGATGTTGCGAGAAAAAACACTAAATAAACCTTGAAGAGTTTGAGCTAATGGAAGATTTGTGTGAAACAAGTAACCGAACTAGAAGAACTTGAAATAAATAAAAAGAAAGAAAGTAAAAGAGTTTTGCAATTAAATTTATATTTAATAAAAAAAGACGTTTTTTACAAATAAGAAAAATAAAAATATTTATAATAATTATACTTTTTAATTTTTTTAAATGTAAAATATATTAAATATTTATAAAATAAAATATTTAAATATTTATTTAAGTGAAGTACTTACTCAATTATTTATTTAAACAAATTATTTATATAAATACTTATATAAATGAAGTGTTTAGCTGAAAGCGTGCAAAATAATTGCCAAGTTTTTGAACTATCAATTATGCTCAAGTGTCCAACGGCCGTGACATGCAGCCTCAAATAGTCAGGTTTATGTGGGATTTGATAGTGGAAGTCCAGACCCAAAACGATAAATGCTCGGCTGAGGTCTTGGATGGTGATGGTGTTGTCTTCGTTCTTGTCCAAATTGCCGCTTCGTCCTCTAACGAAGCTCGTGGATAACCATTTCATAACTCAGTTTTTTTTTCTCCTTTCCCTTTCAGTCTGTTCTTCCTTTTTTTTTGCCCCTTTGTTCTGGTTGCTACTAATTGATTTATGATTCTAGGTTCTCGCTAGTTTTAGTTTCTGGACATGGGTTTTGAATCTTTCAAACGAATTTTGTGTCTAATTGGTATAAATGCTCTTTTTTTTCCCTTTTTTTGGGGGGGGGGGGGGGGAGAGGTTTTAGAACTGAACTATTTTTTATTAGTATAGGGATCATTGTGAATTATTGCCATTTTTGGTCTGCTAGATTGTAGAAATTTAATATGATTCTTTTGATATCATTTGTGGATGTGTACCAATAAAAGGGTGGGGGGGGGGCGTATTTGGACTGAATATAAGATTATTCAATGAAAGTAAATTGCCTTTCATTTTATTTTATGTTTTTTGTTTCCTCCGGGTCTAATGTCTTAGCTGATGAATTGTTTAAACTGACTTTTTTTTTACATTTTTTGTTTAGATTGAATGGAGTGTAAATTTATCTATTGAAACTAGGTTGAAGACTTGGAGGTGGAAGTGAAGCTTTTTCATAAGAATTTCTAGTTATAATAGGAATCAAATTATGTATTTTATTGAATATAGTGGGTGCTTATGCTCCTTGGGGAGAATATCTATCAGATTTGGCATCTGCTTCGCAGATTCTAGTTGATTTAGGGCTACACTATGACTTTTGTAATGAGGCTTCCAAGCGAGGAGAGGCGGGAATGGTTGAAGGCAATTATGTTTAGTGGAGGCAATGGACAGATTGATGATACACAAGAAACAGAAGGAAAGTCTGACATTTGATATGTTAGTTGTGAAGATGGAGGTCCTGCATGTTGAATTGGAATGTGAGGAGGAGCTGCATCGAGTATGGTGAGTGGCCAGAATGATACTGATCTTGACTTTAACGCTGTACAGAATGGGGATGCTGAGATCGCAGAGAAACTGTATGGTGTTGTCCACACCTGCATTGAGATCAAGCTTGACAAGGGAACCAGAGGGAACCGCAGCATTATCAAGGAAATCATACATCCAAAGGGTGCTGACAATTGTTGTTGGTGATCACACAATGTTCGTTTTGGAGATATGGGGTGCTGAATATCATGAGCAAGATACAATCTTGAGGCCTGAAAGTTGCACTCTTTTACAATCAATCTGTGAAGGGGAAACACTTCCAATGGCTGTTATTGGGACAACTGGTGGTGAGGGATATGTTATATTGGTTGATAGCTTAGCAGTTGAGAAATGTCAGTCTGAACATATACCCGCCTGCTCTTTGTTCTCTCCTGTTGTTGATCTAGAGCTTGATAAAGCTCTTAGAGATATGCCATAGAAAATCTTTGAACTTCAGTGTGTGCTTTATTCACGAGAAACATTACTCCAGGAATAATGCATTGAAAAGGGTATCAAGACTTCCATCAGTGTGCTTCAAATGTTCTTGATCACCGAAGTGGATAGGTGTGTCACTGGTCTGGTGGCACAGCAGCAAACTCTTGGTGCATTGCAGATTATGCTGGCTGATATTGCTGTCATTGCTCAGACTTACAGTGTCTTGACTGGAGGTATATAGGCCATTAGGAATAGCAGCAAATCAAGGGTCTGGTTGATCCAAAGGCAATGGTGAGATTTGGCTATGGGAGCATATTTCCCTGATGATGAGATGTTTGATCGTGTCATTCATTCAAACTTGGCCCCCCATAAAATTTGTAACAATGATGGGAATCCAACAGAAACTTACCCTTTCAATTGCAATGGCTTACCATTAGGAATAACAGCAATTTGTTCTCCTGACAGGAGGCATCTCACAATGATGCCTCATTCACACTGTTGCTTCCTCGTGTTGCAGTTCCCATGGTATCCCAGTCACTGGAATGTGGAAAAGAGAGATCTCAGTCCATGGCTAAAAATGTTCCAGAATGCCAGAGAATGGTGCTCCTGACACTTGTTAGTTTTTGGCACCTTCATTTTTGTCATAGATTGCAGCCTTTATTGCTCGCTGATACTTGACTAGGTTCTACTGTGAAGTTTGTCCACTGGATGAGGAGGGAAGATGCTTATTACTAATAGAGTGTGCAAGACCTATTGAACTCCCATTTCTGCACTAAATTCCATCCAAGGTTCCATGTTATTTCTATTGATATTGGATAACAAAAGCACAAATGTTCAGTTAGACATAAGCTGAGAATGTTATGATTTTCCTGTTGTCCCTATTCTGTCTTATTTTCCTTCTCTCTTGTAATATATGCGAATGAGTAATGCATCAAGAGTTATTACAACTAATGGAAAGTTTTTTCTTCCACTTGCTAGTTTCAGACACAAAATAATGGCTGACTGGCATAAAGGACCAGGACCAGCTTCTTACCATGATTCCAATTTCCAAGCTTTTAAACAAGCATGGTGCAACCTTCTTTAACTGTGTGATTGAGGGACCATCTTTATCCAAAAATCAAATTATTATGCACATTGAATGGCATATTGGGGAGCTGAGGAAATATTTCATCTGGAAACCAACTATTAAATGAAGTCAACATGTCCAGTATCAGTTGCAATGGGAAATTTTTGTTAATTCTAGTAGGAAATAGCATGCCCTGTATCTTATCATATATGTTGTTGCAGTTCCGTGTCCCCATCTAAAGGGGAGGGTTTATCCTTTGGTCAGGGGTTTTGGCTGAATAGGTCTTTTTGTCGAAACTGAAGCTAATAAACATCTATATTTCTGTTGCATAAGCCGCTCAGCCAGTCTATGGCCGTAAAGGCCTTATGGAAAGATGACTTCCTAGGCATTTTTTTCATGTTTTGATGACTTTTCTGGAGATTTTTGTAAGATTATTAAATATCATCTCTATGAACATTCATTGAATATACCTTTTTTGGCACTAATGGTGTTTCTGTTTCTCATTAATTGTCATCTGGTCTTTACCCTTGCAATTCCTGATTGGAATAGAGGGCCTTGTTTTGTTAACCTATAAAGGATTGAATGATGGGATTATCTGTCTATTTAGACATATTTAGAGCTACATCAACTGTTGAGACTAACAAGGCCACTGGCTGAATGAGAAGTTGCCTTAGTTAGAAGTGATTGAGATGTCCAAAAGTCTGAAATGTGTCCAAAAGACTAGTGCCCCATTTGGAGGTTCAGAACAAACTTAACCTACACCATCACGTTGATAATCATGATAATGTAACGGGAGTTTGAAGATACTGGTACAAAAGCTAATTCCATTTGCAGCCAAAAGAGTTCTCTGGCTGCACAAGCTTGAAAGGATTTGATGGAAAGCTTTTCTTTGTCCCAAGTTGCACGTTCTCAGTTTCTGTTGTTTCCATTGTATAATCGTGAAGTAATGTCAGCATCTCTTTGTTCACTCCTTCAAAAGGTCTGTCCAAAGGGGTTGGTTGATAGTCACAAAGAAGATTTTCAGCTTCCCATCCATACTGAGGAGAAATCTCAATGTCCATGTGACTACCATCACAAGCTTGATCACCACTTGTATAACCAAAATGGTTCAACAGAGCAGTTGGTTGAGTCTGATAATATTCTGTAGCCATAGCATCTTGATGTAGAGAGACCTGCATTTCAGAGTTCTGGATTGAAGTTCCTTGTGAACTTCCGCAACTGGAAATATCAACATTGAGATTAGCCATTTGTTTCCCAAGGAGATCTATCTCTTCTTGTAGGCTGGCAACCTGAAATACAAGTTCATTAGCATGTTATGAATTGTTTGAGTTGATTTTACTTAAACATGAGGTGATCATGCAGATTGGAGAAGCAGCCGAAAAACCTGTTGCTGGAGGGCAAATATATGAGCAACACAACCATATATTGGATCTCGCATCCGAGCCAACGCTTCATAGGATATGGTTGTTGCTGCAGCACTTCGGCTATAAGCTGGTAGGTGTGATAATAGCTTTGAAACATTGCTCGCACCAAACACCTTGTGCACTGCTGCAAAGTGGGCTGCAGCCTGGTCATAGCAAAAGTAAGGTGCAAACACACACTCACTAGTGCACTTTCTCCTCAGGAACTTGCATGCTCCACATGAAGAGCCCAGCCCTGTCATTGTCTTAAGCTTTTTTGCGTATCTGTGACGGGGGGAAATCACACCTGTTCAAAATTAGCTTGGTTAATTTGTTTAGGAGGTGGTGTTGAGATTTAGCCTTTATAATCATCATTTGGAAAGGATCATAACTCCTTTCTGTTGTGGTCAAGTGACATTCTCTCTTTTCACAAAAATAAGTTTCTTTTGGGTCTCCTTTGTGGGCTACAAGGCCATACTCAAATTGGGTAAGGTTTTCTAATTTAATCCTTAAAAGGCTCATCATCTCATTCATACTCTTCTCAAATGGGACTAATGGTAGACTTACTGATCATTATTGTTAGGTGGGCTCTAAAATTGAGATGTTATTTCTCCAAGTGGTAAGCACTATTATTTTTTGTTTCTTTGGCAGTAAGCCCTGCGTTATTTCTTCCCTTATATTGCAATTATGAGAAGATCTTGCGTAAAGAGGAGGAGGGTAGAGATAAAGAAAAGGACAAGGTGTATTCAGAACATTTGAAATTTCGAATTTTCCCAATCCGATTGCAGTGTGACTGTTCTGCCGAAACTCGTCTGGGCAAATAGTTGAAAATTCTTGTACAAGCTCTTATTCAGACATGAATTTTTAGGACTAATATTGCTACCTTATGGGGGAGGATGTTGAGCAGATGAACTGATAACGTATTGGTGGAATATATTATGTGCATTGAGCCAATATCAAGCCGCATGAGTTGGTGCACTTTTAGCTGAAGAAAAGAAATTTTTTATTGTTGTTTTATGTGCAAAACTCATAGCTTAGACAGTTGGACGTATATAGAGTGCATGAATCATGATGCCTTTTTGTCCTATTGCAGTAATTCCCGTAATTATGCAGTTGCTAACCCTACCTGATGTTTGATTACTCTACATACTCATATTTTATTGTTACACACTCAAATCAGGTTTGCTTGTTGGCCACTTGATAATGGGCCACGAGTGAGAAACTGGCATTTCTATCATCTATTGTGAACCTCAAGAGAATCACACTCCAAAAACTAACTACTAATGCAGAAAAATTCAAATTTATATAAATATCACATTAAAATTCATACTTCTGACATAATACTCGAAGTTTTATACCTTGCAATTAGAATCTTAAAATCGCTCGCAAGGGACCTCAATTGGCACTTTTCAAATATGCCAATAAAACTCCAAAGGTAAGTTTGTCCCCGTAAAGTGTTCATCGTATAAGTGATGAGTTTGATTTCAATGGAAAAGGTTGAACTCGAGACCATAGATCTCAAGTTGGCTCTTACCATCTCTGGAGGGGCAAGCCAGCAACAGCGGCGTGCGCTTTAAACTTTGTTGTCGACTGTTGTGGAAAATAAAGGAGACATGGGAAAGAGAGAAATCGGGGAGACAAAAAGCCCCTTTCAATCACATGAATTCCCATCCAACTTTCTGTCTTGTCAGAAGAACTGTAGTTTTTGGGTTGTTGAACGAGCATATGGATGCGAAAGGAGAAGTGTTCATGGATTGGGGATGGTGGAGAGGAGCTTTTCGGCTTTCGAGTTTAACGATGAAAGTGTCTTTCTCTATCATAATCCGACGATCTTTTATTTTACATACCTGCGAGTAGGCTTTGCTTTTTGCATCTTGTTCCTAGTATATGCATGCATCTTCCATTTTTCATGAAACTATTGACAACACTCCAAATTCCTAGTAAATGCAATGCATCTTCCATTCTTCATGAAACTATTGACAATACTCCAGATTCCAACTACAGAAGAAAACTTAAGGCATGTAGGTTTACAGGTGAAACCGCATTAATTCTTTTCAGGTTGGTTTCCAAGCTACTTGTGCTGAGCTGTCATCAACTCAACGCATTCTGGTTTTTATGAAGGGAAAAATAAAATTGTTATCGACATCATCTTTAATAAACCACTTCTCTGTCTTTTTTTTTTATATATAAATAAATATATATATATATATATATATATATATATATATATATATATATATATCAATATAATCAATTCACGCCAAATCCTTTTTATTTACATGAATTCAACACTTGTGTTTCTCTCCCTGCCTTCCCATGGTTTCTTCATCGTTTATAATTACAAGGGGTGGTAGCAAAACCAAACGTTTTAACAGTGTTCTGTTGTTCCAAGGGTTTTGAAATGTTTGAGACAGATGATGCCTCAGCAACCAATAGCTTGGTTATCAGCTCTAGAGAATTGAAATTCAAATCCCTTTTCTAGCAATGCCCTCGAGAATGTTTATCGCAATGGGCTTATAGTTATCTCATATTAAAGACAATATAGTTTATTATTATTATTATTATTGATGGCAAGAGAGTGCATTTGGACTGTAATTTATTACATTACATGCATTTGAACCATTGTTTAAAATCAAATATTGAGATATAAGCACTTAGATAATAAATCAAAAATTTTTTTCAGTCGAATATTTCTTCCAAAATAATTGGGCTCAGCCTTTGATTTTGATCTTAACTGCTTTTGATTTTTATCACCAGCCGCCGGTGCCCCATAGCAGGGGTCATGCAGAACATAGGCTGACTGACCATGGGACGGACAGATGTTCAAGCCATATTGGGCCATTTTCCCTTCTTTTACCAGGTCCTGGTCGTCAAGAATCACTCTAAGCCCAACGTAGTAGATACTCCAAGGAAAGGTTCAATTCAGAGAGCAGTTGCTGTGGGCCTGAAGCCGGCGGCTGTCTTTGATTTTTTTTTTTTTTTTTGTCAGGCAGTGGCACCAATAACTACAAAATAAAGCAATTCGCCTGTGGCCGCATAAAAAAGGAACAGGGGAAATACCCCGTTTGCAGGCAACCACGGGAATTAAGGATATTCTACTAATGGGTATTTCAACAGGAAAATTTTATGACGCTAACCTTTTTTTTTTTTATGCCCAAAAAGTACTTTGCCATTATATAATTCATTGTATTTGGGAATTGGGACTGAAAATCATAAACATATATCTAACTCTCTCTAAAAGGAGGAGTTATTATTTTAATAATTTTAATTTTAATTTTAATGAGTATAAAATTTAATATAATGAACTCAACATTAATTTCTGATTATTAGGAGTGAATAATCATTCAAAAATTTAATTGAAATTAATACAATAAAATTAAATTATCAACTAAATTATTCCTTTAAATTATTGACGTTAATTTGATTACAAATCCACGAGTGGCTCTAATAATTTCTTTCTAATAATAATGCTGGAAACAGGCAAAGGAATGAAATGTGGAAACCACAATATCTTTTTTTTTTTTTCCCTTAACTTCTGTCTTCCATTCCTATTTTTAATTTTATTTTCTCTTTTATTTATTTATTTATTTATTATTATTATTATTATTATTTTGTGATCGACAATCACAACGAAGGTTCAAACAAACGATGTGTAAATTTATAAGCTAGTGCTGTGTGGCGATGAGACTATCAAAATTCTAGTGGCACAGAGACCGCGTAAACGCTAACCTCAAAGACCAATGAAGGCTGCAGGTTAACGTAATCGTGCCACGTGGCGTCCAGCCAATCCTCAGTGTGTGGCCGTTAGGATTTTGGAGCCAATCTCCAGCTTTTCCAATTTTGGTTCACTCGAAAATAAGAGGTGCTATAAGTCCTCGTCATTTCCCTCTCCTCAATTCTCAAAGAACACTTGAGCGTTTGATTCCAAGTGCCTCTCCACTCTGCAAGTAAGATCAATCATGGCTGCCACCATCTCCACTGTCGGAGCTGTCAACAGAGCACCGGTACCCTTTAGTTTATTCCCTCATATATCTAGGCTTTAGCATCATCATGAAATGCAGCTGTATATGTAAATAGGTCATTCTTTGGTTGTGTTCAAGATTATTGAGGGTCATTACTAACTAGGTTTGATTTACCTTCATGACTTTGTTTCTCTGTGCTCAATTCTGAGTCTTGCTAGTCAAAGTTGCTTTTCATGTTTAGATGTTTATCTCCATCGGGATGTATTAGGCGTATATAGCTATGTTTGCGGGCTTCTTCTGATTAATATGTTCTGACGCACTAATATGCTGCTGTAAATACTTGCATGCTGTATATATGCGCGCAGGCAAGGACTTGGCTCTCTATGCTCGAGTGCTTTTACGGTTATATGTATATGTACATATATTTCGTTGCTCTGCTAGATCAGAGGAAATTCTAGGCTTGGATAGCACATAAAAGTTTGAAACTCAAAGTTGGGGAGGTTTGAGTTGGGCAAATTAACGGGGCAGCCTTTTTTTGGGGGGGGGGGTCTTTTTTCACGAATAAAAAGGGTTCATACTTGCCCATGTTAAGCTGGGCTTGGATAGAAATTGGAAAACATTGAAAAAGAAACTTCTTATTCATGTGGTCTAAAAGTCGTGTGCTTTGATGCAGCTGGCGTTGAATGGATCCGGTGCTGGATCCGCTGTCCCAACTTCAGCTTTCTTTGGGAGCAGCTTGAAGAAAGTGAGCCAAAGATTCACAAATTCCAAGCCTTCAACTGGGAGTTTGAATGTTGTTTCCGAGTATGACGAGGAGAAGCAGACCTCCAAGGACAGGTGGGCAGGTCTTGCATATGATGAATCCGATGACCAACAAGATATTACCAGAGGAAAGGGTATGGTGGACACTCTTTTCCAAGCCCCAATGCAAACAGGAACCCACTACGCTGTTATGAGTTCCTATGACTACGTCAGTCAAGGATTGCGCACGTAAGTAATTATTTGACAGCTTAATATAAGAAAAGTCACTAAGCCAGTGTTGTTCTTGTAACATGAATTGGTGACACTCCTTTAGGTACATGGACAACTTAAAGGATGGCTTCTACATTGCTCCTGCTTTCATGGACAAGCTAGTCGTTCACATCACCAAGAACTTCTTGAACCTGCCCAATATCAAGGTGTATACAAATCAAACTTCTCTTATTCAACTGTTCATATATATATATATATATATATATATATATATATATATATATGGCTATATTTAGGTAATTATTAAGAATACTGAACTCTGACTTTGTTCCAGGTTCCTCTCATCTTGGGTATCTGGGGAGGCAAAGGTCAGGGAAAATCCTTCCAGTGTGAGCTTGTCTTCGCCAAGATGGGAATCAAGTGCGTTTATCTCTTCTTGCCCTCAATTGATCATGTTGAATACAACTATTTCTGACATGCTTTTTGTTAATTCTCACCCCTTTATGATGCCACGTTCAGCCCAATTGCGATGAGCGCTGGAGAACTGGAAAGTGGGAACGCTGGTGAGCCCGCCAAGCTAATCAGGCAAAGGTACCGTGAGGCTGCTGATATTATTAAGAAGGGGAAAATGTGCTGCCTCTTCATCAACGACCTTGATGCTGGAGCTGGTAGGCTTGGTGGAACTACCCAATACACAGTCAACAACCAGATGGTTAATGCTACCCTCATGAACATTGCTGACAATCCAACAAATGTGCAACTTCCTGGTATGTACAACAAGCAGGAGAATCCCCGTGTCCCCATCATCGTCACTGGTAATGATTTCTCAACATTGTATGCTCCTCTGATCCGTGATGGCCGTATGGAGAAATTCTACTGGGCTCCTACCAGGGAAGACAGGATTGGCGTCTGCTCTGGAATTTTCAGGACCGACAATGTTCCCCCAGAAGACATAGTCAAGCTTGTGGACTCCTTCCCTGGCCAATCCATTGGTGAGTTTCTGTTAAGAAAGAAACTTCCTTTAACTAATTTTGCCACACATTGAAGTTGCAAACTTCTCCCTTCAAAAAAAAAAAAAAAAAAAAAAAGAGGTTGCAAACTCCGGGTCCTTCTCCAACTGCCTTTGATGTGTTGTACACTTGCTCGTGAAATCATTTTCTCTTAGACTGATTGTGACCGTTTTGTGTGCATTTGCAGACTTCTTTGGTGCCCTTAGAGCAAGAGTTTACGATGATGAAGTGAGAAAGTGGGTTTCAGGCGTTGGGGTTGAAAGCGTAGGAAAGAAGCTTGTGAATTCAAGGGAAGGACCTCCAACATTCGAGCAACCAGGAATGTCACTTGAGAAGCTCCTCGAGTATGGAAACATGCTTGTACAGGAGCAAGAGAACGTGAAAAGAGTCCAATTGGCTGACAAATACTTGTCTGATTCTGCCCTTGGTGAAGCCAACAAGGATTCTATTGAGAGAGGAACTTTCTATGGTACAGCTCTCTAGATCCTAGACACCTTGATGGTAGGCTTTCCCCACCTCCCCGGGGGCTTCTTTTGAAGACCACGGTACCTTGGAATCAAACAAGAGTCTTCTTAAACTGTTTTAAATGATTCTCTTTTGCAGGCCAGGCAGCCCAGCAAGTGAATCTTCCCGTTCCTCCAGGTTGTACTGATCCAGCAGCGGCAAACTATGACCCAACAGCTAGAAGTGATGATGGGAGCTGTGTTTATAAATTCTAGGCCTTTTCCAGGATATTGGTGGAAGCAGAAACACCTTCTAAGTGATGTGAGATAATGAATTATATATCCTTCCCTTTGTCTCAAATGGATTGTTATCCTCTAATTTTGTGTTATAATGTACACTGTTTAAGTTTCAAGGGTGCTCTGTTTCTTACCGCCAATTTTCATTAAGTCCCTTATTTCACCTCCTTTTTATCCGTCTGTTGGCAGTATGCAAATTGAGGTCCAAGTAAATGATAGTAAATCGGCTCATTCAGAGAAAAAAAAAAAAAAAAAAAACAAACTAATGAACTAGTGGGCTAGGCATGATCATTTCGGGGTTTGGTTCAATGGTACTTTTCTGCTGCCACTTAATGATTTTTGCTGCGTTTGTTGTCCCATTTTGTTTTCTACCATCAACAAGTCATTTATTTATTTATTTATTTTTAAATAATATATTCCCTAGCAATATACCACTATTAACAATCACAGTTATTAGTTTATAACCGTGAGCTCACAATTGTAATAGTTAGTCTATTATTTAATTTTAATTATGTTGCAATTTATCATAATATACTTCCGTCTTTAAAAACTAATCGTCATTTTTTTGAGCTTTTTTTTACTTTTCAATTGCAAATGATGTCATTAGTATTACTATTTAACTTTTATATACCGCTATGATCTCATAAAAAGAGTCCATATATTGTATAACAACACATTCTTAAACTAATAAAGATCAGTACCATATTGTAGCCCTTGGGTCATCATGATTCGATTCATTGCACAATAACAAGCAATATAAAGAAAGTAAGAACTTAGGGGTTATCAGTTTCTCGCAAATATCATGATATATTATCTCGAACTTGATTCGCCTGAAGTTGTTAACTTGGATTCACCGTAGTGGCCATATTATTTCCATTCTTTTTTTTCATTTTTTCCTTCGAGTGTTGTTAGAAAAATGGCGCCTCCTGCCAACACAAAGTTTAACTGTTACTAACAAGCATCAAGTGCCATATCAGCTGCATGCAAAATCAAGAAAAACCATGCACATGGATAAAAAGCAAGTAACTAAGTCGTCTACCTCTTTCATAAAGAAACCAATGATTGTCGAAGGATGAGAAAGGTGCAAACATCTATCATCATTAATAAACTATTTTGTTTTATTTATAAGGCTCAAACTAGAGATTTTCTGCCAACTGTGCGTTGCGTTTAAAATAAACAAACAAACAAATAAATAGTTGTCTGGTACACAAACCTCCTAGGTCGGCCAATTCGGCTCGACTGATCCAAATCATGTAAATCAAAGAAGCTTTTATGCAAATCAGGAAAAAGTATGCAGCACATGGAAAAATAAATTTATTATCTGGTGCGCCGAGTTTTTGTGCTAACTTTGGATCAAAACTACACAATTAACCACTTCAAACTCAACCCCAGAAGTAGAAGGGCCGAAAAAAGCCCACTTCTAGAAAACAAAAAGAAATGCCCACTTCAAAAATAAATAATAAAAAAAAAACTAAATGGTTGAAATTTTATGCAGGTCATTATTATGTAAATTAGCAACTGACGTGTACGGTTTGGCAGTGTACAGCAAAGGGGCCGACCGACAAATAAAAGGGCGCCGACAAAAGAGCCCACTTCAAAATAACAAAATGGTTGAAATTTTCCATGGGTCAACCATATACTGTTGGGCAGTCCATAGCGAACGGCACGGGAAACCAAAAAAATAAAAAAAAGAAAAAGAAAAAGAAAAAGGGAATATGTCGGTGGAGCTTTCTCAACTTGTTAAAAATAATCTTTTTTAATGCATACTTTAATAATAAAAGATACTTTTACGGTATTTATAGTATTTGACTAATTGACTTTTTGAATGCTGGAATTCACCCTTCCCCGGTTCGTTCACTTCAAGACCAATCGGTAATACCTGCCATTTCCGAGTTTTTGGGGGGGGGGGGGAAGAAAGGTGGAAAAAGCAAAACCAAAGAAGTTGCAAGAAAGGGCGCTCTTTGTTCTTCCGGGTAAACACGTTGCAATGGTGACTTTATTGATTATTTATTCCCCACGGCAAGAGGCATTATCAAGCACGAAGAGCGGCAAAGATCCGCACGTCCCCCAAACTTCATTATTTTTCCACGGTCCGGCTTGTTCTCATCCGTAGCGTCATTTCTATAATTTAATCATAATGATTGGACTGGTGTGCCACGCCATGATTTTGACTTAGAAGAGGGATTGCGTTCAATTTTAGAAAAGGAATGTCTTTTGCATGCAAATATATCTTACAAATAATTTTGAAGTATCACTATTTACATTTAATACAATACAATTTTTTTTTACTGACTTATGACGTTACCCAGGCAAGGTTTTTTTTTTTTTAGCAATACGAATAGTATTTTTAATTTTACTAGATTTTAATCAGAATAACATTATAGTAAAGAGGACTGCTATTGTTAGGTTAAAGCAAATGTTGCACAAGAAAAGGGATCTTTATGTCAAAAATATGACGTCTAGGATGAACATCTTCTTCTTCTTCTTCTTTTCCTAATAAATCCAACCTGTCTTTCAATGGAATGGATTAGGGCAATATACTTAACTTCTTAGATGAAAACTTGTGAAATATTCATTTCAATTCACCTAACACACTAACTAGCACCACCAGATAGTGGGATACAGCAAATAGTTTTAAGCTTGTAATGCTTCTTCACGGCTTATCATATGCCCCCCCACCCCCCCAAAAAAAAAAGAAGAAAGAAAAAGGCAGAAATACAAAAAGGCTATTAGCTCCACATATTAAAATACCTCAAATTTTCTCTAAAATATGAAATATATGTAACAAAGTGTTGGATAAGAATAATAATAATAATAAAGTGATAACTGTGGTATTCAGTTCAATAATATAAATGTGTTAAATTGATTTAATGTTAAATTTATTGTTTTTTTTTTTTCACTTCCTATTGTACATCCCTTCACGTTTGGAACAAAATAATAATAATAATATATAAATTTCGAAAATTTGAATATTTTATAATGTGGGATTCACGGGCGTCCTAATATTCTAATCCTGGCACGTCACCATCCCACGTGGAATGTCAAACTTATGTCTGACTTTTATCATGGGATATCTCGTATTAATTTTAGAGGTTTCAAACTTGCATCGATCTTTGGACTTTGATATAGTTTTATGTGGAGCTGACTGGTTTCTCTTTTGTTTAATATGAATCGCCTTCTTAGGTTTTTTTTTTTTTTTTTTTTTTTGCGTATGAATCCATCGGATTAAAAATTTGTTCCAAGTCTTCAAGATAACATGCAGCAATAAAAAATGATGTTCAGGATGATCCAAATGCAGCTGCCAAACTCGATGATGACATTATATTAAAAAAGTCTCGTAAGTCGAGAGTCAGTCTGCATAAATAATATATATTTTAAAAACAAACACTTATTTATGATATTATAATTATAAATTAAGGTTGGTGTTCACGAATTTGTATTTTTATTTAATTTTTTATAATTTTTTATTATTTTCATATTATTGAGTTTGAATAAATTTTGTTATATTTAGGTGTAATATCAACAAATTTGAATATTTTATATAAATTTTTATTTTATATCTTAAAATCAATGTAATTTAAAAAATAATTCAAAGTAAACTAATATAGAAAAAAAAAAAAGGATGAATCATTAACCAATCGACTAGCTTGAGTGGCAATGGAAGACGAACTAACTTTTCTACAGTGGGTACCCCGAAAATTAAATCATACCATACATTACTTCAAATGTATTATTTGCAAACACTTTTTTTAAGTCCACTTCAGTTCCTTGCCATGGAAATGATAAATAAGAAACACCGCATGCATAAGAAAAATGTATAATTTAATACATCCACGGTCTATGCTCTGATATTTCTAGTAGATAGACTCAGTAATGAGCTAGCTATGTGTCCCATCTGAATTTTTTACCATATACGTTAGATAAGATTATTTCTAAGCTTGTTCTGAGCTTAGTCCTTTTTCTTTTTCTCCTGTCGCAACCTCCATAAGAAGTAATGCCATCCTTGGTCAACTGCTAGATGAGACGACATCCAAACTTTTCTTTTTTGGGTTGAAGAGTTGAAAGTCGAGTTAGTTACAAAAACAATCAATTACACTAAAAACATATCGAGGCGAAGCGATAATCATCAGATGTATATCCCATTTGGTGAATTGTGGAGAGTGAAAAAGAGCAATGATGGAAGAGACGTAGAGATGAGAAAAGTGGGTGAGAAGTCTCTGGAGAGTGAGTGGAAAAGAGATATGATTAACTAAGAAAAGTGGATTTGAAGATAAATATTGTAGTTGTCATTAACTTTTAAAGAAATTGACATTGGTAATAACTTTATCAAGAATTCATTTATGTAAAATATGTAAAAACCTATTATATGTAAAATATGTAAAAATCTAATTTTAAGAAACATCTCATGTAAACTTTATTTTACTTGTAGAAGTAAGGAGGTGCAAGTTGAGAATTACTCTTACTTAATGTAATACTTAAATGTATATAAATATATAGTAAGTTGATACGTGCATTTTGCTCAATTTTAATATATTCTTGTGGTAGAAGATATAAATTTAATTAATTTACAACTAAAATACAAATGTAAGAAGTAATTTCTATTTTGATAATATTGGGAGGAGTATCGCGAATACCTTTTTTTTGTCATTTTAAGAGCAAAAAGAATAAATAAAAAATATTTAAATTATGTGCTTTTTTCCCTCTTAAGAAACAAAAAAAAAATATCAGAGTAATTTTTATATTTTTTAGAAAAATATAAATTTAAGAGTAATTTAAAAAAAAAGTAAATTTGAGAGAAGTTTTTTTAAAAAAGAAATTATAAAAAAATTAAGAGTAATATTGAACAATTTGAGATTTTCTTTTCTTTCTAAGAAAAATCTATTGGACTATAAATTATACAGTAAAAATATTTTTTTTACTCTTTTAAATTCCACAAACAAAAGAGAGAATTTGGTAATAAACTCTTTTTGATCCCTTTTATCTTCTAATTTGCGAATTAAGAAAAAAACTATTATTTAAGCAAAAGTGATGACTTTGTGACTAAGAGAGAATAATATAAAACAAGGCTTGGGTCTTGTGCATTGCCCATATTACAACAATAACATGATAGATAAGTCTGTTGAAAAAGGGTACAAAGAAGTACAAACCAAAATGGAGAACCGTTCTTATTAGTAGTATACAAAGAGCGGTCGCAATTGAACAAATTTATGCAATGCCACTTTAAAACGTTACTTACTTATACTCAAGATATGTTTGTTTGCATATACCAAAAATTTGCTTGTGATGTAAACTAAAGAGTGTCGAATATTGTTGAATCTTTGATAGGACGAAATAGCAACATTGTATTGAGAAGTTGGTGCATCTACAACACAAAAAGAAAAGCGAAAGCATTAGGTGGAGCATGCTGCTGACCTCGCAAGTCTCTCGAATCCTGAGGACTCATCCTAAAATCACGAAACAAACAAAGAGATTTGGAATAAAAAAGCAATAAGTAAAACAAGTAAACATTTTAGTGAGAAACAAACATAAAAAATAATAATGAAATGAGGCCAAATTTTAATTTTGGTTTTTGGTAGGTTTCTCGTGAGAGCCTATGTGTGCGAGAGAGAGAGAGAGAGAGAGAGAGGCTAATTCTGCATTCCCAAACGAGAAAAAAGGCTTTTCAAAGAAAGAGAAAGCACCACCACATGCTGTAGGACGGTGGAGAACCACACAAGAAGGAAATAATTTTGATAGTGCCAAGGGTACACGAAAAATAAAACAGCTCCCAACAACATGTCTGCTTCCCCCTTGGTGGATCCCTTGTGTACTAGTGGCCTAGGTCCTATACAAAGGTAACAAGAAACCTCAGAACATAAAAAGACAAAAAAATTGAAAGAAAAAAAAAAGTAAAAAAATAAGATTAATAGAGCCAATATAACCTACCAAGTTGACATGAGGTAATTGACATTGTAATACACTAATACATTGAAAATAATAAAATATAATAAAATATTTTTTTATATTTATATAATTAATTTATAATTTTTATTACAATTATATTATTTTTAAATTTTTTTGTAATAGTGTAATATGAATTTAGTGGCACACCGATGAAATATATAGATGAATAGAAATTGTATTACTCATTAAAACATTTAAAAATTTAGACATCTATCTAAAAATTTTAGATTCTAATCTTACTAAAAGAGTGAATTAAATTTATAAAATAAAAATTTATTTTTATTATATAATTTACAATTTAATAAACCTCATCATAAATAAAATTTTTAAATTACAATTTTGAATGATAAAGAGATACATAGTTCATGTTTCTTGAACTATCTTTATTATTGTTATTGTTTTTAATAAGGAATATAATGTAGTTATATAACCTTAAAAACTTAAATAAAAGTGAATAGTTGTAGAGTGAGGTGAAGATCAATATTATTGGTTTTCAAGGCAATTTAAGAGGGAAGTGAATTGAATTTATTTAGTTTAAATGCTAAATTCACACTTAATCTCAATTTAAATAGTAATTAAAAAATAATTAATAACAATTTACTAGGTAGTATAATTAATTGAAAAATAAAAACATAAAAAAGATAATGCATATAATAATTTATAATGATCTCAATCAAATAAAAATTCTATCTTCACTTCAAAATTTGTTTATTAAAAGTTTAACTTAATTAATTTTTTTTTCTTTTGTAGGGTGAAAAATGCTCTTTACATTAGGTCATTTTGATCTTGATTGCAACAAAGTTATTGTAAAATTTATAAAAACTAATGGCTTCACAATTTAGAAACTTACACTATATCACTTTTTACTAAAGTAATATTACATTTTTTATAATTTTGACTTTTTACTCTTGAGGCTTTTACTCTTTATTTGTCACTTTTAATCACTTTTCTTTTTGATCTTCCATTAAATTCAATAAAATTTTTTAATAACATTTTTCTATTACTTTACAAAAAAGTTGTATAATCGTTTTATAGAAAAAGACAAAAAATTAATGGTTTAAGATAATTTTTTTTCCATAAAGAAAATCAATTTTCAAAACAAGAAACTTTATATCTATTACATTAGTCCACTATAACATATGGACAAGTTAATTAGCTAAAATCTTTATAACTTTTTTAACTTTTGCACTTTTAATTTCTTTAGTCCTATTGGTTAACTGTAAAAATTAGTCAAGTTGATTGATTTGAATTCTTTATAACTTTTATATATTAAAACTTTTAGTTTTTTTTTTATTACCATTAGTTTAGTTCAATTATTAGTTAGGTTAATTAGTTTAAAATCCTTATAACTTTACTTTTCTTAACTTTAAATCTTTTTTGGTGTTTAGTTAATCATAAGTATTAGTCTCTTTAACTGACTCCAATATTTTATTTCTTTTTTCTTTATAGCTTTTTTGGTATTTAGTTGATTATAATGATAAGTTGTATCAACCAACCCAAAATCTTTGTTTATTTTATGTTAACTAATTATTGATATCATAGGTTAATAGATTTTAAATTTTTTCCAACTTTGAATCTTTATGATTCCTTTCATATTTTTTCAAGATCATATACTATCTTATTTACTACCTTTCTATAAATAGAGTTTGACAAAAAAAAAACAATTTTGTTTTGGTATAATTGTTAGTTTAATTCAAATTTAAAATTTAAAGATATTTTTATAGTAAGTATATATTAAATAAAGACTATTCAAGAAGAGATAATGCTTTTATAGCACGTAATTACATTAATTAAACATGGAGGGAACATTAAAAAAAAAAATAAAGGAATAAAGTATAACAGGTAATCCCACTAAACTTGACAATCTCTTTATTGATTATAATAATTTTAATAGTCTTACTCTTAGTCTTAAGAATCTTTTATTTTGTATGATGACAATTATGATTAATTGATGGGTAATAAGAAAAATAATAATAATAAAAAAGTAATAACTTCCTTTGAATGTATGCTCTTCTCTTTGCTATCACAATTAAAGTAATAAGGCATGGATTGAGCAACAAATAAGTAATAAAGCAAACATGACTAAAAATTATTGATCAATTAAATAAGGCAAAGTAAACATTCAACATAATATTAAAGTAGACATGAAGGTATCATAATAATGTATAAATATTAAAGCAAACATAAAATATAAGTATTAAAGTGAAAGAGTAAGAAAGTATCATTAAGATATAATCATATAGAAATACAGATAAGAATATTTAAATATTTGTTCAAAGGTTCAAGGGGTTTTTGCTCATTAAGGAATTAAAGGTTCATTAATTGTCTCTTTTCCTTTTTGACATTATTAAAATAATCTTGACTATGATTTTATTACTTCAATTTCTTGGAGTTCTTTTTAGATAAACCTTTCTTTTTTAGCAATCTAAAGATAAAAACAAAGTTTTCTCTTGATTTTTCATGAAATCCTAAAACTTCACTCTTATTTAATCCACATAATGCCTTAGATCATTCACATTCTCTTTGAGCTCATTTACTTCCTTAGTTAAGGAAGCTATGTCAATAGTGGAAAAGGCTTGGGGAGGAATTGAAGAACTTGCTATTAGTGCTATACTAGATGGTTTTAGGCTTGATCTTGATTCATTTAAAGGTATAGACCATTGTTTTTCACTTTGTGCTAAATGCATCTATTTGAGTGTGATGACATTGATAAATTGACTTAAGCTAATATAAAAAGGGGCCTTTTTGGTTATAAGTACATTGGCTTTTAAAACAAGTAAGTTAGATATATATCATAAAGGAACTTTCAAACTAACTCTTTTTAAACTTTTTAAATTTCTCTCATTATATACTTTAACATATTGAATTTCTTATTCTTTAATAGACAAATTAGAAGGTAAATATTAAGAAAAGTTAAATAGTCATAATGAATACTTCTAAGATTGATGTTATAAGCCATAATTTTTAAAATATCCTTGACTTGATATCCTTGACTTGAGTGATAAGAAAGATACTTTAAAGGGTTACCTTATGCTATTACTTTCTTTACATAACTTACCTTAACCTTTAAACACAATTTTCGTCTACTCTTGAGCATTGAACTTGCCTAAATTTAATGAATTAGGCCAATTAATTTATTTACCTTTTAATGGCAAATTTAAGAGATTCATAATCATCTTAGAGGTAATTTTCACTTTCCATTCACATATGATATGACTACTTTTGGAAAGTAAATCTATCCAAGACACTATTTGTCTCAAATTCAGCCGCACAATCTAAATTTAATGGTTTATTAAGATAATTATCTTCTTAAACTTTTAAAAATCATTATTAATTTGATAAGTTTTAAGATAAAAACTATAAAACATTACTAAATCATATAATTGAGGGATAATTGATCTTATATAGTTGCCATTTGTAGTGATGGATTAAATGGTGGTCCCATAAGTGATGTTGTCAAAAAGGATATAGGCATAAAAGGTCACTTTAATGAAAATGATATTGGTCTTACACTTTTAGGTTTCATACTCATTCTCCACTTTGGAATTTATTTGAATCTCTTTACAATTGTTGGTTTGGGTCCTTCCTTAAAGGTTTAAAAATCAAAGAAGGAAGAGGAGAAATAAGAGGAAATATCAATAACAATAATGGATTCAAATAGTATTGGTGCAATGTATACTCAAAGGTGACCTTTTGCCTTGGTGTTAAGGTTATTAATGATACAGTAAAGGTAAGAGAAACAACAATGATATTGCATGTCCTTGTAAAGATAAAGGTTGATTTTTTTTTATATAAATATCTTACTCCTCTTTTTATAAAATAGATATTGATTGTGTTATTATTGAATGGATTTGAGAGATTAATACTTTTAAAGATTGATTTTACATAAATTTAAGGACTTAAGGTTTAAATCTTGAAAAGGAAAGAAGATTTTGAAGAAGGAAATTTTATATCTAAAAGGAAAATTGATAAGGTAGTTTTAAAAATTGATATCAGTTGACTAAAATAAGCCATAAGTCGGTTATTTACATTAGTTAACCTATACTCTTAAGCTAGTTGAAGGATCCCACTTAGATGGAAAAGGTTGATTTTCACATTTCAAGTAAAACATGTCTTAAATAATTATGTAATACATATGATCATGCCATAAAACACATAAAAACATATCAAATCATAACAATTATACAATCAAAAGATCAATTTAACTTAATCATACCGAATCTTTTTTTCATGGTTACAAATTAATCCATATTTATATAAGTGATTGAGTATAACAAGCTTCTATTGCCATACATTTTGCTTCAATTATAGAAAGTGCAACTGAATTTTACTTTCTATTGTACTACAAGACTAAAGTTTGGACAAAGAACTAACATGTATCAAAGGTACTCTTTTTCTTAATCCTATCTTTTGTAAAGTTTAAGTCTAAGTGATCAATTAAGTTATAGGTTGATCCCTTAGAATACTAAAGTTATAAACCTATGGTTCCTTTCATATACCTAAGTATTCTTTTTCTTAAGCAAATAGGTGTAACTTTTTAGTTGGATTAAAATCTTGTATATATATAAATAACAAACATTAAGTTTGGTCTATTAATAGTAAAATAGAGAAGATTACTAATTATACTTTATGCTTTCTTAGAACTCATTAAACAACATTATCATAATTGTCCTCATTTTATTCACTTCAAGTTGTTCACTTTATTTTATTTTAACATCACTAAAATATTATTATCTCCTTAATGATTTATTTACTTTTTTAAGTTCTTGTTTACATTTGTAAGATCAGTTAACTTTTCCTTTATAAAATAAAAGAGGTTAATTTCATTAAATGTAATATGCACAGACTTTTTTACAATAAAAGATTTCATATTAACATTTTATATGTTTGACTATGAAAAGAATATCTTAAGAACAAACCTTTATTTGCCTTAAAATCAAACTAGCTTAGGTTGACTATTGTATTTAGGATATAACATTTCCAATTAAAGACTTGTAGGAATTTTATTCTAAGCTTTCTTCCATTTAACAACTTATTAGACATTTTTACAAAATTTGGATAAATGAAGAATCTATTAGACATGTAGTAAGCAGTATTAATTGCTTTTATCCAAAAGTGTTAAATAAGGTTATACTTATTTAACATGATTTTAGTCATATCTTATAAGGTTTTATTTTTTCTTTTAACTACTTTATTTTATTATAGAATTTTTGAAACTAAAAAATTATGCGACATATTTTAAGAATTGTAAAAATTCTCAAAGTCTTTATTCTTAAATTCACAATATGATCACTTATAATTAAAATGATGTGGTATCCTTTTTCATTTTGGATTTACTTATATAACCCATTAAAAGTTTTTAAGCATTTATCTTTATGAGTTAAAAATGCAACCCTTATAAATCTTTTATAATCATATATAATAACATATGTATATAAGTTAACTTCTAAAGATGAAACATAAGTATAATTAAACAAGTTCATATATAATTACTACAATGGTTTAAAAATACATACTACTTTTTTGTTCTTAAAAAAGCTTTTACTTTGGTTATTCATTTGGCATGTATCACACACCTTGTCCTTCTTAAATTTCACCTAAAGATGAAACATAAGTAACATTAGACAAGTTTGTATGTTTAAAAGTGGATACTACTTTTTTGTTCTTAAAAGAGCTTTTGCTTTGGTTATTCATTTGACATGCATTATATACCTTATCTTTCTCAAATTTTACCTTTAAAATACATTTTACAAGGTTATTTTGGTTGAATTTTGATAATTGCTTCATACTTATATGACCTAACTTTTAATGTCATATGCATGATTCTTCACTAACAAAGGTAAAACACTTAAAATCTTGATTAGTTAAAGTATGTAAATTAATAATATAAATTGTCTAACTATTTAGCAACTAATAAAGAATCATTTGTTTTGAAATGAGTAACACATCAAGTATTTTGCTTAAATGATACTTCCTAGCTATTATCACACAATTAACTAATATTCAATAAATTGAACTTGAGTTTCATGACAAGACATTATTAATCTTGAGGGACTTTCCTTTTGATAAATGCTAATAATCTTATCTTTGATATTATCTAAAAAAATTAACATTTCACCATAAATGTTTTTGAGAGAAATAAAGCTCGAGTTTTCCTATTATATGTCTAGAGTAACCATTATCTAGCTATCATTTATCTTTTTTATATTTCTCTTTTGACATACTTGTAAACAATTCATTTAGATTTGAGTGCCTAAATTTTCTAGGGTTTTTGAGTGATCATTTTAATACCTTTGATACTTATATAAGGATAATTATCTAGACTTTATCTTAAATCATAAAAATATTATATATGACTATATTCACCATAAAAATAACTTTTAATATGATCTTTAGTATGATATCTATATGCATAAATATCATATTTATCATGATAATGCCAATTATAATGAGAATGTACATGCCTAAATGATGTTATAGGCTTTTGCATACATCTTATGTATATATATGTATATTTGTATGATATTCTTTTACTGTAATATGATGCATGAGCATATTCTTTGATGTGTTATTAAATGCTTGTACATACATGTAAGTATATGTTGTCTTATCTTGAGAAAATTTAGGTTGATAAGCATAAGATACATAGTTTAAACCAATTTTCTTACTTTTAAGGCATTTAAGAATTAAATAGCAAATCTAGGTTGTCTATATTGATAGCAAATTTAAAGAAGTTTTTTTTTTGAACTTTTAGAGAATTATTCTTACCTTTCAAGGGTTCAATTTTCATCAATAATTGTAGATTATGGGCATTGGTCTAATCAACAGATTCAAATTCTCTTTTTTTTAAAAAAAAAACCTTTTTAATATCTTGTTATAGTTACAAGTCCAATCAATTAATTTAAATTATTTTCCTATTTATTTTTTCTTTTTTACTAATTGATGCATTGATACTATAAGTTAACTAATCCTAAATTTCCACTAATACTGATTCTCTATGATTTTTTTCATCTTTTTCTAAAATCATTTATAATCTTACTTAATATTTTTTTTTATAAATAGATATTTGATAGAGAACAAGAACTATGCATAATTGCTAACTTAATTTAACTTTGAAATTTAACAATCTTTCTATAGTAAGTATAAATCAAGTAAAGATTACAAAAATATAGATAATGTTTGTTTAGCAAGCAACCATATTAACCAAGCATAAGGCATACATGAAAAAAATAGAAAATTCAAGTACAATACATAATTGTACTAAAATTGACAATCTCTTCCTTAATTGCAACAATTTTAATAATCTCATTCTTAGTATCAATAATTGTTAAAGACTATTGAATTATGGAAACAACAACATTTAGTTAGATACAATATGTGCAATGAACCATACTAGGATTATTTGATTATCACTAAGCATGGACCAAAGCTCAATTACCATTTACTATTAACAATAATACTGAGACTCATATCCAGAGTTAAGACTCAACCATACTAGGATTATCCTTGTTAGACTCAAATTTTCTTCCTTGTTAGTGTTAAACCAAATTGATGAAAAAATGTTTCAATTGCTAATGTGGAACACTAACAAGGAAGAAAATTTGATATGTACTAAAGATAAAACAATGACAACCTGCTACGTAAGTTGAATTGGGCTAAGTTCAAACCTAAATCTATTTCAAACCCAAATGATAATTAATCGCATAATTTTATATAACATATATAATTATATTCATTTATGATTATAAATTAACATTACAACAAATTAAAATGTTAATATCATGAACCCAATTTTGCTTCAATCATTAATCCCATTGGCTTTAGAATACATAAAACCCAAAATAAATAAGGCATCAACTCAAAATCAAATGCACGTTTGGACTTGTTTGCTGCTATCCTGGGGATTGGAGATGGCGTCGTGGAATTGCTAGCGAACGAGGCCAAGGGATACAAAGTTTAGGTTGATAGACCTGCGATCGTAACAAAAATGGCACCATCTGTTTCGCTAGCATTGCTAGTCTCAGTATTAAATAAGTGCACTGGTGAATGGGAAGCATTGTCAATTATGATTTCATGGCCAAGTGAGTGCTAGTCTCAATAAATAAGGGCGATTGACGACAAGAACCACACAACCCTTTAATATCCCATCTCATCGTTTCCTCTTTTAATTCCGACCTCGCGTTGATGGGAGTACGTGCCACTAGCTCCATCCCCTCCACTGCTTACAGTTGCAAATTTTGATTGATTGTGTTTTTTTTTTTTAATCTTTATCTTCAAATTTATGTACACTTTTCTAGATAGATAGATTGATTGACCAATGGTCTCTCTCATTTTATTATCTTTCAATCACTTGCTATCTAATCTAAGAATATTCTTACAAATGTTTCTCCCTTTTATTGTTATCAATGATTCTTTATTTTTATTTTTATAAAACATATTCTCATTGACAGAAATTGACTAAAGTTTTATGTTTTGTTTATTTATATGAGGTCATAATTTTATTTTTATTTAATTAGATTTATTTTTTTTATGTTTAACTATTATTTTTTCAAAATTATATGTTTTAATGTTTTTTTTTATATTTTTTGTTAAATTATTATATATAACATAAATAAATTTCAAATAAATTTGATAAAATTGAATTTATGTGATATCTTATTATTATTATTATTATTTTATCTTTAGTATACTTCAACTTCCTTTCTTTGCCGATGTTTCATTTCAACAATCTAAATATTTTTTATCAGCTTGTTTTAATAATAGATTAAAATTGTTATAATTTTTAAATTACTAAATTGTTAATATTAAAGAATTAAATTATATTTAATATAATAGTAAAATGACAGATAAAATTATATATTCACCTATCAATTAATTAAAAAGTGGGAGAGAAAAAAGAAGAAGAGAATAATCTAGATCCGAATCAGTTGAAAGTTGAAAGCAACATTAATTAATTAGAAAATGGGGAAAAGTGGAGAATAATTCAGATCCTGATCACTCGAGACTTGAAAGCGACCGAAAGCCTTTGAAGTCATTTTCATGGTTTCAAATTTTCAGAAACAAAAACGTGCCCTCTCTCTGTAGTAGGTGGATGAGCACAACGCTCAAATGGACTGTAACCCATGTGATGCAAGATGCTTTATCATCATTTCATTCCCTTCATTCTTGACACCGCTCAAAGACACATCTCCTCGACTCTTTTGAGAAACAGAGCAGAAGCCAGAGCATCCTGTCCGTCATGACCCTGAAACTCACACTTGCCTTGGTTCTTCTTTCCCTTTCATCCCCAGTTTTTTCTCAGCCAAATAATCTCTTCTACCAAGGATTCAGACGTGTTGACGACAACATGAGCCTCAGCGATGGTGCTGAGGTTGAAAAAAATGGCCTACTTCGCTTAACAAATGACACTCTTCGTTCGAAAGGCCATGCCTTTTACTCATCTCCATTCCAATTCAAGGACCCTGGTAATGGAAAAGGTCTCTCCTTTTCTACTGCCTTTGCTTTCGCCATAGTCCCCGAGTATCCCAGGCTAGGTGGCCACGGCTTTGCCTTCGCTATTTCCCCCTCTAAAGATCTCCCGGGTGCCCTTCCAAGCCAGTATATAGGCTTATTAAATGCAACTGATATGGGTAACTTATCCAATCACATTTTTGCAGTTGAATTTGATACAGTCAGAGATTTTGAGTTTGGTGACATAAATGATAACCATGTTGGGGTCGATATTAATAGCTTGAGATCCAACAAATCTGTTCCTGCTGCCTATTTTCTTGATGACACCAAAAAGACAGATCTGCACCTCCAAAGCGGCCATGTGATCCAAGCTTGGATTGATTATGATTCGACCCATAATCTATTAGAGGCCAGGCTTTCACCTCGTTCTTCAAAACCCAGTTCTCCAATCTTGTCTTTTGAGGTAGATTTGTCTCTTTTTGTCAAGGATTATATGTATGTTGGCTTCTCTGCATCAACTGGTTTGCTTGCAAGCACTCACTATATTCTTGGATGGAGTTTCACTATGAATGGAGAGGCTAAGTCTTTGTCTCTTTCTTCTCTTCCTTCCCTTCCTGGGCCTAAACAGAAGCATGTAACTTTGATTGTTGGCGCCTCGGTTTCAGCCTCCTTTGTCTTTATCTTGGCTGTTGCTGTATCCTTCTACATAATTAGGAAGATAAAGGATGCTGATGTGATTGAGGCGTGGGAGCTTGATGTTGGCCCGCATAGATTCTCCTATCAAGAGCTTAAGAAAGCAACAAGGGGATTTAGAGACAAACAACTGATTGGATTCGGTGGATTTGGCAAAGTTTACAAAGGAACCCTGCCGAATTCTGATACTGAAGTGGCAGTCAAGCGAGTCTCTCATGAATCTAGGCAAGGTTTGAGAGAATTTGTGTCTGAGATTGCTAGTATTGGTCGTCTTAGACATAGAAATTTGGTTCAGTTACTGGGATGGTGTCGCCGGCGAGGGGACTTACTGATTGTCTATGATTTTATGCCTAATGGGAGCTTAGACAAGTACCTATTTGATGAACCTAAAGCGATTCTCAGATGGGAACAAAGATTCAAGATTATCAAAGGTGTTGCTTCGGGTCTTTTGTATTTGCATGAAGAATGGGAACAGACAGTGATCCATAGGGACATAAAGGCAAGCAACGTGTTGTTAGATTCAGAGCTGAACGGAAGACTTGGTGACTTTGGTCTTGCCAAATTATATGAGCATGACTCTAACCCTAGCACTACGAGGGTGGTGGGCACATTGGGCTACCTAGCACCTGAACTAACAAAAACAGGCAAGCCTACCAAAAGCTCAGATATCTTTGCCTTTGGTGCTTTTTTGCTTGAAACGGTGTGTGGCAGGAGACCAATTGAACCTAAAGCGTTGCCTGAAGAACTGATTTTAGTGGACTGGGTACGGGATAATTGGAGAAGTAATACAATTCTTAATGTGGTAGATCCAAGACTGAACGGTGTGTTTAATGAGTTTGAAGCCTTTGTGGGGTTGAAACTTGGTCTAATGTGTTCAAACAATGCACCCGAGGCAAGGCCAACAATGAGGCAGATTGTGAGGTACTTGGAGGGAGAGGCGGCATTGCCTGAGGTGGCAGCTGACCCAGATGCATACAATAGAAAGTACAATGCAAGTGATGGTGGTTGCAGCAATTGTGGTGAGGATGGGAATAATGTTCATTCATATCAAGATTCAACGTACCTTGAGAAGGCAATTACTTGGTCATCTGCTGGTGATTTTGGGGACAATGATGTTGAAGCTGGTTCAACATCACCTCTTTCACTTACTCGCAGCAATGCATATAGAGAGCTTGGTAAATAGAGCTATATTCAGTTTTTCGGTCGACTTTATTACTATCTTTAGCTCTAGAGCTTTAGGTCTTCTTTACTGATTACCACATTTTTCGGTTCCACAAAGTAAAGCAGACGGTTGTTACGCATTGTAAACAGTCTTTTTTTTTTTTTTTTTTGAGCTTGTCTTCTTTGTATTATCAGTCTTGAAGTTCTATAGCAAAAGATAATTTATTGCAAGGAGTGTTGAATTTTTTTTCCTTGTTGGTACACTCAATGAAAGAGTGTTCAATGAATTTTTTTGGATACACTCAATGAAAGACTTTACTTGCATGGAAAATGATTCTAATGAGATCGACCCAATTGATTTCATGCAGTCAAGTGAAATGAAGCACATTTAAGTTGCATAATGAAAATAATTCTCTTTATTTGCATAAATCTCACATTTCTTTCTTAGTTAAAGTCTAGGATTCCAAATTATTAATAAGTAGATATTCTCTGAGAGCAGTGAATCTAATTTCTAGGATGGGTCAGTTGTTGATCTACTGGGACAGTAGAGTCAACGGTCAGAACTACCAAATTCGACCATCCAAGCCAATTCGTTGCTGGAAATTGAACAAGCATGTATCTCCATTCGAGCATGCATTGGTCACAACAAATTCAAGCTGGTATGAGCATACTTCATATGAAACAAGCATGTGTTACATCAAATTCATGCTCGAAACTGAACAAACAAGGACCACTTCTAACGTGGGAAGCACAAGCATAACATGGGCAGTGCTCTCACGTGTCCAGTACAGCTTGTTCTATACTACAAACTGCTTCGCCAAAGCTTCTTTATTATTTCATTCATGTGGGCAACAAAGAATTTATTTTTCCCCAACAACTCTAGCCAATCATCTAGTTTCGTGCAGGCATATAACAGATAACAGGTCAGTGTCAGTTTGCATTATTGATTGCAGAGCCTTCACATGCCAGATCTTATTGCCGAATGGAGAAAGGAGATACAGGAGATAGTTCTTTAGTCTCACAGTAAAATATGTCTTAACGGTTGATCATTTGGAGTCAAAGTACCCATCATACAACTGCATTAAGACTAGCATGTATGTTTTACATTGCCTGGAGAGACATGCGTAACTTATTATGTAAGACAAGCATTCTTAACTGAACAAGATATCCTTTCATTTATCAACTAACGTGTGTGTTTTCTCAGATAAATGCCTACCCAGTGATGGAACAGTTATCACCATACATGAACCAAAATTTTATCTCCTCTTTTAGGCCTTAATCTAGTGTGGTAATTCTGCTAATTAAGATCTGTGGTCTTGGAAATCCTCAACCATTTGGCTAAAAGTGTGATCAGATAGTGACACTATCTTTATGCCAGATTATGTGGAAATGCAGTCATGGTGAATTTCCAGGAGTAAAACCAGTGCACCTTGGTTGTTGTTCTACCGACTTGTGACATTGTCTTCTGCATTTTCACCGTTGTGCTCCTTCATTCTGTTGAATATCTCAAAATCATCAAACCCTGCATATTGACACAAGTTACTCCAAATTAAGAAGTAACAAATTTTAATTAATACCAGCACATAAGAAACAAAGCTAGTTTTATAGTTTTTCTTATTTCACATTTTAAGGAACTTGATTCACCTGCTCCCAGTTCTTCAACATCATCATATGAAGTTCCCGATGGCCTTGTGTTAGTAAGTGGAATAAGTGTCATCCAGTCCGAGTTTGCATGGCCTTCTGAGCACAAATCTTTCACTTTGACCCAGTCCTCCAGAACACTAATGCTGTCAAATGATATGGGATCTACAGAATCCTGTTCTTCATTCTTACTTATCCTGCAAGAAATGAGTTATAGCTAAAGAGGTGGATTTTCCTAGGAATCATAATCTCGTATATTCAATTTCCCATGCAAAACTTACAATTGCCTTAGTCCCAGGTTGTATTGAACAAAAACAAGGTCAGTGACTCGTTGATGCTCTAGGCAATTAGTTGTGTGGTGCATTTGTTCGAAATGACACTGATTTTTCTTGTGCTCAATCAAACTGCAGGTTTGACTGAGAATACGGATGGCTAACCGTACCAAATTTGGGCAACTTCCTCCATACGTTGACCACCATTCAGCTATCACAAATAGCAAAGAAACCAAATAAAATATTGATGCAGTAAAGCAGAACACTACATGCAAAAGGAAAAAAATACTGGGGCGACTGATATAATTGCTCAGGAAGAGCAAAGGCATTTTGATAAGACCAGATTGTTTGGGCAGGCTGCAAAGTTTTCAATGATGCAGGCAAAATTTTGAAATTCCTTTCAAATTCTGATATGTATTCCACCAATAGTGGTTCTTCCTAAGCAACATGTAGTCAGATTTAATTCTCAGATGGGAATGGGACTATGTGTCACACTTATTTCAAAAAGTAATGCCTTCAATGTCATATATACCAAGCGAAGGTCCATTATGCAAAATGCAGTTCAAAGTAAGGTTTGTGCTCCACATAATTATTTGGCTATATACATAAAAATAAATCCAGTGGACTCAATAGCATTCCTACCTAGCCACTAGTCATCCCGAAAAAGCAGGAAAACACTTTACAGGGAGGGGGAAAAAAAAATCTGGCTAGAAATAATGAAAATCAAGTAAAAAGGACACTCACCTGGAAGCAGGGTGCCTCTAGATCTAACTGCCATCTTTCTCCCAAAATCTCTCCAGCAGCATTCTTGTATGAGTTTATCTCCTTTGCAATCTTATCTTGGGTTTTATTATCAGGAACCAACTTCTCTATGCAATCAAACATTCCAGAGAGAATTTCTTTGTGCACATCGCCATCAATACTGTAAAAGAACTTGGGATTAAGGTAAAAACCTGCAGCATGAAGGGGGAGATTCCACTGTTGTTCCCACCAATGGTCTATAATATTCCAGTAGACCATATAATCCTCCCTTTTTGTAAATTCTCTCTTAATTTTTTCCTTTACCTGGTACATTCCTGCAAGGAGATAACCCATTGCAGGCCTCTGCCTGCTACTAGCTATTCTTAATAATCGCAAGAGAGGATCTGTAATATTAACTATTAATACACATGTGGACCAAAATGATTGATTACTTATCATATCTAACATTTCCAGTCCTCCTGGTTTCTTTGAATATGGGCAGTCCATCCATTCTTGTGAAGTAACCATAGCCTGCAAAGAATTTCTAAGGGCAACAATTCGTCCCAACGTTGCAAAGTTTGTGGCAGAGCAAGTGACTCCCAATTCCACAATATCATTGCCAGAAGTGCACCTTCTCAGCATATTCAAAATCACACTGTGGTTGTAAACAAATCTTGTAATGGATCTAGCCTGTTCAATTACAGTATTTATCCACTCAAGTTTTGCAAAATCACCCAGAATCAAATCTAGACAATGTGCAGCACAAGGGGCCCAGTAAAGAGTAGGAAAAGTACTGGGTAACCTTCTCCCTGCAATGATGTAATGTTCTTCCATACGAGTGATTACTTGCAAGACATGTCTGACTCCAATTTCCTCTACCACTTGTTTAATCAGTTCATAAAGAGCATCTGGTGATTTTATAGTTTCAGATGCATCCACTGATTTCAAAAATACCAGTCCTTCAGGAGAGTAAACCAAAATGTTTAATAGAGTCCTACCCATAATTGTCTTCTGCTCATGAATCAAAACGGAACAACCGGTCCTTGCCCAACTTGCAATGTGCTTATTAATGTCAGACTTCACTTCATCAACTGAATTCTTAAGTATCCAACCTCGAAGGTCATTATATGAAGGCCCTTGAACCTCTGAACCTCCTGAAGCAATTGCATCAACCATTGGCTGAAAATAAGCTGACTTGACAGCATCCAAAGGTGCCCCAATGTCATACAAAAACCTCCCTATTGCCATATGAACATGATCATTGACACTTTTAGTGGCTAATGGCATACTGTCATTTACAGAAACAATGGCATTGGCAGAAGGAGTAACAGCCGAAGCTTTACGTCTCCCCCTCTTCCTCTTAATTTTTGTTCCTTCTTCTTGACTCACCATCAAATTTGAACCAGGCTCTGTTGCATTCGAAACTCCCACCAACTCCATTCCCGCATTCACATCATGCTGGACGTCCCCAAAAGCCTCCATCTCAACGGAAATTGGGTTCACATTTGTTATCTCCTCTGCAATCTTTTGCTTTTTCCTCTTCTTAAACACAACCACATCTAAACTTTGTTGCATCGTAAGCCTAATATCAGAAGGGACCCGTGAACAAGTAGCTGCGTTACCCTTTTGTCCGGCTAAATGTTCCTTGATCCTATGAATCCCACCACCTTTAAATATCTTGCTGCAATACATGCACTTAAGTTGAACTCTATCCCCATTCTTGAACATTTGGCAATGCTTCCAAGCTGGGTCATGTTTCTGTGGTGTTATAGGCACCAGCTCCAAATCAGAACCCATCTGTACAGACATTAACCATCAAGAACCGCTCAAAGCTTGCTTTCCTACCTATATCTTTCGTTTCCCATAATCATTTAACAACAACAACAACAACAACAACAATAATTACAACCAAAAAAGAACAGAACTTTCCCTTTGATTTTCTTCACTTCAAGGCAGGAAAACAAATAATAATAATCATCATAATAAAAAAAAAGAAGAGAAATTAACAAAGGCCCTTTATAGTACCAACTAAGATTGTAAAAACGATAAAATAAGGCCAGAGAAAGCGGCATTGAAAGCAATACAACTTACAACTTGTTGTTTTTCTTCGGCTGTTAGAAGGCCTTTTCCCAAGAGACTTTGCTGAACACGGAGGAGAACCGAGTCAAGAAGGTTGGGGCGGTCGGTTTATGAAGCGATAATTTTCATAACCGGACGGTCCGGTTAGGGCAAGGGTTAGCCGGTTTGGTTCTGATCATTAATAATCATATACACTGCTCAGTTTTACCAGGTCACCCGGTTATGCGGAGTAGTGGACCGGCTTTATCGTGGGAAATTTCCCGGTTGGCAGGCGAAAGGGCCGGAAAACCGTTAATCTTCAACCGGCGACTCTGTTTCGAACCGGCGAGAGATTCTGGGTTCGGGACAGGTATGTATGTAATGCAACCTTTTTCTTTCAAAACAAAAAACAACTCGACAAAATAACAAGGTTTCTGTCGTTGTGCGTAACGGTTCTCATATCCCCCATTTGCCGTAGATTTCATGTGTTTTCCCTTGAACCAGGGCTTTTGTCTGTTTCCACGTGTGATGTTTATAAAAATTCATAATTATATATATATATATATATATGTTAGTATTAGATCTGTGCATATGACAATTTGTAATATTTATTAAGTGATACTAATTTGAGTTATATTAGATATTAAGATAAATTTTAATAATTATGTTATTGTAAAAATTATAATAATTATGTAATGATATATTCAAATAGATGTTGACCCTTCTATTTGAATGTATAAGTCGAAATTTTAAATTATTTATTGTTATTTAATTTGTAGTTATTATATTTTAATCATTTTAAAAGATTATATTAGATATATGTATAACATAATATTTAATAATTTTTAAACGAAAGCATTCGGTTTTTTACATATATTTTGGATAAAAATTGAAAAAAATGATTGGTATAAAAATAAAAATAGGTTAAGAAGGATTTAAATTAAGTCAATAAATGGGATTAAATGGTAATAAATAAGTTTTTATTTATAAAAACAGGGTTGGGAGTTTGGGAGTAATTTTTTTTCCTTCCCAATAAAAAAAAAAGAGAAAAAAAATAGATCAAAGCATAAATTTTAATGTTTTATGTTTTTTTTAAGAAAATAAAAGAGAGAATTTGAAGATTTTTTTTCTTTTTTCACCCTTTTTTTAATTTGTAAATTTAAAAAAAAACCGTTAAATAAACAAAAGTCTAAATTTTTCTCCGGTCGATTGGCTTCATTAACAGAAAACCGAAAAAAAAGACAAATCATTGATTGGCTTTAGTAACAGAACAGAAGCAGGGCAGTGCGGCAATGAGCATTATGCTTCACAACTGCCGTTTCTGCGAAAAACGGTTCCTTAAAAGTCCATAACTATCACGCTCTCCGGCTCTTCCTCTCCCTCACGTTATTACTCAAACAAATGCAGTTTCAACTGCCTAAAAGTTGTAGCCACCAAAACTCAAAAGCAAATGCCAACTTCTACGCCTCTCTTCTCCTCCTTCTTCTACTACTACTACTTGGCTCTCGGGTTTTTAGTTTTTCTTGCAGATGGAACCCAACTCATTATGGTAAATAACTGCAACGAGAGCATATGGCCAGGAATCCTTGGCACTGCAGGCCATTCAACCCCCAGTGAAGGTGGTTTCCACCTGGCCAGCGGCGAACAAACAATTATCCACGTCCCTGATCAATGGTCAGGAAGAATTTGGCCCAGACAAGGCTGCTGCTTTGATGACCTCGGCGGCAAGGGATTGTGCCTGACTGGAGACTGTGCTGGCCTTTTACGATGCAGTGGCACTGGTGGTGTCCCACCAGCAACCGTAGTAGAAATGACACTGGGGACTTCGAAATCTGCCTTACATTACTACGACGTGAGCTTGGTCGACGGGTTCAATGTTCCCGTTTCTATGGCACCTATAGGCGGTGGCTCAGGGTGTGGAGTAGCAGCATGTGAGGCGAACTTGAATGATTGTTGTCCTTATGCATTGATCGTGAAGCGACAAGGGAAGGTTGTGGGTTGCAAGAGTGCATGTCTGGCGGCAAAGACTGATAGATATTGCTGCACTGGGGAGTATGCAAATGCTGATATTTGCAAACCTAGTGTTTTTGGTCATTTTTTTAAAGCCATTTGCCCCAAGTCTTATAGCTTTCCCTATGATGAAGCATCGGGACTAAAGACTTGTCAGGCTTCTCGTTATGTCATCAGTTTCTGCCCTCTTAATCGAGGATGATATGGCAGCAACAGATGGGAGCAATATGTATATCTATGTCCTACAGCGTACTTGTCTTTCTAGTTGAGTGAATTTTATTGGCACTATGCTTTATACATTGGTGGTTGTTTCTTAACATGCTTCCTGGATTGTATTGCCTTTTTTGTTTGGTAATAGCCTGCTGATCATGGTGATCTTCTCCTCTTTTATTCCACCTGACTCAAAATCTTTGAAGTGAGCTGCTTGCATGAGATAGAAAACTGTATTTAGCACAACCCAATCTAATCTTTTACAGGTGGCATTTTCAGGTGGATAGAGACAACTGTCTACAACTGCATTCTAACTCCAAGTTGAATAATATCGAACTGAAACTCCATTTTTTTTTCGGATGAAGCTTTCTTGATATAAGTCACGTCAAAAGAATAGATGAGTGCTCACTTGACGAAAAACCATTCAAAGAGATAATGAGGGTTGTTTAAAGAAAAGTAAAAAAGATGCATGGAAAATTTCCAGATTCTATTTAAATGCAGGCCCTAACTTGCCTGTTGGCATTTGTAGAGACACAACATGATCATATCAGGCACTACCTCCTCTCTTTATACACATTTGAAACTTGTAAAATAGTTCTTTTCATCTCCTCTGTAATGGCATCAGCGTTTTCACCATCTATGCCTTTGCAGGCCTGATTCTAGGTATATCCTCAAACTAAAAAATGCAGAGTTTTAAGCACAAACATCGGATTTTTATTTTTGTTCAGTTCCTTTCCCTCCATATAAACAGCAAGTGAAAAGAAAGAGGAAAGAGGTGCTCAACACTATCCCCAGATAGCTGTACAACTATGCTGCTTACGCCTAAGGATGCAGGGTAATGATGCTGACCCTTTTTTCTGCAAAAATATGATATCAAATGTCATTAGCTTTCCCTCTCCTCTTTGCCTGACTTAAGAGCCACAAGTTCCATTTGCAGCACATTGAAAGCACCACCAGGCTACATCAACTGTCAAACAATTAATATCTAAAAGAATGGAATGAGGAAAATGGAATTGGTCCTGCCTCCCCCAACAGATGGAATGCAAGGACTAGGAGCCCTGGCCGTGAACTCGGGGTCAGGTGCCCCAAGAAGAAGCATAGGAAACGGAAGCTGATGCATCAACACTTGGGACCACAGAGGCAACCAGTTTAATTGTACCAAAGCACAATGCATCAAGGGAAGCCAAGACATGGTGAAGATGAGCAAACTGGGCCCCAAAATTTTTGAGGTCACTGTCCAACGCATTGCAGACGGCGGGTCGCGAAAACTGCCTTGAGATGGGTTTTACTTGACTCACATCATCCTGCCCTCAATAGCAAAACTGTTAAGCGAGCAGCTGGAAACAAGGCAACTAAAAGGCAGATGTGCTTAAACACCTTGAGCAAACATAACCAACCATTTCATGGACACAGCAGGGTCAAAAAGAACAACAAATGTGGAAGAAGCACTTTCATAAGGTACCCAGAACAACAAGCACCCAACATCGTACACGTGATTATAGAGCCAAATCATGAAACCAGGTGTTGAGCACACACATTCTTCACTGTAACCAGAACAACACAGTTGGACTAGCCCAACCACATCATCCAAGATAACTTAAAACAAAAGCTACTTCATCCCCACGGGAGCAAGTTAAATCAGAAACAGAAAAGTTCAAAATCATCTCATGGAAGGGAATTATATCATGACGCATTGCATTCAGTGATTTAGAATACCTCACAAAACATTTAACAAATAAAGGAAAAAAAATAAATAAATCAACATTGCATCAACAACAATTGTTACTAGTGCCATCAGCCATGGTGCCTGGCTAGACGGGGCCAATTAGATTAAACCTTCGACTGGATGACCTGGAAATGCCTTTTTGTTCTCAAAGAGTTCAATTCTCGTTCTCTGTATTGTATTCAAATTCACACTAGAGAGTAATAATAATCCAAATAGGCTGGATCAAACCTTATCTCCTTTTCACTCAAGATTGCATCTTTATTGCTCTTTCTGATGCCAGCTAACATTGTAGCACCAAACAATTCCCAATCGAGATTAAAGGGCCTTTTACGGTAGGTGGAGCTGATCTACTTCGATAAATATTTGAGTTTTGATGTGGAAGTGTTGAAGAGACTCTAAACAGACACATGGCACTTCGTAATACTCAGGTTGCATTGTAGCTAGTGTATGCATTGTAATATGATCAGTGTATTCCAATATGTTACGTTTGATTATCATTGTAGTGTCGAGATATAACTCATGTAATTTCTTTTACCGATTGATCAAGTTGGAAAATAAAGAATCTTCCTATCTCTCCTTTTTCCTTTCTCTCTTCTCTCTGTGGGTTGTTACTGTCTTTCTTGATTGGAGCTCAAGAGCTTTCCTTGCTCTTTAAATTTCCCTGAAAACGAATTTGTTGGCATCATTTGGTAGCTCATCTTCTTTGTACCAGTTCTGTTTCCAGAAGCCAATCTCTTCTCTTCCTAACCTGATTCTCTGTCCTTTGCTATCTTCTTTCCCTTCTTGATGTTAGCTCCCAAGATTTGAAGCGGAGTGAAGAAACCTCAAGATCTTGCTACAATGAGAGATATTCACCAAAAGGACATATTAGAGTTATTAGCCCTTAAACAAATGGGATCTGTTAGCCAATTTCGGAACCAATTTGACATCCCTTTGAGTAGGACCCCGTCAACCGATGAAAAAGCCATTAGTGTGTTTCTTAGTAGACTCAAAGAAGAGTCCAAATACTAGCGTGTATGTTCATGCCAAAAACTCAACATGCGTTATTACCGGCTAAGCTGCAAGAAGCCACTGCTTTGGCTGTGCAACATAAGTGAAGGCCAATTTCTGGAGCAGGAAGCCTTTGTTTACCTTTAGATGAGGAAAGACACGTTATAATTTTTTTTTATTATTTTATAATTATGCTATAATTAGATTTTATTATATTTTAATATAGTTAAAAATTTTAATTAAATTATTTGAAAAAAATTATTTTTAGTTTTGATTTGTCATGAAGTGTTTTAGAATATCTTCTCAATTAGTTATTAGATGTTTTATAATTAAGTTAAAGTATTTTTTAAATTAATTAAATATTTTTAAATTACAAATACATATATAAGTTTAAGTATTTAAGTATTTTATTAATTATGATATTCAATATTCTTTTATTATGATAATGTTATATTTTCTAACAGATTTTAAAAATCTTTTTAAAGTTTTTGTTTAGTGTTAACCTTTTTGTTATTTATTTTTAGTACTTCTATTTTAGATCAAGTGGTATAACAACAAGTTTGACCTATGTTAATGCTATCTTATAGAGTTCAAGACAATCTTTTCAACAACAAAGATCATGAAGGAAAGGCTCTACTTGGAGTAATTCTAAAATATTATGAATATAATATATCTTGTATTGAATATGTTACTTGTAATCAATATATTTGTATATACGTACTTAATTTTAAAGATATTTCTTTCTTTAATGGATATTTCTTAATTACAGATTTTGTGAGATTATTAGTAGAAATTGATGTCTATTTCCAATGTAATGATATTTATGAAGAGAAAAAAATGATTTTTGTGTACTTCAAACTCTGAAATGGTGTAATTGAATGGTGGAATGATAATTAATATTTTCTATTAAGAAATGGTAAGTATAAAATTTGATTAAGGGTAAAAGTGAAAAATTTATCGGTTATTAAATTTTATAATGATAATAAATTTGAGAAAATTTTGGATTAAATTGAAAGAAAATTTAAGTTTTATTTCTTACTAATTAATGAATTGCATTATAATATATTTACTTACACTTCTATTGTTGATTATGTTGATTTAGGTGTCAAAGGATCCATGACTTTAAAATTAAATTCTAACAACATTCTAATAAATCAAGGATCAGTGGTTAAAAATAGAGATGAAACATTGATTATTATTCATAACATAATTGAACAAATGTCTTCCAAGGGAAATATTGTTAAATTTAAAGATAGTGGTGATAAAAATATTAATATAAATTCTTTCAATTTAAAAATTGAACTCATAATTCATAGGTCCCAAGATCGTATTAATTCTTTACCTCTTATATTTGTTGATTTTCTCATTGTAGATAATTAAGCAAATAATGATTTGATATTATTATTTATTAATATCATTACTCACATGATAATTCACAAGAAAAGTTATTGATTCATGTTAAGGACATTAATTTATTCTAAGTATTTGTTTTTATATTTTAAAAGATGTCAATTTCTTATTATCAACTTTATGGCAAATTTTTTTTTAAAGTGAAGGAGTTTGATGTAAGACACATCATAAAAACTATTTATTATTATTATTATATTAATTATGTTATAATTATATTTTGTAATTTATTTATTTATTTTATAATATTTTAGTTTAATTAGAAATTTTAATTAAACTACTTCAAAAAAATATGTGAACTATTTACAAATCTTGTTGGTTTTGATTTATCATGAAGTGTTTTAGAATATCTTCTTAGTAAATCATCAAATGTTTTTAATTTAAATTAATTATTTTCTCAATTAATTAAATAGTTTTGAATTATAAATATAAATGTAAGTGTAAGGGTTAAAGTATTTTGCCAATTATAAAATTCAATGGTTTGAATATCTCAATATTATTCTCTTATGAGAATGTTATATTTTCTGATAGGTTTCAAAAATCCTTTTTAAAGGTTCAATCAAATGTTGATTTTTTAATATCTACTTTCCTATGCTTCCATCCTATATCATTAGGCCTTCTTCTTTATTCATTAATGAGGATGTAGAGAATATAGGCATTACTCTTAGAGTAAATAATCTTAAAGGGTCCAATTTTGAAGTTTTTAAAAACAATTTGTGTAATGGTTGAAGCAAGAAAATGAAAATAGAATGAAAAAATTGATAAAATAAAGTAACCAAAAAGAAAAGAAAGGAAAGGAGAGAATGCAAAAGAGATTTAGATAAATTTGGTGAGAATTAAGCATGACTGCTTTTTATACTCATCCAAAAATGCTCTATTGTTCATTGCTTAAAATTACATTGGATCTCAATTACCATCTTTACTTTGATGTTCCTAATTTAGTAAGGTCATGAATTATAATTAGAGTGGTTAATAACAATTCTCCCCTTTTAAGATCCTTGCTCTCAAGAATTAGTAAAAATTAAAGTATGAAATTTTCAATTTTATGAATGGAAGGTCCTCTTATGTTACTTCATCTAGAGTCATATTGGCCTAATGGACTAATACTTATGTTATTATTACATTTTTGCATTACATAATACATTGATTAAAGATTAATATGAGCTTTATTCCAAATTAACCATCTTTGCCAACTAATAAAAGCTTTGAGACATCACAATGTTAGACTTATTGAGTAGAGAAATGTGAAAGATGAGATAGACTCCATTATTCTTTAACAACTCTAATTTATAGATCATTATTCCTATATTCTGCAACATTTGAAAAAGGCCATTATAATTTAATGCTAATTTTAGATTATTATGCACCATTACCGAGGTATATCGGTAAAGTGAAATTTTAAGAATACCTTGTCTTTAATCTCTAGTGTTTTGTCAATCTTGTTCTTGTTAGCATAAAATTTTATTTGGTATTAAGCTTTTTGTAATTTCCCTTTAAGTAGCTTAGCTTGTTCAGGACTTGTTGCTTTTAGAACAATTCCTAGAGGAATAAATTCCTTATCTTCAACATAGGTAAGGATGAGAGATAGGGAGCAGGGCACCCATATAATACCTCAAATGATGTCATTTTAATGGCAAAATAAAATGTGGTGTTATACCACAATTCTACTAATGTTAACCATATAAACCAATGGTAAGGCCTTAAGAAATACATGTATTAGAGGTAATTTTCTAAATAATGATTCAATCTCTCCATTTTTTTTATTGATTTATGAATGGCAGGATGCAATTTTGTTTTTTTTTTTAATTTGAAATTTTTTTGCCAAAATTGACTTATGAAAATTTTAGTATGATTTGTCACGCTAGACTAAGGAAGACCATGAAATCTACAAACCCATTTAACAAATAAACTTGCTACTTTAGTCATTATAAACAAATGCTTCAAACCAATAAAATGTGTTGTCTTGGTAAAACAATTAATTACCATTATGATTACATCGTTTCCTTTAGAATTGGGAAATTTTAAAAAAATTCATGTTAATGTGGCATTAAGTTTGTTTAAACACTAATAAGGGTTGCAACACCAAGATTTGGTACTCACACCTTTTCATAGCATTGATAAATTTTACACCTTTGCACCCATTATTTCATTAACTTTTTCATACTTAACCAATAAAGATGCTACTTAAGCATCTTATACATTGCTTGAATTATAAAATGACTACTTACAATAGAGTTATGCATTATCTTGATTAATTAAAGGTGTCATTCCTTTTGATTGCCCATATAGATTTTGTAGCATCCCCTTTTGATTACTAAACTTGGCTAACTTATTCTACTCTTGTAATAGCCTCTACAACCCACTTGTCTCCTTCATAGATTTTCTTAATATCCTTTACCCACTTTGGGACAATCATCTTGATTTTCATTCATCATCTTTTATGTTGGCGAGGTAAAGTGTTGGTGACCTTATTCTTACTACACCTTTTGTCATGTATAATGTAATTAAGTCCTAATAACTTCATCATACCTTTTTAATATAAATACATATGTAAATATTACTAGAGGAGGTGTTTAACACTTTCATGGTTGATTTTGATAACAAACTCCCACCTTTTCACATAATGGCATTATTTCAAGTCTACTATAATTATTGCTAATAGTTTTTTTCTTATAGATGGATAATCCTTTGGTCTAAGCATTAATGGTCTTGCTTAAGTAAGTTATAAGGTACCCCTTCTATAATGTTATGGCTTCTATCCTCATGTTACTCATATTTGCTTTAATCATAAATGTTTGGCATAATTGGGCAACACTAAAATAAAGGCTTGACATATGGCATCTTGGAGCTTTTATAAGTAATTTATTGACCATGTCATAATGTTGAATGAATTTTCAATAATAGCCTATTAGCTTGAGGAAACCTCCAAGGCACTTGATAGAGGTGAAACTAGTCACAATGTTATTGCTTTAATCTTAAAAGGGTTAATAGAGATATTAGTCACTAAGATTATATGCTCTAAATATTCAAGCTAAGTTTGTCTAAACAAGCATTTGGTCTTCTTTGTATATAGTCATTATTGCCTTAATAATAACAATACATCTCAAAGTTGTAGACATGAAAGTTGTCAAAATAATAATAATACATATCTATATAATATAAGGGCATGTTATGATTCATTAATAACTAAAATATTGATATAATAGTAAGGTTATATAGCATAACCTTAAACTCATAATGTTTTTGCTAAGCTTGAAAGGCCATTTTGGAAATATCTTTATCCTTCATATGCATTTGGTGATATCCAATGTGTAAGTTAAGTTTAAAGAAAACCTATGCCTTTTACAATTCATCTAATAAGTCATTGATGATTGAAATTGGAAAATTTTCTTTTAAAATTATATTGTTTAGATGTCTGTAGGCAACATAAAACTACCACAAACCATCATTTTTCCTAACCAACAATATCAATAAAGCAACATACTATTATAATTTTTTAATTAGGTAGGAATAAAACATCTTTTGTACTTACTTTTTGAATTTTGTTTTCAAATGATAAGAGTATCTGTCAAGTTAGATATTAATTGGTGAAGCATTAGCCATCAATAAAATTTTGTGATCATGCTCTTAAATCGACATTAAAGAGTATGATTCCTTAAAAATGTTGTTTAATTCTAACACCATCATCTAAAGTTTTATCAAAATCTATGGTTTTGCTAGTGTTATGATAGAGGCCAAAAAATGGGTTTGTGTGCTTAGGATAGACTTTTTAAACACTCTGGCAAACCTAACTTTTGGGATTAACCAATTAACATAATAGGTTGCTTGTGACATTAAAAGGATAGAGTTATAGCCTTATAGTTTAAGACTAATGGCTTATATAACTTCATGTAATCTACCCAAACATAATGTCATACTTGCCTAATAGAATTATTTGGACCTCTATTTCAAATGTAGAACGTTGCATCTTTCACGTGAAAAATGGGTACTTTTTTTGTACAAGTAATCATATCATCATGGTGATCTAAATTTTGGAATCAAGAGATCATAACAATTGAACATCCAAGAAGCTGTGAAAGTTATCAATGTTAATGAGTATCACCAATTGCCTTTGCCCCACATACCCTAACAGCTTAAGGACACTATAATCTTGATCATTATTGATGCCATTAATCAAAATTTCATTGGAATTCCTCTCCAATGACTCTATTATTGGCTATTTTTCTAAAGTCATTTATTTTGCTTCTTATTAATCTTACCCCTTAATCATATAAAGTTGCCTTTTGTGACATGAATGTCTATATATATATTTCTCCTTATATAGAAACCAATTCCTTAATCATTGGGCTTTTTCCCATAATGATTAATCTAGTTTGTCAATCATCTACTTTAAAGCATTGATAGTCAGCTTAGTTGTTGTTAGGGTGGTTTATAACATATGGATAATGATTTCCACTAATTTATTCTTGTTTGTTATTGCCTTCACTACCACTTCTTAGGGGGATGCAATCTCGTACAATTTATGTAATATCTTCAATTTTATTATTTTTACAATGGGTCAAATCTCATCACTTAATCCACTGAAAAGACTAGAGACAAAAAAAATAATTCATCTAGGGTTATCTTGCTTGCCAAAAGTAGGGAATAAAGTTTGGCAAACTACTCTTAGTAATATCACACCATTCCTATCAATTGTAACTTATACATTTCTTTAATTACATTTAGTAAAGAAGGATCCTTAAATTGATGACACAAATCCTTATAAAATATAGCCAACATAGCCATGGGCTTAACTAATACCATCCTTAAAACCATACATCTAATGCTATAACTTAATTTTTGATTACTAAAAGTGCTATTATGTAAGGTAGACTAGGTACCCTTTGAGATAACTTTGCCTATATTTGTTAGCAAAAATATACAGAGATATATTGAAATTTAGATGTAAAAAAGATATCAATATAAAGCATGCAAAAGCACTATTTAAAGGATAATTTTACCTTTATAAATGAATTGTTACAATATAACAAATTACAATGATTATCTTCGTAGGATATAACAAATCTTCCCATTAGTCTACACTTCGTAAATGAGGTAACAGAAATAACACAAGTATATTAAACCTAATAATTTTAGTATTTAAGATGCAAGAAGAAGGAAAGAATACTTATACCATATTTGTGTTATGAAAAGGAATATAATGTTCTATTTATATTGCTTTTAATTTAATATTTCATAAATATTAACTTTAAGGATAAAGATGATGACTAGTGGTTATAACTGATGAGTATTAAAGAAGAAAATAATGGTTGTAATAGCTAGTTGCTCAACAGTTGGTTTTCCAACAATTAAAAATAACTAGTCAAACTAACTAGTTTGACCAACACAATTTGAAAGATCTTAAAAGAATTTTGAGTTAGGTAGACTAGTTAAGGCTAGCCCATTGCATGGTGTGGCATTAAGTCTCGTATATCAAGCCCATGTTTAGGCCCTTTACATATACACGAGACATTCTTTGATTCATTACTTTTACAAATATAAGATAAGTAATGTTTTATAAACTTGTGAAATAAGGTTTTTATTTCTAATATGAGATTAAAGCCTTATATAATATTTTATTTCTAATATTTTCCTATATATTTTAAAAGACAGAATTTTATTGGATTTTTGTGAAAATATAACACATCATTCTTAGTGCCTTTAGGGTTGGGAACTAAAGGCAATGACAAAGTGCCCTAAGTAAAACTCATAAATAGGGTTTCCATAATCGTTTCCTTGTCCTTAAGTTGAATTACTTGCATCATCTCTATAATCAGCTTTAAGGTTGATTGAGTTTCTAAATACAAGCTATCTTGTGTTTAAGTATTCTATAACAACGACACTTATATCTCCATATATAAACTATTCATTTACATAAGTAGTGACTCCAAGGTATTTAACTTGTCCAACACCTTTTGTAACCATTAATCATGTTTTCTAACTTACTCCTCAATAATTCTAAATTGGGTATTCTTTACCACGTTGATGCTTTCTTTTTGGCCAAAGTGAAATAATATTAATTGCCAAATTAATGCTCTGATACCAATGTAATAATTCAAGCAAGAAAATGAAAGGAGAATGGAAAATAAGGCACAATAAAGTAACTAAAAAGGAAAGAAAAGAAGAGAGATAAAGAGAGAATATGAGATAGATTGGGAGAGAAATTGATTTGTTATTCTGTAACAACTTATACATCAAGCATGACTGCTTCTTATACCTATTCATAGACTCCCTCAATTGTTCATCACTCAAAATTACATTGAACTCCAATTACCATATCTACTTTGATAATTCTTATTTAATAAAGCCATAGGTTATAAGGATATATAAGGTGAGAAATAAGGGTACAATGGATGAAAGGATGGAAAAGGGTTATACTCATATTATGAAAAGATGTATAAACCAGGGCATCATTATAGATAGAACAAATTTTTCTTTATTAAGGTGAAAGATGAAGCTATGATGGAAGAACTACTAGAGTTTATAAATACATTCAAATAATTATAAGAATTAGAAATTAGGATACTTAATTAATTCTTGTCAAAATTTATAAAAGTTTTATAAGCTCCTTAAGAATTTGTCATAGTAGAATTAATCTTTAAATTTAGTCTTATTATGGCCAACATTTCAAGCTAATAAAGAGTTGTTATGAGTTAGGTAAGTGCTTTTCAATTAACTTCTCTTTTAAAGCTATTGAAATTGGTGAGAAAAATGAGAAATTAGAAATGGTTGGAAAGAATGACAATAATTTTTTTTTTCAGTTGCCCCTTGATATATTTTTTAGTAAAGGCAAAAATTTCTTTATAAATCTTGGTATAAAGTGTAAAGAAGGTTAATAATTGATATGTGTTAAAGGATAAGATTCACGATATTAAAACCTTGAAAATTTATAAGGGTTATCTTGGTTTCAAAAAAGAAGAGGCAATTTTGATTATGGCCAATGATTTTAATTAGTTTGTCAAACGAACTTGTAGAGGGGGTTATTAGGTTCTATTAACTAAAGTATCAAATTCCTATTGGTAGTATCGTGGATGTTAAGCAGTTGCCATGGTTGTATTAGCATTTTTGTTGAATGATATTATATTGCCAAAAATCTATTTATCATGTCTAAATTTTATTTCTAATGATTGTAAGTAAAAGAATGATGATATCCTTATCATTCAATTTTTGTAAGGGTTATGAATAAATTTTTTAAGGCCTAACTAAAGTGTAATTATGGTTAAGGATTCAATGGTTTTAACAAGATGATGATAAGATTTATTACTATAATACCTTGTTCATGTTTGAGTTTGATGGTAAAAAGAACAAGGTTTATGAGAAAGACTTCTATTATTTTATCAAGATTTAGTTTGAGAATTTTCATTTTTGGATATGAATTCCTATGGTGGTGTTAAGCTTTCACCAAAGGTTGATTTGATACATCTTAGCAATTTAAAAGGATCGTTCATTTCGCAAGTTTATAAAGCTATTAATATGAATTTTTTTCCTTATCTTCAAAATTTCATAGTGCAATGCATAGATAGAATGACAATTGTCTCGATTTTCCAACATTTGAAAAGTTTGTAAATGAAACATTGGATGCCAAATTAGATCCATTTGCTTGCCATAAAGAGTTGAAAATATTAATTTCAAGGCCTTTGATATTACTCATATCAAAGGTTACTAAAATTAGGAAATATTATGATGTATATTGTCACAAATGTATAAGTTTCACTTATAACCATGTAACATTTGGCTTATTTCTTATGCCCTTCATAGAAGTTAAGTTAGCCTTTCTTTACCTTGGATGGTAAAGAGAGTGTGAGGCACAATGAAAAACATAAGATGAAGAAAGTATTTGAAGAATGAAAGTGTTATACTACATTTAATAAAATATAAGTACTTTAGATAAATTTCAATGCTTAGGATGAATGACATATTCCTTTTATATACAATTTCACTATACTAAAGATTTTACAAACCTACATATATAAAATAAATTCTACAATGGTATAAAATGTATTAGAGTCCTTATAACTTGTCCCTCCTTCACTCTTCCCCACTCAGTTCTTCGATGCCCTTGTCAAGTCCTCATACTCTTGGAGCTATTGTCAAAATTGTCAAAGGTCTTCCTTTGTTTTCCATATTGCTTCACTTTTAGGTAATCTCTTCTATTTAATCAAGTATTGAGTGCTTGGTAATGTATTACATTTTCGAACAATTCATTTACTAAGCACCTCATCAATCTCTTTATCATAGGACTTCACCACAATTGGTGAAGCCTTAATTGAGACTCTATGGCTTAAATCTTCCTTGTCTTCCTTAAATGGCATGTGTATACTCACATGGAAGACTGGGTAGATTTTCATGTTCTTAGCAAATGTAGCTTGTAAACGACCCTGCTGACCTTCCTTATAACCAAATATGGGCTTTTATATTTCTTTATTAGGCCTTTATAGATAGAGCAAAAAGTTTTGAATTGTTAGAGTAAGATCTTGGCCATTACCTTATCATTAGTAACAAACTCGACTTGTCATTTCCTCTTATCCACCCATTTCTTCATCTTTTTAACCACCCTGTTAATGTAGGAATATACTATGTTTACTTATTTCTTTCATGACTTGGCCATCTTTAAGGCTCTTAGGCTTTTGCTTGATTAGTTCATATCCATAATGTGTGGCATTAAGGGTTATTGCCTAATGACCAACTCAAAAGGACCCTTCCCTGTTGCCTTGCTCCTTTGCAAGTTATAAAAATTTAAGCAACATCTAAGTGCTTTACCCAATCTTGTTAGTTGGCACTTATAAAGTGTTTAAGATAACACTTCAAAAGAGCATTCACTCTCTCAGTTTGGTTGTTAATCTGAGGATGAAAACTTATGAAAAAATGTAGCTCAGTCCTCATAAATTTGAATAACTCATCCCACATTTTACTAATGAAGTAAGGATCACAATTAGTTATAATATGGCGTAATAACCCTTAATACGTTATCACATTCTTGAAGAATAACCACATTGCCTCTTTAGCTATATAGTCAGTTTGTAATGACCATCATGATCGACCCTAAACCTTTTGACTAAGGTAATGTAGAGATGAAATCCATAATGATGGTTTTCTAAGGCTTGTAAGGTGTTGGTAAGGGTTCCAATAAGCCACTAAGTAGTTTGTAATCAACCTTGCCAACAAGACAAGTCCTTACATACATCTCGACTTCATCCCCTAACTGAGGCCAATAGTAAGTCACTTCCAATAACGACCATGTCTTCTTTATGCCTGGATGATTAGCTTATTTGGTATCATGACACTCTAAACAAAAAAATGTTTCATATTCCCCCACTTAGGCAAATATAATTGCTTACCTTATGTGTAGATTAAGACATCATCAACTTAAAACCTTTTAATCTTTCCTTTAGTAGCAAGGTTAACAATCTATCTAGCCATAAGATCATGCTTGAGCTTTTCTTATATTATATCTTTAATGTCTCCTTTTACTTAAGCAATAACTGTCAATTCTACCCTGCAAGTTAAAGCATTAGCAATTGTATTAGCTTTGCTTATATTATATTTTAATATATAGTTAAACTCAGCCAAATAGTCTTACCATCTAGTTTGCTTTAAAGTTGGCTTTTTTTGGGTTTAAAAGTAGCTAGTGGCTATATTATCCATCTTAATTATGAACCATATATCCAGTAAATAATGATGCTAAATACAAAGACAATGTACAATGGCAATTATCTCCTTCTCTTGCATTGTGTAGTTTAGCTTGGTGTCATTAAGCTCATTACTCTTATAGCCACAAGATGCCCCTCTTGCATTATGACCCCTCTAATGGTGATGTTATAGGCATTAGTGTAGACTTTGAACATCTTTATGAAGTTAGTGAGAAAAAGGACAAGCTTTTTGCTCATCATAGCCTTTAACCCTTTAAAGGTCATTTGTTGTTAAGTTATTCATTTTCATAATTGGTTCTTCTTTAACAAATTAATTAAAGCAGCTGTGTAAGTCGAGTATCCCTTGATGAACCACTTATAGTAATTGGTTAGACCAAAGAATTACTGTAACTCAGGCATATCCTTTAACAATTCTCATTCTTTAATGGCTCTTACCTTTTCCTTATCCATTCAAATCTATCCATTCCCTACCACCTAGCCAAGGAAGTATACCTCTTATGCCCTAAAAGTGCATGTTTCCTTCTTGATGTAAAGCTCATTTTCCTGTAAAAAATTTAAACATGGTTTATAGGTGGTCTACATGGTCTTCAAAAGTTTCATCATAAATAAGAATATCATTTAGGTAGGCCATTACAATCTAATTTAAAAATAGCTGGAAGATTTGGTTCATAAGTGTGAAAAAAGTGACAGAGGTGTTAGTTAACCCAAAATGTATCACCAACCATTTAAAGGAGCTAGAACGGGCGTTATAAGTGGTCTTAAACTCGTTTCTTTTGGCAACATAAACTTGATAGTATCCCAACTGTAAGTTCACTTTTGTAATCCACTGGACTCATCTCAATCTATCAAATAAGTTAGAAATAAAATGAAAAAGGTACTTATTCTTTATAGTAATCTTGTTGAGCGTCCTATAGTCAATACACATATGCAATGAATCATCATGCTTACTTTAGAACAATATTGGGGTGTCATAAGCAGTCTTTAAAGGTCGAATCTAACCCACATCAAGTAAACTAATGAACTACCTCCTCAACTTTTCGAGCTCAGCTAGTGACATACGATAAGGGGTCATAACGGGTGGCTTAAATCCTAATTCCAACTTTATCTTTTGATTGGTGGAATCATTTAGGTAGTTTGGGAGGTATCATTTTCGTGTTCTCCTCAAGAATATTTCTTATCTTTTGGGGTAAGTTCGCCTCTTGAGAGTTATAGGATTCATTAGTTACCATTATTGCCAAGTAAATGATTTTCCTTTGCTTAACGCTCTTCATTTCTTACATTACTAATAGGGTCTTCCTATTCTTTAACTTCAAAATGAAAAAAACCATGCATGGAGCCTCCTTCTCAAGTACACACACAAAGTTTAAGTATGGTATAAAAACAAGTTATACCTTACAAAGGAAATTCATACCAAACTTAAAATTGTCTATATGTGTCATTAAGAAGTTAATCACGCCTCTTTATTGACCAAGACTTATTTGCATACTTTAAGCAACAACACTTAGGGGTTTTATGCCAACATTGATAGTCTTGAACCAACCTTTACTATTGGTCATATTTAGACTGAGTCGTTTAGCTTCCTCCTCAGTGATAAAGTTATTGGTGGGACCTGTGTCAATTATGACTTAGGTGTGCTGCCCATTAAACATTAGCCCCTTGCTTTCTACTGTTCAAAGCTCTTGTTTAACCTTAAGTGCATTGAGCAATTGTAAAGAACCAATTTGCCCTAACGAATCATCAATTATTTGTCTCTTATTGTTTAACCATGGCTACCAATGAACCAAGTTTTCAATAGTCTTTCAGAATGTGTAGCCCCTTACACACGAAACACCCTCCCTCAGTCGTTGTGAAAAACTTTTTCTTCTTCTCATAGTCCTTTCAAGTGCATGACTTATAGCTGCCCTTGCTTCTATCTATTTCTCCCCTACTTTTGGTAAAGTTACCATTTGAACTCTTAACTTTAAAAGTTTCACCCATTTGGTACTTGGTAACGGACTCCACAATTAAATGGCCTTATTAACGTCTTTCACCTTATGTCATTGCATCTCTAGCTTGGTTAAATTTTAAAGTCCATAAATAAAGTAGAATAATGAGTCCTCCAATTTTAAGCTAGGGATTTTTAATAAAACATTATGAGGTCTCTAACATAGTCGCAAATAGAGAACTTATGTTTTAACTCCCTTAGCTACTTGTGCACTTTATAGACCTCATTCTTAATGTAGAACTAACTTTTAAGTTCCTTTTTAAAGTTTCCCCATGTAGCTATAGTGCAAAGTCCTTTTTGAACATTTGCATACTTTCTACACCACCATAAGGTTGTAGTGCCTACAAGGTAAAGAGTTGTCATGTTCACTTTATCTTATTTGTCGACCATCATGAGGCACTTGAAGTACCTCTCTATCTACCAAAGTAAATTCTCTACCTCTTAAGCATCCCTATTGCCTAAGAATTTCTTAGACTTAGGAGTCTCCACCCTAAGATCTCCCATTGAGTTACCATTTATTAGTTATAACTATCTTACACATAGCTACATCTTGGCATATCTCCTCTAGAAAGGCCTTTAAAAAGACCACTTGACTTTTCAAGCTCTTAAGGGCCTTCATAACTATTGCCTCACCTTCTTAACGCCCTTCACTAGTAGGAAGAAACTTGTCAAACTTTTCTAACATGTGAGACTTTGTCAAGTTTCCAAGAACTAATACTAGATGTTAGATTTCTAATTAGACTCTTTATAGTTGGCTAGCACTTCCTTTGCAGGTACTTGATTGAGCCTAATTAGCCCGAAACTCATAAGTATGTATGTTCATATTTTATTATTTGCAACTTCTTAATGCCAAAAAATAAACCAAAGCATAAAATGTGATCAACAATTACCAAAAATTTTCTTATTGGGAGACTATAATAGCTTTCGATGGCCTTTTTTTTTCTATGAAGTTTTATTTCTCATTGTTATTGTTATAATATGAGTTCAAATATTGTGTAGGCAACTTATAGCTTTAAATGATCAAGACAATTAATTAGGAAAGACATGTTTATTAAATGCCTTTGTCCTTCTTTACATAGTCATTTATAATGTATGCAAATTATTGAAATGAAGATGTGAATGAAACCCGCATACATTCATTTTGGCTGCTCTCTCATCAAATTGAGTGTCCTTTTCTTTGTTATGCACTAATAATAGGAGACCCTTGGCATTTGTTTTAAATATCGTATAGCCTCGAGAGAAAAAAAATTGCAAACATTAGTTCTTTTTTAAAATGTGCGTGAGGTTTTGTTTTGTGAAAAAGAAAAAAAATGGAGTTTGAATTTAGATGTTTTGTATAGAAGAAGGCACATCAATCAAGTCCAATTTTAATGAGTTTAATTCCATTATCATGGATCTACATCAAGGATGAAAATGGAGTTTTGAGTCATTTATGTTCCTTGTTGTCTTCTTAACAAAATTTTTAGAGACTATGCTTCATGGTAAACAGATTGTTTCTCTTGTGGATGTTAAAGCAACTCTTTTAGTTTGAAGAGCTTTTGATAACAAGCTATTTGACAAAACATTTGATGGTTTAGTAGATGATTTACTTGTAAGAGGAAAGTTCAAGGATGTAATTTCTAGTAGTGGCAATTATAGGTCTAGATAAAAAATATAAATATAAATATGAATTGTAATTATTGTCATAAGAAATGGTATATCAATTCTAAGTATAATCAACTCAAAAACAGGCAATAACATAAAAATAACTTTGAGGAAGCTAATTTTGTAGAAGGAGTATAGTGCTAATATTCTTTTTCTCTCTAATGCTAACAGAAAATGATATGAACCTGAATAGAACTTAAACTTTTGTTGTTCCAATCATATGACTTCTAATAAAGAGTTTTTCTTCCCCTTTAAATTAATCAAGAATGGAGTTATATCCGTGGGGAACAAGACTTGTTTAAAGAAAAAAATAGTGCTAATCCTCCCGACTAAGGAGTCATAACTCAATTTGTTGCTAGTAATAGAAGAAAAAGATTTGAACTTTGAGTGAATTTTAGACTCCAATTGTTTCTATCATATGATTCCTAATAAAGAGTAATTCTCTACTTATAAATTACAAGAATGTAATTGTATTCATGGAGAATAATATATGTTTTTTGTTGTTCAAATCAAAATGTTTGATGAAACATTGAAAACTTTCTTTACAATTGTAGCACATTCTAGATCTAATAAGTAATTTCATCTTTTTTGGTACTTTTCATGCCAATGCATAGAAAATTATAATTGAAGGTGGAGTTTTAACAGTTACCAAAGATTCTATAATTTTGATGAAGACCAATAAAATTGAAGGCCTTTATCGTGAATTTGTTATTGTTTCGTCTCTTTCGTTAATGAATTATGATTATATATTAACGTTAAAATTCATTGGCATGATATGACACGGTATGCTAAATTACACGATATGCTAGAAGGCCCTGCGAAAAGTCATTTGGAGAATATTTTATTTTATTACTACCTCACAGACAATTCAAATGGACGTCAAGATTTGTTATAATATGACATGGACTGGGCTAATTGGTCCATAATTTATGGCTTTAACTGGTCAATGACAACTAATGAAGAATGTCAAATATTTATTAATTTTTCTTGTTCCACTTGTCCAAGGAACCATCCATAATGAATGAAATTGCTGGATTGAAGATTTGAACACAACTCACATGCATTCATTCTTTCATCTGCAAACATAAAAGGAGACACTTGGCATTTGTCTGGGCCATTAATTTGGGCCACATCTGAGGTAACAAGGCTTGAGCTGGGCTTGGAGGTGTATGTAACCATTTTCTTACTCCGAATATAGGCCTCAAGTCATTGAAGTTTTAGGAGTTTAAACCAGGCCGCACAGTTCCCGGTGGCCTAAACAGTCTTTTGTGCTGAGTCGAGACTCTTTTGATTGTACTCAATGGAGACTCTAATTAAACGAAATTTTATAATAAATTTATTTTACGATAAATTATGTTATTATTTTATCTATAATTATTGGATCAACTTGCATATATATATATATATATATATATATATATTTTTTTTTTTTTTTCAATATGTATGTATATATAATTTTTTATCTTATATAAAATATAAAGAACAATATGAATTTACCAATAACAGAAAGAAGAAAGTAAGAGGTCGTTTGTGATAACAACAAATTGCGGCGCTCGTGCAAAGCACGACATACATACGACATGCATAATTATATATGTATATATTTCTTGTTATAGAACAAGACAGACATTCTTTCTTTGAATACATTTCGGAAGCATCAATGTCACGTATCTTTAGTCCAATAGAAACCACCCAAGAAGTAGTTTTGCGTGCATAGCCATTTTTCTTGGGGGAAAAAAAAAAAACTCGGTTACACATGGGGCAATGTACACTTTCCGCTTCCAGCAGCACGTTCTCTAACCAACCAGACCTAATCCGGTTGAAAAAGAACATTCCTAACAAAATACGTAATAAAAAAGACGTGCTCATGGAAAAGAAGTTGAGTAACCTTGCGGGGGAATTAAATTTCCAGCAAGCATTCCGATGACAGCCACGAGCCAGGGTTTCTTTCGTTTTGTTTTCTTTGTCAAATAGCCAGTGTTTCTTTTGATGGAAGAAATGGTGGCTGGCCTGACTGCTGGGACAACATAAACCCGATTAAAAAGAGTACAATTTGATGATTGCATATATATATATATATATATATATATATATAACAAAAGCATGATTGATGCTATGCAAGGTAACACGCAAGCCAACCTTTACAGTTGGCCTAGGCGACGAAGAGATGTGCCCCTTGAATCTTTGACAAAAGTAATTTGGATCTCTGGTTCAAGTGACATTTAATTTTTTTATTTTTATGGATTTTCTAATTTATGGTGGACAATATATGCATTTGATCAAATTCTTACTCTCCCCTTTCTTTTTATTTCAATATAACATACAAATAATTTATATCGCACAAATTTATTTGATGTTTTTTTTTTTATTTCAACTCACTTAGTCAATCGTTTTTATAACATACACATATTCTTGCATACTGCATTAAAGCATATATTCCCAGTATTTTCTACGTAGATCAAACTCCTAATTTACAAAGAGAATAGACTCCTCTCCGTACCAATTGGACTAACTCTTTTCGATGAACAAAATATACTTTATTGCAATTAAGGTTATATCCACATGATGCACAACATTTGAAATGGTAATTATATATATATATTGTATTATCGTGATGACAAGTAAACTTTATAAATGAATTCTCCATTCCTATCAAGAAAAAAAAAATCTCCATTATTTCTACTCTCATTTACCAACGTTAGGTTCCGCTTGGAAGTACGAAGAAATAAATCATGAAGAAAGCAAATATCAATTTAAAGAACCAAAGCACTAAATTACCTCAAAGTTCAAAGGAGCAAATCATTGGCCCAGCATGTGAACTGTAAATCGGTAAATTAAAAATAATTTTCCCTATCTTACTAAAAACTTTATTTTTTGTGAAATTACTCTGTCGAAACTCAAAGGTATACAAGTTCAAATTATGAAAATAATTTTTATGAAAATAAAAATAAAATTGTGTATATTCCACTCTTTTTTATATTCTATAGTATGAGAGTCACTGAATCTATATGTATATATAGATTTATCATCTACCCGTTTTGTATAAATAGAGCTGTAAATAGTGTAATTTCAGCATAGATGGCCTATTCTTGATTGGATATTTTCCAGTCATAAGCGTTTGTATGTGATACCAATGCCTAATTGTGATCGTGGCAAATTTAAGCCTGGAAAATCGGTAACTGCGATGTCATGGGTGGGAGATGTAACTGGAGACAATGCACATTAGATAGCCAAACAGACCACCCCCAATATAGATTTTGGTCGCTTCCATGTGTATACTTGTACTGTTCTTAATTGCTAATTACACGAAGTGAGAAAGACTTCAACCGATCTGAGACGAGGGGTTCTCGCCAAAGAAGGCAAGTGTCGAGGTGACAATGGGTCAAACCACTGTAGGGGTCCGATAGTCGAGTTCTAGGTAGGTTCTAAAAAAATGCACATCACTAAGCAACAGAGGTACATTTTAGAATTAGCACTTTAATAATTAAGTTAATAGAGAATCAGAATTTTTAACTGAGTAAATATAAAAAGAGAATGATCAATACTTCTAACGATTATTAGTTTAACCGATATATAAATGTCTAGATTAATTGATACGAGTAGGGTCTAACCCGAACGTGATAACGATGGCGCCTACCACTCGATGGATAGGTTCCCACCTTCTTGACGTAGGAGACGAAGGAAGCCATCTCTCGAACCCTTCTAGACCTGAAGGAAATATGGGGTTGGACCCAAAGGCGCGCCTAGAGGGCTCAATGCTACTTTCGGGCATAATTTAGGTTTTTTAAAAAAAAAAAAAAATTCTATCACTATCTATCTTTTTTTGACGACAAACTCAAGAGCTAAAAATGTTAATATTTAATTAATCCCGTCCACTTTAAATTTGAATTAACTTCTATAATTTCAATATGAAGCTTGAGAGTTTTAACTTATAAATGGTTCATTAACCATATAATCCTATACTCCGACTTTCTGGCAACAGTCGCATGGCCAGTTGCCTCTTGTTTTCGTGATAGTTGCGCGTAATTACAATCTCTTAAAAATGTTATTGGCTACTGACGCCATGTAGGAATTACCTCGCTAAATAATTAAATTGGAAATGCCTACGTTACCCTATATATTCTTTAGTCAAAATTGTATGCCTAACTATATATTAATCGTACACATGACTTAAGTGAATTGGCTTCGGTTAGTGACCTAACATAATTTAGGTAGAGGCCCTGTAGAAAAGTTTTATGTAGACGCGCAGACTTGTTGCAATGAAAAGGCTACAAATTGAAAAAAAAAAAAAAATGAAATAAAGTTTGGTGGGGGGTTGAGTTATCAATCTTAATTGTGTTAATGAGTTAATAGCGTGGCGCATAGTTTTTTATTCTTTGTACGTATATCAACCTGATAAAGGGGTGGGGCACTTGAAAAGTATATAAGGAGGTAGCAGTAGTTGTAAACTGATAAACTGCCTAATTCCAGCATTAGAAGCTATATACAGCCAATCCAAATTTTGTTCCATAACCTTTTTGGGCCATAAAACCACATTTATTCTCACCCCCCAAGCAATAACTTGGATTGAACCGAAAATTGCAATCAAAATTGGGTAGAAAGGGAGGTAGAAATTTTTGTAATGGAGTCATCAATTGTTTCAGAGCTTGAAGGGACTCTCCTCAAGGACCAGCACCAATTCTCGTACTTCATGTTGGTAGCATTCGAAGCATCCGGTTTGCTTCGTTTTGTCTCGCTATTGATTTTATGGCCCGTCATTCAGTTTCTGGGCTCGTTAGGGATGGAAGATTCCGGGATCAAGCTGATGATTTTTGTTGCCACGGCTGGTCTTCGTGAATCGGATATTGAGACGGTGGCACGAGCAGTTTTGCCCAAGTTTTACATGGATGATCTTAACATTGAGGCTTGGAAAGTGTTCAGCAGTTACGATAAAAGAGTTGTGGTGACCAAGACCCCTAGAATTATGGTGGAGAGGTTCCTGAAGGAGCATCTGCGGGCCGACGAGGTCATTGGAAGTGAACTTGTGGTCAGCCGATTTGGATTAGCCACTGGTTTTGTCAAGGGAGGTGATATTGATTCTAATTTTATCACCAGTCGAATCGCCAAACTGTTCACGGATCAAAAGCCCTCATTAGGACTGGGAAGATCAACATCAAATACTTCATTTTTAACGTTATGCCGAGTGAGTAATTGATACATTTTTCTAATTTTATTTTATTATTTTTTTATTTAACTAAGAAAGCAATAAAGTGATAATTTTGTTGTATTATAATAAGAACTAATTGGCCATGGCTTAAAATCATGCGCTGTCAACAGGCAAAATGCACCCACCGCCAGTCATTAACCAAAAGCAACGCGATGATGATGGCCACCAGCTCGTACGCCCTCTTCCGGTGATCTTCCACGACGGCCGCCTTGTCAAGCGCCCGACACCCTCCACTGCTCTTTTAATCATCCTTTGGATGCCATTAGGCATTTTACTAGCAACACTCCGGATTGTAGTTGGATTAATGTTACCGATGTGGGCTAAACAATACTTGTCCGCCTTTGGTGGCAAACTCATTGTCAAAGGCAAACCACCTCCGCAGGTGTGCAGTGGCGATAAGGGTGTACTATTTGTGTGCACCCATCGAACACTAATGGATCCCGTGGTCCTATCCGCCGTACTCGGACGCCAAATTCCAGCGGTCACCTACTCTATTTCGCGCTTGTCAGAAATTTTATCGCCAATCCCTACCGTTCGATTAACGAGGATTCGCAACATAGATGCGGAAAAAATCAAACACGCATTAGCCAATGGCGATCTAGTGGTTTGTCCGGAGGGAACAACATGCAGAGAACCATTTCTATTGAGGTTTAGCGCACTTTTCGCAGAGTTAACGGACCGGATAGTGCCGGTGGCCATGAATTATAGGGTAGGGTTTTTCCATGCAACTACGGCTAGAGGGTGGAAAGCATTGGACCCCGTATTCTTATTCATGAACCCCAGGCCAGTCTATGAGGTGACGTTTTTGAACCAACTGCCAGTGGAGGCGACATGTTCATCTGGCAAAAGCCCACACGATGTTGCAAATTACGTGCAAAGAATCTTGGCAGCCACGCTAGGGTTCGAATGCACAGACTTTACTAGGAAGGACAAGTACATGGTTCTGGCAGGGAACGATGGAACGGTGATGTATACTCCATTTGCTGATCAGTTTGGGAAAATAATCAGCACGTTCAAGCCCTTCTTTCACTAATTGAGGGCCTTGTATTCCGTCTCTTCTCGTTTTTATCCAATCATTATTCATAGAAACTGTTCAATAATGGATGAAGATATGACTAATGTTTACTAATTAATTATTATTGTCAACAATGCGTGCATATTATGTCAACATCTTTTTGTGTAAAGCCGGCATGGAGTGGTAGACAGGTTTGTCGTATAAGACGACCTTGAGGATATGTTAATGTCAAAGCGTTTTTTTTATGTTAAAATATACTGAAACCGCAGTGCATAACAAGTTTTACTAGCAGCATAGGTCTGGTTCGTTTTTGTTACAGAATTTTCCAAAGTAATGTTCCTAATAAGGGGTCGGTGCTGCTCCAAAGTATTGTTAATTACTTCTTTTATGTGCTTGGAATAAATATTTCAAAACACTTGATGACTAGATATGAGCTAAGTTTCCTGGTCTATATCTTAGCTCTAGTGACATGTTAGATTGAGTTTCTACTTTTATTACTGTTCTTCTTCTCGTACTTTTTCTACACCTAACTTGGTGTGGTGCGATCTTTGTAATTTCTTGTGTCCTTTCGGCAATAAAATCTTTCTTTCACTTTATGTATATCTAAGCGCTTTTCCAACGCCTGGTGGTGACAAAGTATGCTTGGTTCCTTAGCTATTCAAATAATAATAATAAACATGGGCTTGGTTTAAGGATCGATATCATAAACGACCAATTGCGTCGGCAATTGCCTAATGACCCACTCCAACCAAATGCGTCCACTTTCTCCGATTGTGGCAATCAAGAACGATTTTCAGTAAATGAAAATAATTTCCTCCACTCTGAAACCTCCTTCACTCACACGTCTTTTACATTATGCATTTTAGCTTTTACCGTAATTTATTTGTTACTTATTGAATCTGCTATGGCTTTAAGAAAGTAAACAAGATAAAATAAGAATGAACTTATGGACATTTTACTGTGAAGGTAGTTACAAGATAATATATACATATATATAACACTAACTTTATCCCCGTGATGCCTGTGACATGCTTATATTATTACTTTTGTGCCGAAATTTGTTTAGAAAAAAATTGAACATCCAAAAATGGTATAGCAGTCATTGAACATAATCAATTGCTCTTTGTCGCAAATATTAATGTTCAAGACTCCTTGGTTAATCTATGTAGGAAATCCATAAGAACTCCACAAAGCTTCACATAAGTCTTTTATGAGCTCACCGTTTGCTTTATGGTGAAGCTTTGGATGTAAATCAGAAAAAACATAGACAAAATTGTATACAAACATGAATATCGATCATGATTGTTATATTCTCACAGAGAAACAAATCCTTAACAAATATTACCAAATAATTTTTTTTAAAAAGTAAATTTTATCAGTTTACTCTCTCTCTCTCTCTCTCTCTCTCTCTCTCTCTCTCTCTATATATATATATATATATATATATATATATATATATATTCATCGGCATATTAGAATTTTGTAAATATAAAGCAAGACGAAATACAAGACCCCTTTGGTCCTTTTTAAATCAAAGTGTCAAAGAATGCAAAATTTCACATTGTTAAGATATAAAGATTTAACTTGATTTATAATATTTATGATTTTTTTAATTCAAAATTTAAATTATTAAATGAATTTAAAATTTCAAAATATTATTTGATATAGTATCAAAGTTTAGTTTACCTTTGATGGTTTAACTATTTCATATTTTATTTAATCAAACCAGCTTAGTGTTAGTCCTAGTATTTGAGTTTAACCTATTTAATATTATTTTGTTGTATTATGTGCTAACCAAATATGTGTAATATATCAAATGGTACAAAATCTCACATAACTAAAATATAAAGATCTAATTGACTTATCATATTTATAGGTTTCTCCAATTATAAGTTTGAGCTTAACTATATTTTAAATCTTAATGTATTAAGGAATTTTTAAAAATAAATCTAAGGTGAAAAATAATGTTTGTGGTAATTTCGTTGTTCATCAGCAATTTGTTAAAGCAAATAGATCTTAAGGGTTTATAAAAGATCTTTCAATGCTAAAGTTGGGTTATGGATATAGTCCTCCTAAGTAAGATTACTAAGGCAAAGTAGCAATTTGGATTTGTCAAATTCAAGAATAGGTTGGATGCACCCGATTTTGCTCATTAATTAAATGGAGAAAGTTTATTAGGTCATCGTTTAAGCGTTAAGGTTACTAATTACCCAAAGCCTAAGACCAAGGTGGTGTCAAGTAATTTGATGTCCATGATAAGGAAAAATATCTCATATCTACTTTATAGAGGGAGGAAAAAAGGACAAGGGTGAATAGAACATTCTAAGATGTAATGATTAGAGGATTAGGAAATAGGCGAATTAAAAAATCCAATAAGGGTATCAAGCCAATTTTTTACATAAATCCACCTCCAATTCTACTACCTTATACCACTAAGGAAAAGGATATTAATTAGATCCATCAAAATTTTGTGGGGGTCATTGAAACCCTCAATTGATTGCAAGGTTATATGATTAGTTGTAAAGAAAAGGACATGCCCAAATAAGGGTCATTATTATGGGTAAGTTGGAGGTGCTTTTAACCTTTAAATTCAAAAAGGATATGATGGAAAAGTTAGAGGGTCAAGGTAACCAGAGATATGGTTTCTTCTAAAGCCTAAAGCCATGGTCTATAAATTGGATAAATGTCAATTGTCTTATGTGGATTTAGGTGGAAAGACTTTCATTGAAAGCATAGAGGGGTGATTTTTTTATTTAGATTAAAGAAAGGTAAGGAAGCTTTTTAGGTATGGATATACAATCAAATCATAAATGATGTTTACCAATTTATAATATTAATAAAAGCAAGTATTGTCATTCTAACAATTATGGTAATAGAAATTAATGGTGAAGTCTTCAAGTTAAGGATTTGACAAGAATTGGCCATCATCAGTCAAACTTCAAAACAAAAAATGGAGCCAAGACCTTTATTGTCTTTTATCAAAAATGATGCTTGACAAGAAAAGAGGATATCCATAAAGGGTGAAATAATATAAAGGTAAGCTTTACTTTATTCTGAGTAAGGGGGACTATAAGACTTTGGTAATGGTTGGCATAACAGAGGTAATTCAAAAGGAGAACAAGAGTGTTGGAGAGGATGTAGACACACACATGGCAAGCATACATACAAGTCATGAGAAGAGTAGGTCAATCAAGTAGAATATAGGTATTGGGCCTTTTAATCCCAATTAAAGGCAACTAAGAATTAGAATTAGGTTTAGAAAGGAAATTAAGTTGAAATAATAAGATAGGTCTTAAAGGCCTAAATTATATAAGTTAAATCTAATCGAGGTAATGGACTACTAAGTCATCATAAAGCATGATAGCTTTGCAAATGAAGTTATTTAGCATGGTTTAGGCCTATGGACAACTATCATAGACCTAAGACAGATTAAGGTACCCAACTTGAATCCAATGAAAAGTTAGAAAGTGATATATATTGGTGGAGCCTATCTTGATCGAAAAGATGTCAATAGGAGTTATGTTTGGATTACTAGTAATCTTAGTGAGGAGGTTTGATGCAAGCTAGATTGATAATGCCGCCCGCATCGAAGACGAGCTTACTCGACCAAGGAGATCAGCCTACATCTGAGCCCGACAAGTCGCTCGACCAATTGAGGAGATATCAAAGGGACACAAGCCGAAGACCAAGAGTCTCATTCGCAAGTACATGCCACAATAAAGTCCTTGTCTTTCCCTATACATTGGAAGTCTAAAAGATACTTTGGGATGATCAAGAAGACGTTGATCATTTACCTAGTTTCTAGTTTCTAAGTTCTTTAATGTTTTATGCCTTCTAGGATCTTTAATGCTCTTTAGCCTCTTCATTAGTTTGAATATTTTCATTTACCTAGTTTCTAATTTCTAAGTTCTTTAATGTTTTATGCCTTTTAGGATCTTTAATGCTCTTTAGCCTCTTTATTTGCTCGAGTATTTTCATTTATTTTTTTTTCTTTAGTTACAAAAGACTATCTATTTTATGTATTCGACAGACGAATTTGATCAATGAAAAATTTTGCATTAAGCAATTATCTTGAACCTTGAAGAGTTCATACCCTTGAAAACCTTGAAGAGTTTTCACTCCATCCTTGAAGAGTCAAAAGTTTTCAAATCTGCATCCTTGAAGAGTTGTAATCATCGATCTAGAAGAATGGGTGCCCTATCCACTTCCTTGGAGACTTGGAAGAGCAACCAACAAAGTTCTATCTTTTCCTTTGTTCTGTCCATTTACATATGTCCATTTCCACCCCTATTTCGTCCTGCCTACAGTGCTTATTTGAGAAAACTCAAAACAATGAAATTGTTAATTTAGAAGTCTTTGTTCATTTGGTTTTTGAATCAGGTCATTCTGATCTATATCGACGAAGTTACATCCATTTTCTCGAACTTGTGCAAGACTATAATTACTGTTCATCCTGTTTCGCGTGAATCAATCTCCCGATCCTAACATTTAAGTAGCTTACATCAGGCTGCATCATGGTTACACCTAATGGGGGTTTTAATGATGAAGGCAAACTTATAGTAGCTACTCTAGTAAAACAAAAAGGGAAGACAGTAAATGGAAAAGAGCAGTGAGGTAAAGGCAAGGCACCAAGGGTCATTCAAAGGAAGCCATGTAAAACGGCATAAGGCAACTTTTTGCTAATGTGTGAAATCCAATTAGAAAAGGTCCAACATTTATATGGATATATTTGTTTTTAGAACAAAATTATCTAAAAAGAGCCTCACAAGGTGTTAGAAGTGGAAAAAATAATAGGTTTAATGGTGATATAATCTAACGATGAGATTATTAATAGGTTGTCACTCATGAAATGGGAGGCAAAGGGTCAATGATGACAATTATTTATCAAAGGGGGTAAGGAGCTAATTTATTTCTTATTATTATGTATTATAAATGTTAAAAGACTAGGAAAATTCACCAAATATAAGGTGATACATAAGTGGATAAGATTATTAAAATTAGTTATTTTGTTTATCTAAGAGACAAAGTTAAGGAAGCCTTTAAAAGTATTTTTAAGATAGGTATAAAGTAAACATGGTATTTATATGTTGAATACTGATTAAGTTAAGGTATTGAGGAGTCTTGCAATTTACTAGGATGCTACAATCTTTCAATTGCAACATAAAATGATTTTAGATAGGTTTATTATAACAATTACTTTAGTCTCATCAATGGGTAAGGTTATTATTTTGGTTAATATTTATACAACAAAAAGCTAATATGCTCTTTAAGAGAAATTGAAAGGTCTAAAAAATTAGTTTATGGGATAATGTTATATAAGTAAAGACATTAACACTGTTATAGTGGCTACTCAAAGGGTGAGAGTCATTAATGATAGCCAAACCATCTAATAATTTAATAGGTTCATGTATGAGATAAGGTTGATGGATA